>VXAU01004802.1:152721-234938 GCA_013399695.1 Formicarius rufipectus
TTCCAACGTGAGTCCACCCCTGGGCAACACTTCAACCAGTGGAAAAAAACCTGCTCCAGGTGGATCTCCTTATCCAGGAGTCATGGCTGCAACGCTCTTCCAGGATCTTTCTCCATCCTGGGTCATCCACAGGGCAACAGCTCCTTCAGACATTCACCTGCTCCTCCAGGGGCTGCAGGGGGTCTCCTCACCCCAAAAGATCTCCACAGGCTTCAGGGAGAGGGCAGAGGAAATAGCTTTCAGTCCTTTCCCCCCCTGCCCCGCTCCAACGTGGGGTCCCTCCTTTGCCTCCTCCTGCTCCAACCCTGGTCTCTGCGTTATCTCATGGCTGGAATTTTTTTCAACTGTGCAACACTCCTGAATTCTTAAATATGTTAGCACCACCCCCCCCCGCCTATTAAATAGAATACAGTTCTCACTTCAGGGAATTATGTCCAGGTTAGACTCAGCAGGAAAAAAATACTTCCATATTGCAATTTTCAATGTGAATTCAAGTAAATTCAAAGGGTTCTTTTTCTCTGTTGTGAAAAGGAATTTTTTCCCCCCAGAATTTTTACTCTCAAAGGCAGCTCAGAAATGAGAAGACTTCTAGGAAAGGTTTTCAAATGGAGGCAACTCTTGTCCCAGTACAACAAGTGTCAGATAAGAAAGCTTTAATTCTAGCACAAATCACTCATTGACTTCAAAGTTTTAATTTCTAGCTGGCACAGGACCAATAAAAACAATAATTTCCTCTTTAGGTTTTGTTTTCTGTCTGCTTTTTTTGTTAGTGAGTGGCGCACAGTGCTGACTGCAGCCCAGCTAGCTGAGCTTCTGAGTTTATCCATTTGGTAAAATATGTAATTATGTGTTCACAGGCCCCAAGGTACCACTGGCTTTGACAGCTGATAAGATCTCATTTTAAGACTATCAGCATCTGTTCATAACTTATATTATTCCTCCCATTCATATTTCAGTTATGCTATTTGTTGTGGCTGTTTATCCTCATTGGCTAAGGATTTCAAAGCAGCTTCAGAGATTAAGATACATTTTCCGTTTTGTATCTATATTTACATTTCCTTGAAGAATCCCAGTTACCCTCTTTGTAGTCTCTTGTTAAGCTCAATGGGCAAAGCAACCTCGTGGGCTTTGGGCACAAAATTTATGTCCCTTAAGGATTAGTCAGTGGGTGAAACTGGCTAAAATATGTATTTAAAGAGCCCAGGAATAAAATACTCTGTGTATATGGTAGCCTGAAATCAAGAATACAGCCTTAAACTGGGGCAGCAGTAGCCTAATTTAGACATTAGGAAGAATTATTTATCGATAGAGGAAGTGGCATGTAGGACAGTGTTGCCATAGGGTGCTGCAGCATTTCCATCTTCGAAAGGAGTGTGGCTGGCTTCTTTTGAAGCTGGAGAGAGGTGATTCTGCCCCTCTGGTCCTCTGATCTCACTCTGGTGAGACCCCATCTGGAGTGCTGTGTCCAGCGTTGGGGTCACCAGCACAGGAAGGACATGGACCTGTTGGACAGAGTCCAGCGGAGAAACAAGAAGTTGACTGGAGAGGTGGAGCACCTCTTTTGTGAGGAAAGGCTGAGAGATTTGGGATTGTTCAGCTTGAAGAAGAGAAGGCCTTGGGGTGACCTAATTGTGGCCTTAGGAAGAAATTCTTCACTCTGAGAGTGGTGAGACACTGGAACAGGCTGTCCAGAGAAGCTGTGGCTGCCCCAACCCTAGAAGTCTGCAAAGCCAGGTTGGACAGAGCTCTGAACAACCCAGTCTAGTGGAAGGGGTCCTTGCTTTTAAGGCAGCGGCGTTGGAACCAGATGATCTTTAAGGTCCCTTCCAACCCAACTTTTCAATGGTTCTGTGATTCTAAGGGCAGGTTAGGTTATATGCATTTCATATCCAGCCGTGTCTCCTTTCAAGCTGGCTCTTCCGGACCACTCTGGCTTTGTGGCTCTGCACTTTCACGTAGCTCGTAGGAAAAGCGTCGCCTGGGGCTGAGGCGGGGTGAGGATCGCTGAGGGCAGCGGGGCCGGAGGGAAGCGTGTCAGAGCTGACGGCTGCCGGTCGGGGTTAGCTGGCTGCGCCCCGCTTCGGCCGCCGTACAGCAAGCAAGCTCTCCCTGCTCGCTGCTGGGAGGGGAGGAGAGGCCGTGCCCGGCGGGGACCGATGCCCTTGGAGGGGCGGGCGGCGAGCGGGGCCGGCGGCGAGCAGGGCCGGCCCCTCCTCCTCCTCCTCCTCCGCCGCCGCGGCCTCGGGCCCGGCGGAGCGGCGGCGCCACCTGGCGGCGGTGGGCGGCAGCGGGCGGGGGTGGGCCCGACCTTGAGGCACTGTCTGCATCTGTACACATAGGTTACTAATGTAACCTATTTTGTTAGGTTGCTAAAGATGTTACGTGCGCCTACCCGATAGGAAGAAGCGGTCTGCTTATTTCCATGCGGCGCTGTCGGATTAAAAGCATGTTATCAGGAGTCTATAAACTATCGCATGTGATGCTGGAACTGCCCAGGAGAGCCTGCATCCACAAAGGCACTCGTCGGGCGCGCTGGCGGCACAGAATTCACACCACACTGGAACTCCTCTAAGTTAACGTTTTGATCACATTGCTCAAACGTGAGGATGATTCACCCACCGTACTGAAAACTATGACCTTTGTATTTACACCAAAAAAGGAATGGTAAATTTAGGATAGGGAAAGAAAACTAGAGGAAAAAAAACCAAACACAAAACAAACAAACAAAACAAAACAAAAACAACAAACAAACAAACAAACCAACGAAACCAAAACAAAAACACAAAACAAAACAAAAACAACCAAACAACACCATAAAATCCCCAAACCAAAGTGTGTCTTTTCTCTTTGAAACATGGGCAGCTGCTGTTATTCATATACAAGCTAAAAAAGTTGTGGCTGTGATTGGGTTTGTTTAGCGAATCTGCATGAACTTCCAAGGAAATCAAGCCAGCATCTCTGCAGTTCCTGAAGCAGGCATATTCTGGTCACAATAACGCAGGGAAAAGCTTTCAGTATCCATTCATTCAGTAAGGGAACTATGTGGGATTTTTTCAATTTAGAAAGAGCCTCTACCTTTGATTTAGAGCAATCCTGCCTCTCATCCCCAGCAAAAACAAACAAACAAACAAACAAACCCAACAAAAAACAACCCCCCCAAAACCAAACCAAACAAACAAAACTCCCAAACCAAAGCAAAACACAAAACCAAACCCAAACAGAATCACAGAATATGCTGAGTTTGAAAGGACCCACAAGGATCATCAAGTCCAACTCCCAGTGCTGCACAGGACCATCCTCAAGAATCACACCATGTGCCTGAGAGTATTGTCCAAACGCTTCTTGAACTCTGGCAAGGTCGGCGCTGTGACCAGTTCCCTGGCAAGCCTGTTTCAGTGCCCAGCCACCCTCTGGGTGAAGAACATTTTCCTAATATCTAACCTAAACTTATGCTGTGAGGGAACAAAATGCTGACATTGAAGAGTGCTTACTGTGAAAATAAACAAAACATGGAGATCCAATAGGAAAGAAGTCTTCAAGACTTTTAAAAATGGTTAATGAGACAAAATTCTTAAGTGTGTTTTTCCATGTCCTCCCAAGGAAGAACAAAACCACTAAGCTAATTTCTTATTTTTCATTAACAAATCAACAGCTGTAACATTTACTACAGATCAGATATAAGTGTCGTGCAGAAGACCTGAATGGGACCCGACAAAGAACACAACTTTTGAAGAGAACATACTTAAAACATAGGAACATTTAAATATAGTAGGCCAACCTGACTGACAAAACCTAAGCATTGAAGTGGATTTAGATTTTATGCCTCTGCCACACTTGGAGCATCCTTTCAGACAAAAAAGACAAAATGCCTGCAAGGATTTTTTTGTGTAAGTGAAGACAATGAACTGGACAGGTTTCTAACGTATCCCTGAAGTGTTGTCCATCCAACAGACAAGCTGGATACATGGAGTGAGGATGAAAAGAATAGGCATTTCAGGAAACATTTACTAGCAGCCTGCTGAGATGATCATTAGAGCTACTTGCATCCATCCTATTCTCCAATACATTCAAAGCGTGTTCTCAGAAGGAAGTTTGGCTGTGCACTAGTGGGCAGCTGCATTTTTAAGTGGAAACTACTGTTAAAAAAAAATTTTCTGTGTTACAGCATGAGCTCTACCATCTGTTGTCTAGCTCATTTATCACCAGCTAAACTTGCAAAGTATCCCAGTGAGAAACTGAAATGATGAAAAAGGCAAATGTCCTTAGGGAAACTGCTTTGTAATTCCCACAGGGAGCAAGAACTTCTGTGCTTTAGCGGTGCCTACAACACTAAAAGATAGATAAATGAATGTTAGAACTGAACAAGACCAGTGAGAATAAAGAAAGTAAGCTGCTTCATAAAGGCTATGTAATTGAGAACTGTAACAGCAGGCCTGCATGCCTTCTAAACACCTTCTAAATCCTCATTTAAAGTGCTTCAAATAATTGAGGCTTTGCATAAATAACCTTCCCATAAAATCCAGTGAGGCTCAATAGGAACAGCCTATTAAGGCACTAGTTTCTGCAATTGAAATAGTTGGTCCTCGTATGCTGCCTATGGCAAATTTCAGTTCATTCTGTATACACTGATTATAATTGTAAAAGACACACACAGGCGTGATTTCCTCTGGTGGAAAACCTGGATCAGTTTTTTCTCCTGTGGGAGAGAGGGGAACCAGGTCTCGTTGGGTAACACCTGGTACTGTGAGCACTGGAAACAACAAAGCCTCCAGGATGCTGCTGCCCTTCTTGCCTTCTCCAGAGCGGCAGCAAGTTGCTGTCTTCTCCTCACATCTTCATAGGGCAGTGAGAACAGGGAGCACAGCTCATTCAGCTCTTTCAGCTGGAGCTCCTTGCTCCAGCTCCAGCCTTCCCTCTCACCCTTCCCTTCCTCAAGGTGTGAAATTGGCAGGCCCATCCCCAGGCACATGATAAAGTTTTTAGACCTATAACCAGTCAAAGATAGAACAGTAGGGAACTGGGTGCAATTTTGGGGTTTTTCTATCATTTTAGAAACTGACTGAGAAAACAGCTCTATTAGAAAAAGAGCAACAGCTTCCAAGCTTTTGAGGAAAGAGAAAACATGGAAGAGGAGGAGGGATTATACTGTTAAATTAAAAAGCAATTGGAGGACATGGACAAAAGGACAGGTCAGCTGAGTGCCTTTGGGTCAGAATCAGAGGTGTCACCATCAACAGAGTGTGACAGAGCTTGTGGTAGGTGTCTGCTATGGAGAACCTGACAGGGAAAGAGAAACAGACAAAATCTTCAAAGCAACTGGAGACTGACAGTGACAGCCTTGGCTGAAAGTGATAAGATTATCCTGAGTGCGAAGAAGGTGAGTAGCAGAATAAAGCCCCAGACCTTTATAGAAGGAGATTTCATCTTGCTCTGGGAGCTGTTAGGAGGCATCCCAGAAGAGTCTGCCTTGGAAGCCAAAGGTGATCATTAGGAGACTTTCAGAGACAGCTTTCTACAAGCACAAGAGCAGTCCATCCACCTAAGCAGGAAAAGGAGTGGGAACAGCAAGAAACCATCTTGGTTGAACAGTGAGATACACTGAGAGAACTGAGATGCAGAAAAAGGAACATGAGAGTGATGGAAAAGGGAACAGGCTTCCAAAGCAGAATATAGAAATACTGCTAAGGCATGCAGAGATGCAGGGAGAAAGGGGGCAGGGAGGGGGGGAGGGGGTAAAGCCCAGTCATTTGCCTTAACTGGCAAAAGATGTCAAGAATAGAAAGTATTAACATACTGTATGTATGTTACCAAGCAGAAAGACAAGGAAAAAGTAGGTCCACTATTGGGTAGGGTTGGTTAGTTACAAATGACAGAAGGAGACCTGAAGATTTTCCTTCATGCCTTTGCCTTGACCTTCATGAAGGTCATCCTCCCACACCTCTAGGGAAGCAATGATGAAGCAAATAATGAACTGCTGATAGTGCGGGAAGCCTGAGTTAACTGAGGTATGTGTTGGGTTTTCCTGCTTGCATTCTCCTTCATGCCCAGAAATAGCTTCCAGGAGGGCCCATTCTGTAATTTTTCAAGGTACTCAGGTGAGGTTGACTTATGTGTAATTTCCCAAATCTTTTTTTTTACCCCTTTTTGTAGATGGGTGTAATAGTTGCCCTTTTCCAGTCAGCTGTGACTTGCCCTGAACTCCATGAGCTGCCAAAGATATTAAAGTGTGCCTTTGCAGTAATGTTGGCAAACCTTCCTGGCAGCTTCAGATGCTTTCCGACAAGTCCCATTGACTTGTATATGTCCTGGTTGTACAGGTGGTTTCAAAAACTCCTGAGCTCCTTTGCTGTCCTTGGAAACCTCTCTAACAGTTTCCTGTGAAGCTGAAATCAGGAGCAATTTCACATATGATTATCTGCATATATTGCATAGAAATGTGGGACTGCAAATAGAAACATGATGCAACAGACCTGTCAGCTTTGATGCAAGTGAAAACCAGTGCAACGTTCAAGGACTGATCAAGCAGTCAGGCAGGCTAAGGAATGAACCAGAAGGGCTGTGGTAATCCTCAATCAAAACAAAGAAACCATAAGCCAGCTAGGCAAAAGAAGAAGAAGAAAAAAAGCAGTGTTAGAACACATCCAATTGGATGTTCTGGCATGCTGGTCTACTGCATCATGGTTCCTTAATGTTTTGCTGTTATTGTCTTGTTCATAAGCCAGAGATAACAGTAATAAAGCATTTTCCCCCTAAGTTCATGCTCATGTATGCTCACATTTTACAACACAACAGATGTTTGACAATGTGAAGTGTGATGGAGGGCCTGAAGGCAAGACTGGAATGAACCTTGCTGCAGAGACAACACAATCAGCTTAGAAGCCACAACCAACTCTGATGCCTGCCAGAAGGAAAAATGAAGCAACCACACTAACAGCAAGAACAAGAGGAAATGCAGGTATATGATGGGGTCTGCCAATGTGCTGGCAGAAGTGAATTCTCCAACCATAAGGGGGAGAGAGGTGGCATGATGAAGGGGCACTGCTGCTTAATTTGAATGGAGGTATCTGATAAAACTATAGCTCTATTAAAGACTTGATTAGCACAAAGACATCCTTCCGCAGGCCTCTGTTTTATGACAGACAGAGAGGTGTAATTGCTCAGATACCATCAGTATGATAATAGGAAGGGAACCTCAGTGGACAAGTAGAAATGACATTTCAGTCATGCTGCTCTTAGCTATGCCATAAGCCTTGCAGTTATTTCCAGTCTCTGTGACTATGTAGCAAAGTACACAGATTATTGTCTGTATTGAACTTTAATGCCATTGTGTTCCATGGGGATAAGAAGGACTGCTCCAGTGCCCTCAAAGGAAAGATTGCTCCTGCTTTCCCATGGCTATATGCAGAATAATTGATGCCCTTCCAGGTCTGAAGTGATTGAGTTTCAAGAACACCTAGTATATTTACCATGGATATGGCATGTGACTCCTCAAACTAAATGACTTGTAAAAATGCATTCTGTGCAGGAGGAAACTTCAGGAATGAGTTGGAATCAGTGCTTAGTTCTCAGCAGTAAAGCATTACCACACTAGATCTATGAGATCTCCTATTTGGTTCCGTTCACGTGTGCAATGTGCTCTGAGGCACATACTGTGGAAGGGAAGCAGTTCCTGTTAAAACAATTCTGCATAGAAAAAATGTTACGCAAGCATAACCAGGAATGTATTTATAGTCACATTTGGCTCTGTTTTTTCCCTTTTTTAAAAAATAGACACATGCATATAGTAATGGATTTTCTCCATTAATTCAAATACAATCTTCACTTTTTCTCAAATAGGTATTTCAGATTTTCATTATTATTAATCATGTGCATTACAATAGCAGCCAGAAGCCTTCAAATTAGTGCCCAATGCATAGGTCCCTGTTGTACCAAGAGATGTTAAAAACCAGCCCCAGCTCCAAACAGACAAAAAACCAAAACCATAAGGATGAAGAAGTCCTTTTGGCAATCATGTCTAAGCAGTGAAGCAGAGACTCAGGGAACAAACAGGATGCTGACGGCTGTGATATTGTTTCTTCTCTTTTGGATATATTCTGGAGGAAGAAAAAGAATTGGATCTGTTGGTGCATCGTGTTTCCCATATACAACTCATTTCTTCATGCAGGTTGCTAATCCTAGTTTCAATCCTTGCTCAGGAGGAACCTGAAATTCAGTGAGTGAAAAATGTGTCCTCGTTGATGACATACAGTAAATTCCCCTTGTCTCTTCTCAAATCAGGGTTTTGAGCCTGCTCTCTGGTGGAGGATACAAATCAAGGGAAGAAGGGAGAAGAAGACAGACTTTCGGACAGGTTGTTTACTCAGAGATGAGCACAAGAATTCAGTTCTGCCTGCCCTGTAAATGGGGTTGGTTGAATGTTTTCCAGCAGGACTGATGTCCTGGAGAATGCTTTCTAGGAAAATACAAATGAAAAAATTAAGATAAAGTGGAAAAATATCTGCACCACCTTGCCTGAAGGCAATGGTGGTTCTGCTTCCTTGTCCCTATTGCACCACTGCCTAGGGGATATGGAATTACACCAGAAGCAGCTAGAAAGAAGTTGTAAAAAGTCCAGCAGGAAAAACAAAAGAATACCACAGATAAGAGAGCTGTTGTCAAGCACATTCAGAGAGGCAGAGGTAGCTTGAGCCATCACTGAATGGGACAATCTACCTGGCTGGCTGAGTCTAGGCTAGGGTAGTCTAGTTTTCTGAAGGGCACACAGAGTTTAAAGTGAGACTGGTTGCTCATGCACCCATTTTGTCAGCCACCCAAGACAGTGTCTTACAAATGTGTACTGAACTTTACATCACAGCCATATTAAAAATGTAGAATTTTCCTAAGAGGTGAAGGTGGCTAAGCTCATCTTTTTGTTTTAAGTATGAGAAGCTCATCATGATACAGTGGTCACCTTGTCAGCTTTAAAGATGCTCTTGCCTCACAGAGCAGTGCTACTGCAAACAGAGCAGCTAATATAATGAACCTCTCTGCTTTAAAACCTTCCTGGGGAGGAGCCCTGTTCCATCAGGGAAGCCAAAACTAATAGATCCCTTTGCTGTCTGGCAGAAAACATAGCACTTGCCCTCCTGAAGGCTTGGGCTGAACATAGGTTCCTCCAGTGCTTACATATGCAGGAGAATGTCAGAAAACTATCCCTTGTCAAGAAATAATTAAAACCATTATTTTTTTCCTTGGGAGTTCATTGAGACTCTGTTCACTCACCAGTGGCTGCTGGAGGAGGCTAAAGGATATTCAACCTGAACCAGTCAGCTGAGTAGCCAAGACTCTCTTCTAAATACAACTGCTATTATTCTTTAAAGCCAAACCTTTGGTCCCACTGCTCATCAGCTCCCAGTGTGACAGTGGCTACACTCTGACTTCAGCTCATACAAGCCAAGTTCTGGAAATAGATTCACGCTACCTAAAGAAGTCTATTCTTATTATCACAGAGAATAACAAAATTATTTGGGCAGATGAAGGAACATGCATTTGACCCTGATCAAATTCTCCATCTTTAAGTAACTGCTCCCTCTTCTGTCACTGAGGAAATATTCATGGCTTGTTATCACAGACCCTTCCTCCACCCCCAACCAGCGTTGTGTCTTAAACCACAGCGATGTTTTTCCTGCAGGAGCATACAAGACACACGTCACTCTCCAGGGGTTTGAACTCCTCTGGTGAGGTGTAGTAAGGCAGAGGTGAATTAGGGTCACTATAAACGCTCTTTGCTCGAGATTAATCTGATATGCTTTTAAGGCATTATATAATCTACTTGTGGCAGCATTATACACACCTATTTATAACCCACAAGTTAATAAAGGGCAGACCAGGGTCTTGGCTCTGCCAGCGGTTTGAGACTGGAGTGTCTGCTTCCTGGGGGAAAGATGGGAAGGGCTGACATCATCAGTCAGATCACCACAGGGCGGCAAAGGTCAGCATCAGCACCACAGCTTCCTTCCTCCACCAGAGCAACGAAGGAGGCCCAAGACCCAGCAAAACAGATACAGCTTAGTTGTAAAAAGAAAACCCCGAGGCAGAGTCCACAGTCCACATCAGTCCATGTTGTTCCCTCTCTAGAAGCATCATGCACGCCCAGATAGCATTGCTCTCCTCCTCACATCTCCTCCCCAGACTGAAGGACCTCAGCTCTGGGAGCCCATCACCCCGTGGGGGAGAGGAGAAAACCCTGCTGCTGCTACTGCAACGGGGGCAGTACTCCCAGCTCCATATGCACGCCTGTCCCCATCGGTCACCTCCTCAGCAAGAGCACCACCACCATCACTGGCATGTACGGCACAAGGCTCCTTTCCAGCTGTAGAATTTCCCATGAGACACCAGGGGCAGCAACAGTCTCCCAGTCTGTCACGACACCCAGGATTTTGGCTGTTTGGCAGCATGGTGGCAGCCCCACGCCCTGTTGGGGGCTGCCTGTCAGCACCCTGGCCCACAGTGAGGACATAATTTCCCCTCAGTTCAACACCTTTTCTGAGAAGTGTCCCAGCTTCCCCTCCTCCTGCACAGGCTGTAAGGCTTGCCCACCCCAGGATGGGTCACACTCCTGGGCCAGGGCCACGCCAGGCCACTGTGGCCCCCCGATCCCCAGGGTTGGGCAGGTGCCCTGCAGCTCGGCACACTTCTCCTTGTAGTACTGAGCATTGCCAGCAAAAGTCTCGCAGCGGCTGAGGTTTTCTTCCTGCACAGGGCTGCCCACATTCTCCTCACTCAGCCCCGAGGCTGTTGCTCCCTCCTGAGAGTTTTGGCTAAGGTAGACAACGATGATGTCGCCCTTGAAATTCATTACTTGTCCACTTGAGATAAAGGTGGAGTTACTGTTTCCAGTCACATTTCCTGGGGAAGGAGGGGGAGAAAAGAAGACAGACAGTCAGTATTTTCCCCTCACAAGGTGGACACTTAGCGCAGTGAACCTAATCTGCTGTGGTGGCTTTACTTGTGTCATTACTTTTTCCCCCGTGACATGAGGGTGCTCTTATAATCAATGCCTTCCACTGGGCCTTTTCATTATTTCCATTTTTGTCTCCTCCGGATAAAGTCTGTCATACACAGGGAGCCTATCTGGAAGGTTTGGAAATATTTTCTCTCTCAGCTGTGATCTGGGAAGCAAGAGAGAGTGGGAGGACCTCATGTTCCCTGTGCTGCCCAATGCACAGGCTGTGTCCAACCTGCCTCTGTCTGTGGTTTGTGATGTAATTATTTCTAATTATGAGATTTATTAAGTCACAGAAATCACTCTGTTTACCAAAGGCGAAATAAAACCCCAATCAATCCTACCATGTGGGCTAGGTAGCAGGCTTACTGAATAAACACTGAAAGGCTTAACATCAGATCACAGAGTCACACAGTGTTCAAATGACATGGAGCTTATATGATTACCTCATATTGCCTTGGTCTTCCATGTAGGTACACTCTGGTACTCACCTAGCACCCTTATGGATTTACCTGGATACATGCCAACTCCAGTGAAGAGACTGAGTCTATATTACAGTAACCTAACAGAGTTACAGTTTCAGTCAGTCTGCCTGTGGTCAGAGATTTTTCTGTATAAATTCAATTCTTTCTCCCATTTCAAGGAATGGGTTGCTGACTCAAGTGACAGGAGGACTGGGCTCCAGGAATTAATTAACTTCCCTCAGAGCAGAAAGAAAGTAGGAAGAAACTTTCAATGTCAAGTTAACAAACTTGTTAAAGTTTGAAAATTTAAAACAATGAAGAAACCAAGTAAATAAAATCTTCCTAACCTGTGAATACTCTTCCTAAGAAATGTTTTTCCTGATGTGCTTCACTTAATCATTACTTGACTGACCTGATTTCGTGCCTTTTCTCATTACATTGCTCAGTACTTCAGACATTTCCATTTTCACTGCAGCTCAGTGTGGCCCAGCCCAGAAAAATCCTGTTTTTCTACTGGTCATGGGTGCTGTTTGCCCATCAGCAATGGACACTGGGCTCTTGCTGTGCAGAGCTGGGACCTGTGCCTGCTCATTACCAGATTTGGGTAGCACTCTGGCATCTTTCTAATAGATCCCTCTTAAGCAATCTTATTTATTTCAGATGCATTGCTATCTCTTCACTTTCTTTTCAAGTGTTGTTAAATGAGATGTCCATAAGAGCTTTCTCTGCAGGAGTTTTTCTGTGCTGGTTGTTCCCCCTGTGTTTGACTCAGCTTGGCCATTTCCCATCAACAAAACTCTTGGGCATAATGGGAGTACAAAAAAACCTGTTTTTCTTTAAACAGATTGCTTGTCATTCACAAGAGATGCTGTGGAGTTTACCAGCACTCAGTACAAGATCAAGAATTTAGAAATATATGTGGCAGCGTGGAGGGAAATAAAAAAAAAGGCAGATTAACACATTTATGTTTAGATGAATGTTGCTGGAAAATCTTCAGGGCTTTCTGAACACACCATGCTGAAACAAAGGAATATTTGAGGCCCCAAAAAGGTGGATACAAGAGCTTCCTGGACTTCACTAAGTGCAGTGGTTCCAACCTGAAAAGCTCAAGTGACACCTTTAGAGTGAAGGCATCATTCTTGGCAGTGCTTCAGCCTTTTGATCTCTTCAGACTACATGATGATATTAATTACAATGACAATTTCTGTGGTAATTGTTCACTAAGAATTGGAACAATGCAGGTGAATAATTTTCTCTGAGATTTTTAATGTCCTCTAGGTGGTAAGAACTGTTTGTTGCTGCCAAACCAAGCTGGTTTGGGATCTGGAATTGAAAGGCTGTACAAAACTGTTTCTTACTGTGAGTCACCTGTTTGCCTGCACTCATGCTTTATGCTGTAGCCCTACATAGGACTTGAGGTGGGCATGAATCGATGCTTCATATTCTGACTGCCTCCAGGCTTGTGGGGTTTGGAAGAGTGCCTGAAGGCTTATGTCCATCTCCAGTGTGACCTCTATAAGTGGCACCTGTCCAGAAGTTCACTTCAGTCCTCTAGGGTTGTTTCACAAGATGGACAGAGTTTGCCATTCCTGTTGTCATTTTCAGTCTTAGGGAACTAAACCCAAAATTTAACGGAATTTCCTTTTCCTTCCCACTTTTCATTGACCCTCTCTGGTAGCATTCTGTCTTAGCATGACTGTATACAAAGCCTGGTGACTTCAGTTGCTTTGAGAAGTTTTACAGAAAGTTATTTTGCTTGCACAGTTATTCCATCTGGGCATTTCACACGGTCTGGCAAAATGACTGATGCTGATGCAGCTCCACATGCAGCCCCAATGTGGCTGGGGTGTTTTGCTATGGAATCTATGGTTAAGCCCTGTCCCAGTCCTCATGCAACTAGGCACTGCCAGCAGGGCACAACCACTCTGCGGAGAAAAAAATTACTCTGCCAGCAAGACACATTAGCTACAGGCTAACTAATCCACATTCTGATATTGCCCACATCTCAGTCAGTACTTTCCTGCAGACGTGCCTAAAAAATAGCAGATCAGGAACACAGTATCTGTGCTCAGGTTTCACCAGATGGCACTCTAGCATGTACATATCTTAAGGCACAGACACAATTAAAATCCCATATAAAGAATTAGATCTAAGATGGTACTTTCTAGCATGCCACTTAAATTCAAGATCTCCTGTTTCTCTATTATTCCTTAATATTTTCTCTTTGTGTCAGATTTAGAAAGAAAAGCAGTACCAAATACAACTCGACTTTCAGTTGTACCTCAGGAGTCACCTTCCAACAATAACAAGAAAGATAATCTGTGTTCTGTTTACTCCTGCTGCATTTTGGACAGCGAGACTGTCAAGATTTCAGGAAACTGAAGCAGCAGAAAGAATTTGTGCTCTTTGGAAGATGAATGCTACACACTTTCAGATTTCCATATGGCATGCATATTAAGAGAGGAAGGGCCTTGAAGTGTGTTGTTTGGGGCTTTGGCAGACTGACAAGAATGTCTAAGAAAATTTAAGGCATGACATGGTTTTAAAGAAGGACAACAGCTTACAAATGCTGTGGATAATACAGTAAAACTTGGATGTCCCAGTCAAAACTAAGGTCTCATTATACTTGGCAGTGCATCCATATACACAAAAATAGAACATCTGACTTTAAGAGATTATAATCTAAAATGACTAATAACACATGACAGGCAGATTGCAGACTTTTATATTGAAAAAAAAGTCTGAGGAAAGAAGGTTTCATCCAGAGAAGGTTCATAACTTCCCTTCTGCTGGTTTTGCTTCAGTGTTTTTTTCCCCTGCTTTCATTTGACAATTAAAATATATTTACTCAATTAATAAATTGGCAGACAGTTAGTAAATTGACATCAGTGTTTCATAATTGTTTAGGGGACAGAGCACCAGTGTATGGAGAAACAGTGTCTGTATGAAACTATTTTTATGTGAACGCTTATGTCCTGGGAAATTAAAGCAGAAGAGCTAAAAGCAGAAAATTGTACATCATCTCTTAGAACCAGCTGTGGCCACCAGGTTCCAGCTCCAGTTGGAATTTCACTGACCACCATATAAAAGTAACTGGAATTATACCTATTAGCAAAAATGTGCATGCAAGACTGTTGAACGGAAAATATGTGTCTGAGCATTATCCATCCCTCCTTGACTCAGCCTCTAGGTCCCGATATTGTCTTACTTCTAAGTTTTCTCCAACACCCACACCTGCTAATAGAACTACCCGGCCTCTGCAGTGACGGCCAGAAGATGAGTTCTGTATTGCCACTTAGGTCAGGGCAGGACAATGGTCACTCATTGGGTTCACACTATTTGCAGAATTCACTACAAACTAAATGGCTTTGGTTTGTGTTCAGATTTGTTTTCAGATTAGCTTTAGGGCAATCAAGTGAAAAGGCATCATTTTATTCTTATCCCAAATCAGATCCTCTGAATACTACTGATCTAGCACAGAGAGTAATCCTATACAATGGTGTATGGGTCAAGCCTAATGGACTTACCAGATGCTGGAGGGAGGTCTGAAGTGCTTCTGTGTGTCCCTGAAGTGCTTCTGTTTGTGTTCTGGTACTTCATGTTAGTACTGTCTGAAGATGCATCTTCCAAACCATGATCATTTCCTAAAGTGCTCTGACCAGCTGAGAGGAAATTCAAACCACAGGTGTACTGTGCACAGGAGTCAGTTTCTGGAGAGGTAGAGGTACTGTCAGCCACAGCACAACAGGGTTTGCTCCACTTTCGTGGAGATTCCCTATATGAAGTGCCACACCTCACACAGATCTTCTCTGAGTCACAGTTTGTTGCACAATGATCTGTGTTTTTGTTGCCCATTTCCTTCAGGCAACTGTGGGCATGTTGGTGAGATTTCTGCAGATGGTCCATGCCAACGCGTGCCCCATCTGTGTTGGATGGAGGGTGGAAACCTTGAGAGATTGATATGTCCTCTGTGCTCCCAGTCCCTGAAAAGCTGTCATTCTCCCCTGCCTCCATTGGTTCTGAAAATGATGACACAGTTTTACTGGCAGTTTGACTTAGTAAAGAGAAATAATCAGTGTTATTGAGATCCTTATCCATGTATTCATCTTCTGTGGGTACTGGTGGGAAATGGTAAACGTCAGTCTCAGTTCCCACAGAAAAATCTCCTGCCTCACATGGCTCTGTGCTGGGGTTCCCATCCCTACAAGGAGTGGGACTGCTGGGGCCACATGAGTTTCCAGGGACAGGAGAGCCAGAGGGTCCCAGGAGACACATGCCTTCCGAGGTCTGGGGGACATCAGCATTCGTGACGTTCACAGTAACAAATACATCTCTAGGGAGCTCCTGAAAGAAATTCAAAGTAAAAAGGTCTTTAATAAAGAGATCAGATGAAAGTTACTTTCTAGATAAAGGAAAAGGCAGATCATGGTTCTTTCTCTGTGTGGAGCTGTTGAGGTTGAGCAGCACGGCTATATTTGAGTCTTAAAATGTAATTCTATCCTGCTGTGAAACTCTGACTAGTGATGGTCAGTTCAGCAGGTGAGCTGGTGGCCAGGGGGGCAATAACATTTAATTTTGTGAGAAGACTATTCATAGTTCTTATGAGGTTACTTAAGAAGAGTTAATAAATCTAGAAGAGTTGCTGGCTTCTGCTGCTCCTTATGGACCATCAGTAAGAACCAACTAAATGTTTATTAGATTTTGGAAACCCTCCATGTATCTGAAGGGCTGTTTATCTGTGAAGGCCTTACGGGGGACTAAATGTTTAATATCAGCAATTATTGAAGAAAGAACCTGGGTTGATTCAGAAGGCCTGAGACAAGGTAGAAAAAAAGGAAGTCACATGGACAAGGCTGCACGTTGTCAGTACTTGTCACAGTGAAGCTGTATTTTAGGTTGCAGCTCCAAAAAAAAAGGATTGGGAAACACTTCAAGGGTCTCCTTCAGTTCATGCAAATTGTGCTTTAAAGATAGGTATTTAATTTTTAATGTCTGTTCAGCTCTTCCAGGATAGAAGAGTGTAAATGCTGCCAGCCACTAATTGCTGTTGATCCACTCCTCTCTCCCAGAGGATCTGAGTGGCTGCCAAGGCAGGAGGTTGCATGAACACAGAGAAGACAAAAGAAGAACTACCTGCCTGAAAAAGTGGGTTTGTTTGATATAGTGTTGCTTGTTTTTATTGCCATGAGATTTGACTCTTTCAACAGTTAAGCTAAGCAGGGCTCCTAGAAGGGGTTGTGGGGACAGCATGCACATGAAATAACTCAGTCCATATTCATGGTGGGAAGCAGGCTATGCACATGAACTTGAACCAATGCCACCATTTAAGTGTTTCAGGATGGGATATGGTGTTTTTCCAGAGCAATAGCCTGGCACTCTTGGCATTATTCCAAATCCAAGTTTCTTGCCTGTGAATACTCTGGTATATAACAAGAGGCAAACTCAGCTGAAGCTTTTCCTGCTCTTAGGATTTAGAAAAACTTTCTCCTAGGCAGAATCTCAGGTGTTCAGCAACAGGTGGGCTCATGCTTAACTTTCTCCTCATAAATATTTAACAATCACAGAGACCTTTATCTCTGTTAAAACTGTCTGAAACCAGAGAGCAAGTTCAGAAGCTATTTGTGAACAGTGATTTCATGTGCCTCACATTTACAGAAAACCAGACAGAAAAAGCTAAACTTGGGAGCATTTTTTGAGGAACTCAAAATTTGCTTTCTAGTCAAACATTATCATGGAATCTGCTTCAGAAGGTGTGTCAGGAATGCCATGAGCAAAACCTAAAACAAATAGAAAATGCCAGTGTCTAGATTTTACCTTTGTTCCTTTTATTTGGCTGCACACTTCATTAGCCCAGTTCTGCAGATCTGCTGTAGGAAAAACAAAAAGAGTAGCTGTAACATATAGCAGGCGCTGAAATTAACTACAGGCCTAAATAGCCACAGTCATTCACAATCTGCAAAATTATACGAAATAAAACCAGCAACCTTGTTTTTACTGACTGTTCAAGTGTCCCAGCACTGATCTAGATGAGGATTCATTGTAACTGGAACAGGGATATATTTCTGTGGAACAAGTGTTTGTAAGCTCCTAAAATAGACCACAGTTAAATTGTGTTCCACATCAAATGGGGTTTCTTCCCTGGTCATATGTCACACCAAGCTATGACTGGCCCAAAAACGACCCGCTTGCAGCGGTATGATCTATTTCAAGAGAAGTCACATGGACAGCCCAAAGGCCCTTCCCAGACAGGAGTGAGAAGCCTGAAGAGGATAAGCCACTGAAACCACAAAATGTCAGTCTCAAATATAGCATATTCTACTCAATCAGAGTCTGCTTTATGGGGAAATTTATTCCAATTATCTCGGAGTATCTCCCAAGGAAAAGCTTTCAGTCCAAAATGCTTTATGACAACAGCCACTTAAGAGTTAGCAATTTTGGTTTTCTGTTTACATGTTTAGGAGACTTTGTAGGGCTCAGGTCTCACATACATAAGAAGCTTACGCTGGTTTTGTATGTCTCAAGACAGATCAGCTTTGTAGCCACTGTCAGTTCCCAGCAATGACTTAGTTCCTCTGATGTTGAGTATGCACATTTAACACCAGTACCCTAACACAAGCAGGCAGAGCTTATTCCTGAACCTGCAATTCACTCAGGCTCAAGTTAGCAGGATTCACCATGAAAAGGCAGTGAGGGACTGTCATTGTAGAGAAGCAGGGAAATAGAAATATCAAAGAAATTGCATTGCCCCCTAACCTGCTCTGCATCGTAAGTATTTGGTTTGTGAGGAGAGTCACCATTTCCTCCAGCCTATTCCAGAAATTCCAGATTTAGCACAACCCGCGTTTAGTGTGGCAGAGGTAGGCTTTTTCTAAAACACAGGCTGAAATATACCTACAAGGAAGATTTCTGTCTTCCCTTCCACTGCTCCCAAAACATCTCAAATTGCTAGCACTTGGGAAAGGAGATGATGGAAAGCTTTCCATGTTTAGGACAAAATAATTAAAAATGAATATACCAGCAGTGGTATGTTCTTCATTAAGGAGACCCAGGGCTTAACACAGTACTGAGTAAGTGATGAAAGTATTTCCACTCTATTAATAATAAACTCAGTACTCCACTGCTAGCTAGTATGCCTTTGCTAGAATTTTTCTGGTTTTTTTCTGCTTTTGCTGTTTATGCCATTTCCTTCTAGTATTTTTTCCAAATCTTATCAGAATGGTGGCCTCCAGCTAAAAACATTGCCTCCATCATGCTCTCAAATACACATCAGGCCTTTGTCTTGAAGTCCATCTTTAACCAGCCCAGATGTAGGTTTTTGGGTAGGGGGGAAAGTAAGAGTAAGAAGACAGAAGGTAGTGAAAGCCCCTATGTCTGTCCCTGCTTCCTCTGGTCAAGCGGTCTGCTGGTGACATGGGGTGTGGAACAGCCATGCTATTCTGAAAGCCCTCGCCCTCAGCATCAGCCCTCCTCCTTCAACATCGTGGTCATGTCCACTCTGAGGTGGTCACCCCATGGGTCAGTGTAACACACTGTAATACACTGTCTGTAATATTCTGTAATACACTGCCTGCCAAGAGGAAAGGAATCAGAAGCCTGGCTTTGTACTAGGTAAAGTATATCCCTACGGACAGCCATGGAGAAAGCACAAAACTTCCAGTGTAAGTCCTGAGCTTTTTAACCTAGTGGTTACCCATGAAATCAGAGTGCACAGAGAGCCACAGATGTTGCATTCATGAGTATCATTAGCTACTATGTACCTGTTAGCTTTTTTCCCTTATTCTTGTAGTATATGATGAAGATGACAATGCCAATTAGTGTCACAAAAAACAAGATGACAATCAACACGTATAAGATCCTGTTTGCTCCTGCAGGATGTAAAAAAGATAGTGCCATCAACATGCAGCTTGGACTCAGCAGTATGAAAAACTTTGCTCATTTTCCCTACTTTTCTATGGGAGAGGTTTTTTGTTTCCTTCCTATGTGATTTTCAGTTTCTGTAATATGAACAATAGCTCCCTTACTGAAGGTACCTGGTACTAGGACATCTCCATAAAACCCAGAGCCTTACTGTCTCAGAGAGGTGTGATTCAGTCATGCTCCCCTGAATGTTCCCCTGCAAGCTGCCAGCAGATCACAGGCTGTCCTTAATCTCAATCAGGGGACAGAGGACATACATCTCATGGAGACTATATAATTCAGATGGAAAAATTTGTCCTTTATCTCAGATTATGATGCATCACTGCATGCCAGACAAGCAGCCTCCCTGCTACCATATCCACACTGGAGAAGAAAACTGGCAGAACGCAAGAAGGCATATCTGAGAGGCACTCAGCTGAGCCTGTATCCATTGCTTTAAAATAAGCATGGAGACAAGCTGCTGGTCTTTATAAGATAATGTGTGTATGGAGATCAGCAGGCTGAAAAAATGAATGAGCTGTAAATGTGATGGAGGTCATGGGCGTAACAGCAATGCTGCTTGCCATTCAGTTTTAATGGGAGGTGTAAAACTCAGCTTAGAGTGGACACAAACCCAGAGCCATCAGGCTTTAATTTTTAAAGGTGGGATTTTCCAAGTGCACTGTCTTGGTCTGCAACTGCTCTCCCTAGAGTCACCCACAATGGGAATGCATTTAAGCCAGCCAAAACCCCCAGCAATCACATCCCTCCTCCCGCCCTGCTACTGTCAGACAATCTGTACAAGGACACACACCGTCTTCCGATGGCTCAGGCATCGTCTGTTCTGCGCAAACTGCATCGGACTTGTCAGTCCCAGGCACAATTTCTGCCAGTCCTAAAGCTGTACAGCTAAAAAAGAAAGACAAAGAGGCTACGTTCTCTAGAGGAAGCTTGTTGTGGGTCCTACACTTATGCAGAGCAGTACTTTCTGCTGTAATGTACAACATTTCTCCACCCTTAAGAATAGCATGTATTTTCTTTATTTTCAGCTGTGCCACATCAGCAGTTACATTGCTACTGCTCTCTCTTGCTGTTCCAGCTTCAGTGTGAGGATGTTTCCATTGCTGCACAGCCAATAGAGATGCTCTATGTACTCTGCAGGCAGCCTGGAACATGCCACTGAGAAATGCTGTCACCCACGCTTCATGCTTCTCCCTGCCTTCTGGCTGGTACGGTCTTTTCATAAGATACAGGGACTTACTTGGTCCAGGATTTACACTCATCGGTGGATGAAAAGACCTTTGAGTAGTAGCCTCTGGGACATGGTATACACATTGTGTCCTTGTCCTGTTGCACTAAAGGAAGAAAAATTTCATAGCTGAGTTTCTGTGAGTTCCTTTCAAGCGAGAAGAAGGTGACTATGCAACCCATCCTCCTGATCCATTCTCCTCCCACAGCCCTCCTGAAACCTTCCTGAGGAGTGGATCTTAGGTTACATTAGAGCAGTAATGACAGTCATATGTCAGCAGCAAAAAGCACCTCATCTCATCTGAGGACTTCTTCACAGGATCAAAATGAGAAATGACCAAGAGCCATTTGCAGTTTTTGTATAAATAGTACAAGAGCTGTTATATCCTTCCCATTCTATTAATTCCCCCATGTTGATGCTATGCCACAGACAATGGTGCTGACTGGTATTGTCACTTCTATAAAGCCACAGTAAACAAAATGCTGTATCAGGATTAGCTAGTCTGGAAAAAAACCAGCAACTGTGCTCCAGGCCCACGCAGCATTTCTTCCTCCATTATTCTATTTTGTGCTGCTTTTTGGAGGTTCCTTAAACTTGGTGCAGCTGTTCCCAGTGTTCACTACAACTCTGAACTTGACTGTGTATTTTCCACCCACAAAATATCTGCATTTTGTTTTCAATCAGACTTAAGAGTAAATTAAATGCCTGTAATAAATCTTTCCATTACTAGCCATCTAAAACAGAATACAGGCTAAACCAGAATATGCTATCTGAAAGGTGTTAATCACTTTTAAGTTGCTTATAACATTAAAAAAAGACAAAGAAAAGTCATTGGATAAAAACAGATTGCAAATCTAGCCTCACAGATAGCCCTCAAAAGAGTGCTTCTCTGAATACTGGAGCAATGTATGAACTAGTGACTCACAGTCAGACACCTCAGCAAACATTAGAAATGTACTGAAAACCTTGCAACTACTGCCATGTTGATGTGATACTTTGCAAAAGTCACTTGATCTGAGATATGATTTAAACTACAGAGGTAGAAGCCTTGAAAATATAAAGAGTCCAGGAGAACTATATGCAGTAGAAATGACAACTCAGATATGCATCTTCTGTTGACAGTCATCTGAGAGTCTAAAGCAACCTCTTCAGTGTCACAACCCACATAATGCTGGCCTCATCCAGTAGGCCTGAGCTGGACATTCCACTTCATACAATGCCCTTTCTGTATCTTACCAGGAGGCTTGACTCCAAGTCCCGGAGCACACATGGTATTTCGCTGACAGCAGTCGCAGTCCTCATCCCAGTGATATCCCACCGTACAAGCACACTGCCGTTGGAACGTGCTGTTCCCTGGGTTTACTTCTCTCAAAGCTTTCCCTAAAAGACAAAGCAGCTGGGAGTAAAAATCTGATAATTTCTCTGATACTAAGCCTCAAGTTTCTGAGCTTCCTGTTCTACCTACTTGCTTTGCTTGAATGCCAGATGCAAAACCACTCATGTTGGAGGAATAGGTGTCTTTTAGGAAGACCTTCAATCAGCATGGGAGTCCTCACCAATTGCCCTCCTGAACTATACTTTTCCTTGTAACTGTTGTAGAAAATAAATCGAGCATTTTGCAGGGTTGAGACAAATTATTAGTGGAAGTGAATGCACAGTATGCTTGGCAAAAGGACAACCTTTAAGATCAGATAACAGAGGGGAATTGCCCCAGTGAAGATAACCATTATCAGCAGCACGGAGTATATGGTTATGGTGCTCAGCACAGAATCTTTGCTGTCTAGGGACCTGCCTTTCCAGCAGTCTCTTCTGCAAGCCCAGCCTCCAGTACTGGGCACCTGAACAATGCAACTTCCCTAGATCCACCTTCCCATCTTCACGCTTCACTAATTCAGATTAAAGGTTTTGCAGTATGACCAGCTCACCTTGATCACATATTTTGTGTAGTAAGCATTTATCTTCTTCATTCCAGACGTCCATATACTCATTTGGGCCACACGCCTGGCACACACTATCAGAAGTAGCCGTGCATCTAGCAGACAAATACTTCCCTATGATTGAGAAAAGGACAAGTAGGTCACCTGGAAGTTGCACAAAACTGCCTAAGGAGTTTAGGGGTAAAATAACAGGTTGGACTAACTCTGCTGAACCACTGTGGACAACCATTTCTTCCTGCACCTTTTCAGTTTGTCAATCTGGTTCCCATTTAGTGTGGCACTGAAACATCCATGATGGCCTGGGAGCAGTCCTACCTACGCATATGAGAATCAAGATGCTTTCTATTCCATAGTGGTTAAGTGCTATCCCAACAAAACAGCTGCTGTGGCTTTTGCTGAGGCCATCAGGACTACTCCTGCACTTGAAGGCACTCATAAGCCTGAACTCATGCACCTGTGAGGATATGCCAACAGAATAGCAAGAGCCAGCCACCTCACTGACCCATGGGGCAGTTTCTAGCGAGCTTTCCAGCTATGCTGCTGGTACAGCCCAGTCAGTGCTCACATACCTGGCTCACACTTCGTGCAGCACCGTCCAGAGTATTCATAGTGTTGTTCGCTTTTACATGGTGGAGTGATTTGTAGTGACAACTGGAGCAGAGAAGGAAAGAGATGACATGAGAACCAATACACCTGGAGAGCTTCAGACCTACCTAGTCACAGTTCTGACAGAGAGAAGGAAAACTTTTCTTCTGTATTTAATTTTTCATAGCTAAGCAGTAAAAATTACCCAACATTTATGACTTCAAGGATGCTTTGTAGACATGCTAAGAATATGTACTCCATGCTGTACACACAGGGACTTGGTATAGAGCTAGGTGACAAATAAGTAACACATCTTGCAATTTGTTGTGAACTTCTGGCCTGCTATGTAATGTTTTCTTTTTCTATTGTTTGAAATCTACAACTTCAAAATAATTGCAAAGAAAAAGAAATGGCATAGAGATACTTCCATCGTCTCTTCCACAGAAATGGCATCAAATCAAGACCTGGGCAACTGACAGTTTTAATGTAGAGCACTAAGCAAAAAAGCAAAGAGGATTAATGATACTTCCCAAAAAGAAGAAGTACCTAGCTTCTCGCTGGAAGCCACAATACTCCTGGTTAGTCCCAGAACATAGTGAACTTTAATTTTCCAGCTTTTTACAGCTCCTGCTGTATCCTGCAGAGGTGGTCTCACAGAAGTGAGGCAGACATCCAGAAAGGTGATCCAATTAAGCTAACAGCTTTTTGTCTGTCAAAAAACCAAACCAAACCAAACCCAAACACTCCTCCCAAACCACCTGAAACTGGTGCACAAGAGGGCATCTACAGGTAGCAGTGTCACCTCCCTCGTGGGCCTTTGCATGCCCTCTCTGCTCTCAGCTGCCTGTACACACTGTGGTCCCACCCGCAGCTCAGGCCCCTCAGCCAGGCTTCAGGACATGGCTTGTGCTGGGGATCCTGGCCAGCCAAGCACTGTATCCAGCCCCTCGCTGACTCTTCTTTGGCTGCCCACAGTCGTCCAGGCAAACTCAACACCTTGCAACCAATTGTTGATCTTCCAATCGATCAGATGATTCAAAATCTAGCCCATGGCAAGGAATCCTTCATTATTGGATACAGTTGTTAAAATCTCATTTAACTGGGGAAATCTGCAATAATGCTCCTACTGCTGGTTAAAGGGAGCTTTTGCCATCAAATAGCACGTAACAGCCCTGTGCCTACTGATACTGGTTTCCATTCCTCTACTTAGCATTCTCCCCTTGTTTCCTCCAAGTCTTTATATTTCCTCTTTCCTCCTTTCCCCTTCCTAATTTAAGCAATAACAAACTCTTTTAAAAGAAAATAAATTTTCATAAGCATCTTGTCCTCTTCTAATGCTGGGAAGGGTCTTGTAAATTAAAGACGACTAAAAAAGGTTTAAAACACCACCTTTTGGCTTGGAGTTTGAGCTATGGGTTGGTATATGATTTATGTTTATCAAAACTGCTCTAGGCATGTCTGAAACAGAAAAAGTAGCACAAGTCAGAGGTCTTCAGTTTTTATATTTTTGAAGGTTATAAACATCTGACAGCTTTTTTTATATATCGTTGCAACAATTCCAGGTCAAACTAAGAGTCTAGTCTCACAAGAAATCTTTTGTTGTCTCATCATTTCCTTCTCTCTTTCTTCACATTCATCAGGAGTACCTTTCTCACTATTAGATTATGCATTTGTGTAACAAACATTGCATTCCATGTTTATACAGCACATGATAATGATCAGCTCTTGTCTGGCAAGAGGTGATCTAGGAAAAGGAAAGCCAAGCCAGGCTGGCAGCTGAACAGTGACACCACTCAGTGTCCCAGGGGAAACAGTGATAACATTTCTGTACTCAAAATAGCTTTGTTCTGTAATGCACCTCAGGCATCATCTGCTAAAACACTAGGCTGACCAGCATGGGGTTGAGGTGATGCTGCAGGATCAAGCAGTAGAGCAACTGGTCTTGAGCAACTGATTGCCTACCCAGCCATGCAAAATGGTAACAAAAGTGACAAGACCACCAGCATGTCCAGTCACCTGCTTTTTGTCACAGAATGTCCTCTTCCTCATTTGCCCCATTTTATAGTTCCTCTTTTAGACAAAAAGACTAAAAAAATTACTGAAGTGTCAAACAAAGGTAAAGTCATTGTTTTAAGGGAAGGATACACAAATCTGCTAAAGAGTGTTCAGCTAAAGGTTCTAGAGTAATTTCTGAGAACCACAACTCTTCCTGAAGAGAAGCAACAGGGCCCTCGTGCCAAGGCAAAGGGAACCGAGTAATTGCTCAGATGCCTTTTGGAAATTGTTTCATACTCCCATGCTTTATCATATAATGAGGCCTATTGTTATGGTACAGCTCACAGCTGCAGCTGCATAAATCTATGCACAATGTCAATGAACAGTCTCTCCTGTGGCAGTGTCCTCCCATTTTTCTCTTGAGCCAATGCATTCACAGAGATGCAATATTCCCTTTCTTGCTTTATGCTCAATGGCATAAGGACAAGGCTCCTGGCATCCATGTGCCAACCCCCAATGCGGGCCCAATCTCCTAGTGAAGGTGAGGGCCTTTGGCCTGCCAAGCAGGCAAGCTGGGGGAAGAGAGGACAGGAAGGGAAACCAAAGCAATCTGGAGTTTTCTTGGGGTGAGAACCAAACTCGGGCCCTTTTGCTAACACAGCCCCCTTGATGTCAGGCTATCGCTAGTTTATCCTTCTGCCAGATGACTTTACGCGTCTGTCCCAAACGGAACATCAACTTCCTTTGGGGGCTGAGAAGGGCTGGTGCTGCTGGTAGCTCCATGACCTGACATTTTGTCATCACCAGCACATTCCTGCCAATGTGTCCTTCTGAGACAGGGAAGTGCAATTCATTTTGCAGATGAGGAACTTGCACTTGGAGGCCAGCTGGCTTTACAGAGGTGACAGGAAACCAAACCAAGTCTCCCAAGACTCAAGTTCGCTCTGTAACCCCTGGAACATCCTTCCTCTCATCGAACGCTGGCCTGTGGGTCAGAGTGATTTGGACACCACCAAGCTCTTATCTGGACACAGAACAGGCCTCAATGAATGAGAAGGTGCTGACCTCCTCTGAAGTGCTTAAAATGAGACAAACCCCAGCCTGGTCATTCCTTTAATGGTCTCGCTATTGATGAAACTGCCTATTAAATCCCACCACTGTGTGCAAACAAGTGCTTCAAAGAGGTCTAGGTATCCTGTGTAAATTTAATTTGTCACTTCAAAACTGTGAAAAGCACAGATTTACACCAGTTCCTAAGAAAGAGGCAGCTTTCCTGTTTGATTAACACTACCTCAGAACAAGTATATTTGACAGGGAAGGAGTTTGGCAGAAAAAAGACAAACCTCCTCCGGGCTTGGTGGATCCAGTCCAGTAAAGCACACCAACACCTGCTTACCTTCACGCACATGAGTAGCCCAATTCGCTTAATTGGCAAAACGTGCATTCTCATGTCAAAGTTTGCAGAAAGGTTGTATTTTGGTGTTGAGCTGCAGGCAGCCTTTTCTGCTTTGGTTTTTCTTGCCTATTTGTTTAAAAGGATGCTAAGCAAGAGTGTGCTTGTGTTTTTATGGCTGGAGAACATTGAGGACGACGCTGAAAAGCACCAGTGTGTAACTCAGACCTTGAAAAACCCACACACACAGGTGCCTGTAAAGGGGGAACCAGCCACATTCAGATTCCTGTCCTCAGGCTTAAGGAAATATTTACTCTTTGTGCCATTGAGCAATCAGAGAGCAGCAGAAGCTGTGTGTCATGGATGCTAAAATTACTCTTCTCACTCCTCATATTTCAGAAAAGATAGTTGTATGGGCCTCTTTCCCTTAAAAGAAAAAATCTGGAAGAACAAGGTTGGGGGTTTCCACAGTCTTTTTCCCATGACACTTATGAACAAGAACCGGCAGCCTCACTGAGGATTGCTCATTAGTGATAATCTTAGTTGGGCAAAAATTGAGATGTAAAAAGACAAATCAAGGGGTAACTATCTTTTAAGATGACACCTTCTTGCTCAGTGTAGTTGTTTCTGGAGGACATTCAAATCATTTGTCATAATTTCACTGAGCAAAGCACATTTTTTTCTCCATTTATTATTACAGCATCAAGATACCTGTGGGAGAGACAACTACAGACTGTCCTGCCTTGCACACCATTTGTTCTTTATACTTTAGAGCCTGGGTTTACTCAAACCACTTGCTTTTGAGGTCCTTAGGCTTGCCTGCTGTAGAACTAAAAAATTCCTGTGGCTTTAGATCAAAAACTTTATTTGCCTTTGTCAAGAGGACTGAGCTTTGAGCAACATTTCCTGAACTGAAGTAGCCCCTGCAAGAACAGCACCCTGGTATCCAGCTAAGACAGCCTCTGAAGTTGTTTGCTGCTGCTTCTCCTATCACAGGTACTGACTGTGTGCTTGCAGCCTTATAGCTTCCTACCTGATTTGGGTCAGCAGTATTGCTGACCAAACTCAAGATTTCTTCAGTCTGTCACTAGTTTTAGAGGCTTGCCTAAAAAAATATTTAAGACTAAAAATAGAATCTGATTCTCAGTGGGTGCTACTCCATGGCTGGTGATCCCAGGCATTCTGTTGAGGTGCGTAATAGTAATGTGCACAATGAACAACTCTGGAAAATTCTGACATTGTAGGTTTACAGGGGGAATGAGGAGTCCTATATTAAAGACTTAAGTGTAATCACATTGAATGCAAGAGTTCCTTCATGGACAGTCTTCACTGTTGATAAAAATTAAATCAAAGCAGTACACAAGTCACAGCTTTGCAATTCCAGTTATTTGCTTGCAGGCCTGTAATTCATCACAAAAATCTTATATTGTGAATGAAATGCTTTTGGTGATGTCAGCTTTCCAGTGACCAATAAACCACATCACAGAACTATCACCACATGGTAAAACAGAGCCGGGAAATGGCAACAGCTAAAACTAAATATTATTTCACTCTAAAAAATAGGCTCTTAAAACCCTGCTAGAGACTGAGCACCTAAAGAGTCCAGAAAGAGTGTGAGGGATAAAACCAATAATGAAGAGGTCAAGAGAAAACTGTAACATGCAGCCAGGAAATGGGCAGAGGTCACTATATTCCCCTTGTCCCTGCTTTAGCACACAGCAAAAAGCAGTCTCCTGAGCAACTGGTGCTGCTCTGCCAGTGGGAAGGACCATTCAACAATCTACAACCCAGCAGAGCTATTTCTAGTCAGCAGGCTACGTGAAAGAGAAGTGCTGCACTGACCACTCTCGCAGCAGGGTGGTGGGGATAAGACAGACAGGAACCTCGGGTATATCAGATGGGAGATGACTGAGGTGAGAGATGGCAGGGCTGAAATGGCTACTGACTGAACCTGTGAATCAGCCTGCTTGCTTCTGTAGACTGAAGACTTGCCATCACGTGCACAACATTTGTCATTCAAAGTCACCTTCACACGACAGCCAGAGGGGGTACAGTTAACATGTTCACTAACTGGGAAGTCAGTAGTGCCTGCAAGTTTCCTGCACTTTGGTGCAAAACCTCATGCTTTAACCTATGTGCCCCCACTGCCACAGCAATTCAAAGACTAACAGATACTAGGTAGAATCTTTTGAAGATATTTTGAATATTTAAAGATGAATTGGAGAGTAAGAACCCAAAAGTTAACTAAACTGAAATATTTATCAAAAAGTCTTGACAGCAAGACAGTCTATAACAAGCAGAAATAAAGACTATATAATAATGGCATTATCAAAGCTAATACCTAGGTGTGTTTGTGACAAGGCCTGCAAAGGCAAATCTCTTCTAGACTGAACAGGTGCAACTGCAGCACTCCAAAGGAAAGCTTATCAGCCTCACGGCTCCAGGTACAGTCTCAGTGACTCACGATGAGTAACTCTACACCCATTCATGCTTAATTAAAATAATAAAAAAGACAGTAAAGACAAAATGATTTAGGGGGAAGATGCTCCTCTTGCCGTTTTAGTTCAGCATATCATTTTTCTTTGCTTCATCACCTGAAGTTGAGACTTAACATGACCATGAGAGATTTCTGGGGCTGGATGCCAAATTAGGAGTTCAGTGGGGACTTTCTATGCTTAATATCTATATGTTTATCTACTCTTTCTTTCTAGCAAGCCCACAGAATGCGACATAATGTATTAATCCCTTACAGTGTGAGGTGAGATCCCACAATCCTAGCTGAGCTGCAGGGGAGAATGAGAAAACTTGCAGAGAAAAGGGGAAGCTTGCCTTCACCACCTGATTCTCTGCTTTGGCTTCCTTCTCCTGGATCTTAGCATTGCCCATGGAACAAATGCTGAATATTCTGCAGGACAGTGGTAGGACTGTAGCCCTTACTTCAGATGATGGAGGTATAGAGGGATATAACATGTAACACCCACAGGCTGTTCTGCTTTGGTGTGAGTTAAGAGTAAGGACTGCACAATCATATCTGCACATTCTCCACCATGAAGGAATTGCTGCCTATATTAAAGGCCTCAGGACTCAGCTGAGAATTGATTAATCCACTCTTCAGGTGTCATCACAAGGAACCAGCTCTGCCAGTGACTGTGGGCTGGTTGAGTCAACGGTAATATTCCTACCCGATCTGAAGAGGCTCTGGCTCATTTTCGTAAGCAGCCTGTTCTACTACATGTGGTATTGCAGGGGAGAGGTTTTTTTTCCCTGTGAGATCAGATTCAAGGAACCATCTCTTCCTTGCTACTGAACAACAAAAGTTACTGAAGGACATGCTGCTCATAAGGCAAAACTATTCGTTGTAGTAAAATAACATGCTAAAAATAGATTTTCTTGTGTGCTACATAAGCAAATTTTAGGTCTTCATATGAACCTAGCAGCACATTTTTCCCTATCTGTATTTCTGCATTCCTGATTAATGGGTTGCCTAACAAAACGTCATAGTATTTTTATTTCCATACAAGACTTTTTTTCTTTTCCTTCTACTTTCACCACTGACTAAATATATTCTGCACCCATCTGCAATCACAAATGTTGTTCTTTGTCATTCTTGAACAGACACTATATACTTTTTTTTTTCTTTTGGACTAGCCACAAAGTGGAGAGGGTGAATGACCTCATTTCTTTTCCCCTTCTTGGCTAATTGGCTCTTGCAGAGTGGATTAAACAGGACAGCTTGGCTCTTTTACCAAAACACAGCCTTTCCTGGTCACTTTTATCTAGATTTTAAGAGGGGGCAGCCAGGGGGTTCTGTAAGCTAAGAGGCAGCTACGGGTCTCAGCTCTCTGCCTGCCCACTGGGTTGCCATATTCTGCCACAGCCCCAGCTCCAGCCTCTCTTTCAGGGACATTGAGGGGAGGCACCATGAACACATATGGCAAAGCAGTTAGGCAATGTGCCTCTGTCACAGGGGTGCTGTGGGGTCGTGGGCAGAAATGGATCCAGAGAACAAGGGTGAGGGTTGGATGCAGCCTATGTGGTGGCATTTGGCCAGGGCAAAGTATCCACTTCCTTCTTGGGCCTGTGCAGGCAGACCTCCCTCTGACTTTGGTGGGAAAAGGATGGGGTAGCTATCCTGTGGTGATTAATGACTCTTTGGCTTTGTTTGTAGCCATGACATCCTAAGTGCTGCACAAACACCAAAGAAAGCCAAGCCTTCAGCCCCGAGAACTCACACCCAGAAAAGGCAAACAAAAAAGTATGGGAAGTACTGTGCAGAGCAGCTTAGGTGGCTGCATAGGTATGGGACAAAAACCAGTATGTCCTGGGTGATGTCAGCAACATCACTTCTCTTGAGCAGTGCTGAGCCCTCCACACGGCACCCCACTGCAAATCTGATAGCACACTGTGGTGACACACAGACAAGGAAAAAATCAGGAAAGCTGCATTTCCCTGGTGGCAAAGCATCACACCACATCTAGCTCCTATGAGGCAGACACAGCAGCAGGCTGCCCTGAGTGCCAGTGCAGCCTGCAGAGCCAGATAACCACCTGCAGCCCACCTTGCAACTTCCAGCCATTGCTGCTTGTGGAGTTTTTCTTTTATTACATGAACTTTGGACCATTTTCAAAAGGTACATCATAAAAAGTGGCAAGTTCCTGCAGGCAGGCTATTGTGTTATACAGACCAAGGCCTACCCAAGTCCATAGTGCAACCTGGTTAAACATCACTTAATTTTTATATTGCATTTGTAACACACAAATATTTGCCTTTGTGCTTTGCATTGGCAATAATGAGCTGTTCTCAGAGCAGCTGGCTCTCTGTGCAAGCAATGCCAACTAAGGCATCTTTAAACCAAGGGTGAGTGGCTGCAGGGGAAGCCAGTGCCACCTGGCAAGTTGAGTTCCATGGAAAGGAAGGGGACAGTCTGTACAAGTAGCACGGCTGCAGCCAGGGTCATGATGAACCAGCCATTGCTGTTTGCCTCTACTCCCCTCTGCCCTCCTCCAGTAAGCTTAACCAGAACCCAGGGCAATCACCTCCTCCAAGTGTGCAGAATCTTTTGCACTGCAGCACAGCCCCTGGCAGCACATGCTGCAGGATTAAGGAGGGGTCTGGATTCACCACTTCAACTCCAAGAGATTGATGACAAACACAGCGAAGTGACCCAGATGTGATTCCTCAAAATGGTGTTAAGGTATAAGTGCCAGAGGGAACCACTTGGAGGCTTCCATGATTTTCTACACTGTAGTTATGCACACATCCCTTTTACCATCCACACTGGCTCTTGCACAGCTGTCAAATTACATCTCACTTTTTTGAGTTTGAGGGCAATAGACAGTACTGGGCAATAGAAGCAGATCCTTAGGGCCACAGCCAATCTCTCTGCTTGACTTGCCTTATTTTTTACTTCTGGCACAGCAGGAAGGAAGTCCTGTGCCCTAAATTACATCGGTCAGTACCCTTGAGATGTCTGATAGGCTTTGAATTCTACTGACTTGTGAAATGTGGTAAAGATTTGCTTTGGTCCTGTTGGTGGGAAAGAAGAAATTGTATCAGACAGATGATGCTTAACCTGAAAAAAGAAGGGGGAGGGGTTTCTTATATTATGGATTTATTCAGTTTCATATTCCTTTCATATAAGGTGCTGTAAGACCGTTCACATGTTCTGGGGGGAACTATTAAGCAATTATAAACTTGCCAGTGGCCTTCGCAGGAACCATTCCTGCAAGGGAATTTTGACAAGTGAACTAACTGAATTATGGTAGCTTTGAAGCCCATGCTGTAAGTGACAGAACAAACCCATGACTTTAGATTAGATACTGTAGAGGTTTTGCCCTACTGAATCGTTCCTTAGGCCCTGATCAGAGCAGGAAGAGAGAATAAGATGTAATACAGTATAGTCACTGTTACACTCTTTTTCCCCACTCTCATCATACAGACTGCATTTTAGAAAACTAAATGAAAAATCTGTCTTTTGGCCAAAATTTTTCCATATTACAAAGAATTCCAGATGCTTGCAGTGAGTATGGATTCCGTATAGAGTAAGTATTACAGAGCAGTGGAAGAATCCATCTCACTGCCAAAAAAGTGGAGACGAACCTTCAGTCAACTCAAAGTCACAGACTGATTCCCACCTGACAGTAACACTGATGCTCTTTAGTGGCATTAAGCAAGGAAAGGCATGTGACTATTCTGTACAATAAAGCTGAGCAGACCATGACTCAGAAAGAAAACACATCCAACAGAAGCTCAAAACAAATCACTTGGAAAGATAATCTTGTGGCTAAAGCACAAGATAAGCAGGAGGGCGGAGCTCTGCTCCCAGAAGTTCTGCTCCACACTTGCTGTGTGACCTACAACAAGTCATCAATTCTCTGTTCCCATTTCCTTTTTGGTGAAAATGATGACGCTCATGTCTATTCTCAGCGGAATTATGAGTGAGTTTTCATTAATTTACATTTCCATGTTTCTCATTCGTTGCAGGAAATACACTGCAAATATCACTGTCCTAGTACTATCCCACTGAGTCTAAACTAACACAAGTACATCAGAAGACTCTGAGCCCTACCATGGCTAGTCTCACAATTTGTTCCATCAGAAAACAGCACTTCCCTAAGAAACCACTGTTCAAATCAGTCAAACAAAGAAGAACCTGAAAGGATGGTTGGAGCAGCACCTCTCCAGGCTTGCCCTGCTTTCGGATTCTTGACTTCTAGGTTCTGCTCACTACTGCAGGCACAATATTAAATTAACATGTTCTTTGGCATACTATGGCTTATCCTTATACCACAACTTTCCTGGAGCCTCCTACAATTTTTTACTGCTACTTGTCTAAAGCAACGGTTATTGAAAATAGCACCCTGAACAACCACTTAAAATTAAGCATGTGTTGGATACAGTGGAAAGACTTTACACATCAGCCCAAAATAAATACAAGTTCCTTGTTTTATGTCCTGTGAATGGCTATGAACCAAGAGGTGAGAAATAATGAGGAGCTCCTCCTGATTTCTACATGCTGGGAGCTACAGCATGTAAATCCAAATTTCCATGGTTTGGTCAAGAGCTGAGCAGGTTCCAGACAGTGCAATGAGCAGATTCCAAAGAGAAAAACAGCATGTAATAGTGAGTCGCCTGAAGGTGCAAAGAATATTGAGGTCTGCTCCTCATGCCGCATTGACCACAGGTCAGGAGAAAGGACAGACACAGAGGATACCGAGGAGCAGGACAAACCACCTGAAAGATAGGATGCAAAAATCACTTTTGAAATTTACAGGCTCATTCATATACATATGGAGAACACTTGGAAAGCAGCCATTTAAGAGAAGCATATGAGCAAGGGTGGAGAAAATGAAATATATGCTTTAGAGGGGAAAAAAAGGCCTGTGTGGTTTTAGGCAACATATTTAGGACTAGGCATTCAAAGAAAAGGCTCTCAGGACTATGTGGTCAGACATTAAATTGTAAGCTGTAGACAGTAGAGGATTTTTTGAGTTTTTTATCTTCTTTTGCTTGAAGCTGCACCTTGCTCAGAGGGAACCCAGCCATGGCCCAGTTATAGCTCTATGTTGAGGGAAGCACTTAAAATTACATAACTTATCAAGAATAAGGAGACACAGAAAAATACCAGAAGTTCAGATGAGAGAAAAACAAATGGTAGTGAGGCTGGCAAACACTGATTAATGAAGGAAATAAAGTGTGGATTACATGGGATTTGTAAACAGCCTGCCAGTGTAGAAGGGCCTAAATAATGCAAAGGGAGAGGAATAATTTTTAAGCTGCATAATTAGAAAAAGCAAAGCAAGATTCTGAAAATTCAAACCTTGGGAGGAAACTCAATGTGTGCCATTTACAAGGCTCAGCTAGAGCTGGCCATAGAAAAGTCTATCTGAAAGTGGGGGAAGGCCAGCACCGACCCCCAGTGTACAGCACGCTGACCATCAGCCACTTGGCACCGGCACAAACCTGCATCAAGAGCACGCTCTGTTTGCAAACAACCATTGAACCAAACGTCGCTCAGATCTTTTCCCTTCAGAGGAAGCTGCCCTTTTTGAGGCAGCTGACCTTGGATTGGGGTGCCTGTCTCTATGATGAGCAGCACGTGAAGCTCCAAGCGAAACGCTGAGCCTCGGTGTCCCCGCCGCGGGGCCGCGGTCACAGCGCCGGGGGAGCTGCGCCCCGCTGAGCGCTGCAAACACCGCACGGGCTCGTCCCGCGTCTGAGAGACAAGTGTGCTCACGCTCTCTCCAATAAATCTGTTTGGTAGGGTGGAGTCTGCCTTAATTTTACTCCACATGCAAATGATATCACTCAACCACCTCACTGCAAATCTTTTCTCGTCCCTCACACCCTGTCCTGGGAAAAGCAGGCCGTTTTCCCTGAAGATCGAGCCTCTGGCTTCCTTTGGTACTTTGGGGGTTGGATTATTTTGACTTTAAAGAAGCGAGAGAAGCTTGTGATACAGGATGAGTTGCTGGGATAAAACCAAAACCAAACCCCAACCAACCACAGGGAAAAAAAGGCAGGCGAAGCTGTTCTGCTAAACCCCGCTCTGGCAGTGCCGGCGGCGCAGGATGCCTCGGGCTCCGACCTCGCCGTCTCTTCCGAGGAAGGGGAGAAGCAACAAACCGCTCCGGGTGAGGTGCGACACCCACCTTCCCCCCTCCGCCGGCTCATAGCCTTACCTGTTTGCCAGCGGCAGCGAGGCAAAGGAGAAGGAGCCAGCAGCCTGACGGGACGGGCATGTCTGGGTGTCCGTCTCTGCCTCCTCCCGTGGCTCCTTTTCCTGCCACCGAAGAGAAACTAAATTCTTCCAGCCAAGCCCCCGCGCCCCGGCAGCACAGCGAGGCACATTTGAGCTCACTACTTCTCTTTCTTCCTTTCCTTCCTCTCAGTTACACGAGGGGGGAAAAGAAGAAGAGAAAGAAATGAAAAAAAAAAAAAAAAAGGCGCCCGGCTGTAGTTCCCACAGCATTTCCTCAGACGTGAAATGCAGGGCTATTTTTTTTCCCCTTCTTTTTGGCCCTCCCTTTCCTTTCTCCACCCCCTTTTACAAGAAGTTTAGTCACTATATCCACATCGCTCCTCCTGGCGCTGCCGACTGCATTCCTGCTCAGCCCTTCTCGGCGGGGCGATACATCCACCTGCCCCCTCTCCCTGTCCTGCGCCCTCCCCTTCCAGCCCTCCTCTTACCCAGCAGCTTCCCTCGATGTGCATCTGTCCTGGAGTTACTGCCTTCTCTTCACCACCCCTGGATATTGCCTGGCATTGTCAGAGGACACCTCGGGCCTCAGACACCTCTTCACTACCTGATCCACCCTGGCACAACCACCCTCCTTCTGGCACCTGCTCCCAGCACTGAGGAAAGCCTGTCCCATTCCGTATCCCATCTCTGTGCCCCTGCAGCAGCCCTGAGTGTGCCAGCCTCGGTGTTCCGGCACAGCTTGAGGGCCCCCCTAATCCTTATACTTTGCTCTGGCTGACAGTGGGAGCTGCTGGATGGGTTTGCTGCCAGAGGAGAAGAAAAACGAAATATGTACTGTGGGAGCTCTCCTGAAACAGTCCATGCAGTGCATGGGGTCAGTCCCTGCAACCTGACTCGTAACAGTGCAGAATGGCCTCTTTGAGCCCCAAAACAGATTCCATTGCCAACACGCCCAACACTCCAGCAACTGTCTTGCCTGGCAAAAGAGCAGCTGGTGGAGTGCCCAGAGCAACCTGCAACACCCCTTGTCTCACAAGGGGAGCAGGCCTCCTCTATGCTGGGGAAGGAAAGGGCAGCACTGATTTACAGGGACTGAGGATCCAGCAGAGCTGACTATGTTGATAAAAAACCTTTTTTGCTGCCCTGTGCTCACATGCTGTGAGATAAGCTGGAAGCATGATCATGATTTAGGCAAAGAAGGAAGTTGTTCTTTCACTTATGTGTTTAGATTTAACCCTTGACCAGGGGGGAAGAAAAATAAAAAAAGCTATTTATAAGTTTCTCTATGTTTTCAAATAAATGCATTCAAGCACAAAAGATAAAGAGAATATTCAAAAACATCCTTCCTCTGCAGTGCTGTGGTCCATTTTCTGCTCAGAGCAGTGATACACTCAGGACAGAAAGGGTTGCTGGGATTTTCTCCTGTAGCTAGTATGGAGGGCCTGCACACACAGCAAAATGAAGCTATGACCTTCACTTGACCTCTACATAGTTTCCAGTGGCCATCAAACTTTCTAAGTCTTCCTAAAGTTCCTTTCAATGCTTGACACACTCAATGTCCTCTGTAAGCATTAGGCCCTGCCAGGTCTGTGCTCAAGGAGATGTTGGTGCCCACATTCCTCTGCGTGGTATCTGATGAGGCTGTTTGGGTGCTGGTGACCCCTATGTGAGTTTGATGCTCCACAGTGGATTGTGAGGCAAAACAACACTGCATGATGGGCCTGGCTTAGGTCCAGTGGCTGCTCCTGATATCCTCAACTCTTCTGGAGGTGAATTGGCAAGGATCATGCTGATGAGTTTTAACAAGCCATCGAGCTGCATTTGCAGCATCAGAGCACTGTCAGCCTGCCAGAGGAGTTGGGGTCTCACCACTCTTGGACTGGACTTGCTACAGCTCTGGTACCAAACAGAAATTGAGTTGGGAGTGAGGGATAGGAGAGATGGCCACAGCACCCAGCTTCTCTGGTAGACAACAAATGCAAAGCCAGCTTCACTGGGGACTTTGGAAGGTGTGGCCTGATATGGGTGTGAGGGGCATGCCCAGCTCCTGGCAGTGGTGTCAGACCTGAAGGAAGCCCAGTGAGACGGCACTGGGCGGGGGAATCCTTCTGCCAGAGCCAGATCCAGGCACTGCAGAAAACTTGAAGGCCTGTGCCAGCCAGGATGTTTTAAAATGTTTTTATTTATGGTACAAGAAATTATTTTTTTTTTTAATAGAACAGTCTCTTAAGTCTCTTCCCCTTTTCACATTTAGCACAACACGGAGGCTATAGGCTGTGTTTATTTACCAGCTGCTTGTTGTAACCACAGCTTTACAAGAGCAAACTCACACTCTCAAGAGCACCCTGAAGGTGTCAAGGGTTTGAAGGCATTGAGTAAAGCTAAGCCCTGTGCAGCTTAGAGTCCAGCCTGCTCAATATTGCACATCAGCTTGATTACTTTTGCATTTTCATCCCTGATCCTGCCTGCAGTATTTCTTGTTTGGCTGAAGTTTCTCTCGTTTCCTACCACTATGTGAAAACAGGCATTTTCTGAAAACTCAGACATTTTTATCCAAGTTAAACTTTATGTTTCTGAGCCCAAACCACAGAAGCCACTACTGGGTGCTTTACAGTCTTAATTATAGATTGCAGTAGGTTATTAGAAACTAAAATGTGAATGCTAGAAAATACAAACTAGGGAATGTATAGCACTTTCAATTCATATTTATCACAGATATCATTCTATGTAGCACCAAAAAAAAAAAAAAAAAAATAAAANATATTTACACCAAAACCGCTTTGTCAGCCTTTTCTAGATTTTTTTTTTCCCTATTACAAAACATTAGTTTTTCAGCTACCTTTGCAAAGCCTTTGGGAAGCCACTATTAGTGAGATGGAAAACCATGTGCAGCCTTAGAGGTGCGGCAGAATCCAAATAATACCTTGGATAATTTCAGGATCCCTTCCTTTGCAAAACCTGCCATGGAAAACACACTGTGAGCCCTGCTGACCACTTAGCAGATCTGTGGCCAGCATGTATCTCTTCTTACCTCCTTCTTAGAGAGAAAAAAGTGGGCATTGCATGCTACATTCCGTTTTAAAAGAAGCACATCAATGTAATACTGCAGATTTTGTAGTTATCTGAAAATGAAACCTTTTCTGCATTAGTACAAAAATGTCATTTATCTAAGCTCCTGTAAAAAAGGCAACCAGCACCCAGTCAATCTCTGAATTTGACTCCCATCTTTCCAAAACTTTCAATCTAAAAAGCAAACAAAAGGAATGATTTGGTGGATACACCAGTTGACTAAGCATCTAAGCAGCACCTGTAGACTCATGTTCATATCCCCCAGTTGTTCTTTCACTTATCCATGCCACTGAACTCCCCTTCCCCACACACAGACTCCAAGCCCTCATGATGCCCCATTTCTCCAGGAGAGAGGATCAGGAGGCCGCATGTTAAACCTGAGTCTTCAAAATAACGTGACAGAAATCTGGGTAGAGAAGTAACACTGAATGACACACAGTTGCACTCTAGGATGCCTTTTCACATGTGCAGGAAGGCTGTGAAAGGAGCTTCCATTCCCTTGCCTCTCACGTGCTGTTGAGGGATGGGGAATGAGATGAAGGGGTTTTTTTCAATCATGATCATGGTTTTTCTTTCACTACATTGTCACAAAGGTTTGCTGGGGATTCAGGCTCTGGACAACCTTTGTGAATATGAGTACCTGCCTAGGTGACCAAGGAAGCCAGTGCATGTCCAAAGTTAGAGCTCTTGGCAAGATCCCTCTAAATCAGGGAGATGCCCTGGGGAACAGACAGTGGGTCACAGTGCAGCTTCTGGAGTACCATGCACACAGTCTGTCATACATTCAGGGAGAAAGGCTGCCTCTAGCTGCTCATCACCTGCCACAGGGAGGGACCCCTGCTATGTGACCCAATATGTGGAACTTTCTACACTGGGCCAGAGAAAAAAGATGGAAAATATCTGCACATTTTAGCACAGGGGGCCCTAGCTTTATTTGAGAATTCCAGCTATTAAAATAAATGAACTTAAAAAATATAAATCTATTATTTAAAACAAATCATACACAAACACATGCTGTCAACTTGAAACTTTTCTTCCTGTGAAAGGCAAGTTTCCACAGCAGAATATTGTCCAGTCTCCTGGAAATTTTCAAGTGCACAAATATTTTTCATGACAGAGCAACTATAATAAAACATCTTAGTCACAGTAGTGTGGTTTACACAACACACCTTTTACAATCCCACAAAAATGTAGCAGTGCTAAATACATGTAAAAAACCTCAAATCTGCAGCATTCAAAGGAAAAAAAGCTCAAAATCAACCTAGTATGTCAAATATTTGATGTATGTGCAGGCCGACACTAAGTTGATTGGTTATCACCAGCCTTTGTGGCAATAACAATGCTTGCATACTTCTGGAAGGAAATACAAAGTCATGATGAATTTCAAACTTTGAATATTTGTTCACATTTTTAAGAGATACCTGATGATCTCCAAGACTTGAGTCATATATTCATCCTTAGAACAAGAGCAATATTGGCACAAAACTGAGGAGCTTGCTCTGCCCAGGATGGAACTCAAGTTCTCTCCAGATGGGAGATGAGTCTTTAAGGCTGGCAAACACCTACCAATCCTGGAGGACTGAGACCTGAACTTCTGTGCAACACCCCATTACTAGCTCCACAGAGCCACCCTGTCATTTTATCCAATAGCACACTTGATGATCTTGAACTTCTTTGAAAACTCACCAGAATATTGAGATGATTCATACTTAAATCAATAGAGTGCATTCATCTGTTAGCAAAGGATCAAATCTAAATGAACCCTTATTACCTATTAAATGCTATGGCTGCTTCTTCCCTGTTGCCACTTCCCCTTCCAGTTGCACAATATTTAAAGGGAAGGTACAATGTGCCTGACAGAATAACACACACATGATCCCACAAGGCACATGCTTTGCTACAGTCACTTCAGCAGGACTCTGCCATGCTGCCTTCACCCCACAGTGAAGCTGAAGGGGTCTCTCAGGTGTTGGGGGACGGGCAAAATCTCTGTGAAAGTGCAGGGCAAAGAACAGCAGCATAAGACCACAGTCACAGTAATTTTGGGAGTAGCAATTTTCATATACACAGCAAGCATCCTTGTTTGCAAATATGTGCCTTTTTGGGATTGCAAAGTTGGAAAATAGGGTACAGACCAGCCTGACATACAGTGACTGAGGGACACAGTGACAAGCACTTGCAACACCACTGCTGGGAAAGAAAGCAGGCAGACCATGCCACGGTGTTGGCCCTTTACACCAACTCATGAATCACCTTTTCAAGTCAATGACTTTTGCAGTCGAACTGCTCATGCTTGAAATTTTTAGGAAATAGAAGTTTCAGTCTAAGGAAGTCTTTCATCCCATTAGAAATGTGATGGATGTTCAAGCTCAGTACATAGTGCAGAGGCTTCCAAAGACACAGGCTGTTTACCACTGACTTGCCTGTTAGGAACTCTATAAGCAGAATCCTCTTTTCCTATAGCTTACCTATATGGATGAAATTTAACCAGCATTAAACCTAAAGGTAGAACACCTTAGAACAGCTTCTCTGGAAAAATTACTACTCGTTCATGGTTACCTATCGAGATTAATTAACACACAATATATTAGCATACAGCACCAACATCCAGAATCTGAGCAGCCTACTTATTAAACAACCACACTCCTCTGTGCCTTTGTTGACCAGTTTCATAGTCCAACTCAAGCTAGCTACACATCCCAACTCTGTTTTCTAGAAGGATTAGCTAAATGCACTCAGAAAAACACCAAACCAGTTTTGTTGCCTGCAATCCTATAATTCATCATCAGTTACAGCTGAGGCAGAAAATTCTGTGATTCCACCTTGGATCAGTGCCATGCCAATTGGCTTGCTGTATCAGCACGAGTGACTTTCTGCTTTGTGAACCTTTGCTGGTGCTTTGTGGTTTACTTAAAATAGCAACATCAGTAAGCTCCATATTGGAAATTACTTAAGACAATTTGAATTTATGATACCCACCTTTATAAATGCACTGACTCCTGGAACATGAAGCCACCTGCAAGTGTCACAACAGAGAGAATAGAAATATTCCACACTTTTGCTTTTTTGCACCTTATCATCCATATGTAGCAAAGAATTCCCACAATATAGTACAAAAAAATCCTCCTAGTTCTTTACAGCAGATGGGTTTTTTTACCGATCTATTTTTTTTCTTTCAATCTATCAGCTTGCAGTTTCTCTAGCCCTGAATCCATTCAAATACTGCTTTTAATTCTCCTAACCAAAATATACTTTTATATACAGCAATAGCAACATTTTTTTATTTCTTGGTGCACAGAGGGAGTGGGAAGAGTGACAAAAGGCTGAGCAACTTTTCTTAATGAGCTGCCTTTTTTCATCTTGGTTAAAAGATAGGAAAAGAGTAATTTGCCTAATGTATCATATTCGAAAACAATCTCTTTCAGAACAAAAGATAGGCATAACATCAGCCAGCCTTATCTTTAATACTTAGATCATGAACACTCATTCAGGCAGCCAGGTACCTTCAGCCCACTGATCACCTTTGTTTAAAAACACAAGAGTCAATATTTTAAATAAAGAAACTAAGATGCTGAAATTTCACTGGGGGCAGCATGAGACAGACCTTCAACGTATTTCCTATTTCAAGCCAACAAGCTCAAGAAGTACAGGCAATGCCAGTAAAGCCAACATTTCTTTTTTTTTACTGAATTCTTACTCAGGCAAAGCTATATGCAATTGAAGATAACACTTTGAGGATGGATGGTCTTCCATCCTGCATATCAAACTGCATTTTTTTAACAAAGTATTTTCTCCCAAAAGGCTCACATAACTTGTTTTCAGTAATACCAGTAATACCAGGAGGGGAAAATGGTTTTGGCTTTTTTTTTTTTTTTCTTTCCCAATTCTGCATGCTACAGTGCAATAATTAGGAGGAAAAAAAGAAAAAAAATATCCCCACATAGAACAACTTCTTGCTTGAAAAATCTATCAATATCTGTCAAACTAATAAACATTTAAAAAACTTCTGCAACCAACATATAATAACAGAGACCTGAACTTTAGGAGATAAAACTGCTGAAGAGAATCTGCATTTTAAGTTCACTGCCTAGACAGTAATTTTTTCACCTCAGAGGTTCCTGGGCTGATCTTCCTGCGATCCTCACTCAAATTCCTACAAGTGGTTAGAAGTAGAATATTAACGAACAAAAGCTAAACTTTACAAGGGGCTGGCAAGACTAGACCTAGTCGGGTAAAGAGGCTATGTTTATACTAACAAATTAAACAGTCTCATCTCACAATCATCCATAGTTAAACTGTTGTCACAGTCTTTTGCCTTGTGCTGATTCGCAAGTTTTCCAAACACTGGATGAAATTCTTTAGGTCAACAGCAACTCTCCCAGGCAGCTGCCTTGCTTTTAAAAGTAGATGTATAACCATTAAGCAGTCATTTTGGTCTAATGACTACAAAGCTGTCTCCAGCACTGCAACTGCTAGAACAGACAGAAGAGAGGAGGAGGGGGAAAAAAAAATCTGTGGCAAGGGAAATACAGCTGAGGAGGAGAAAATGGCAGTTAAGCCACACATCTAGAAGCCAAGCACACAGAGATAGGAAATTTAGCAAGTTTAGTGCTCCATAAAAAGAGTTAAGTTTAAAGAATTTCTACACATTAGACCTCTTTCCTGTAACATGGGTCTTTTGATGTGACAATGTTTTTCAGAGAAGGCTAAGAAGTAACAAGACAAGGCAGGTATACAAAACTTTTTATTGACAACAGAGCAATAGAGACGAACATGACCACTTCCCGTTCCTCAGGAATGCCTCCATTTCACTCAGTGTGCTAAAAGTATACTTTCATGGTAACAAGCAACACGAAGGCATGGAGCTGTCTGTATCCTCAAGGAAAGTGTTTTATCAGTGCAATGTAAAGGGACTGATGGTGTGCAGGCCCTGTCACAACACAGACATGGCAGGTAACAGCATATGCAGAGCCAACAGGCACAGATGAAGCAGTCGGAAGCCTCAAGTTATCGCCATTATTTCCATTTAAGGGCAATACCTGACATGCTATCTTGTCCATGTTCTGTTTCAGAAGTGAATACTTTATTTCTTCAATCCTTTAGCTTCCCCTGTCCTCAAAGGTTTTAATACTTCCAACAGAATGGTACCGTGTCAGAGACTGCCTGAGCTTTTATATTTTGTTATCTTGTACCAGTTCATGCATGAATGCACTTGAGTTTACTTTCAGAAGCTTACATTGACATAAAGGGCAGGAAAAAAAGTGCTGTAAAATAATTTAGTTGTTAATGCTTCCTTGCTAACAAAAATAATTGGTAGTTGTTGAATATACGCCTTGTAATGTCATTTTCAAAAAGTACGTACGCAGCCTACTTAATATTTTAAACAAACTGCACATCAAACTCTCTTGACATAATTTCAAATACTCCAGAACTAAATTTGAAGCAAAATTCAATCTATACAACAAAATATCTTAGTTTTAGTTTTCACAGTAGACAGAACTGCACACTAAGTGCAAGATCAAAGCAGTCTCTCTCTTGTATTAAGTTTCCTCTGCCTGCAGAAGTGTACCGGGGACCCTGTGTAGTAGCTTATACATTTATTAACCTTTATTAATTTATCATATTTTTCCTTAACCTAATGGATGTGCCTCTGGACGTGTAGACTGGTTGTTAAAGTGCTTTAAAATAAAACAAAAACCCAAATGAAAGAAAACATCCCTAAAAAAAACACAATAAAGGTGAGAATTTTATCTGAAGGACTTTGTACAGCATTTACAATGTCAGCATAAAGCATCTGAAACATGAACATTCCCTGCAGACTGATGCAGTGCAAGCAGGCTCATACATTAGATACTACAATTCCTCTGGGTTCAAGATGCACAATACTTACAAAAACAACCCTAGAAGCACAGACAAATGCTGGTGGCTCTTCCTCTTCTTTTTAGAAACATAATTAAAAAATCTGCACTACTCTCTCATAATTTAAATACATAAGTAATCTCCACTTTTATTACTTCATGACAATGACTTCAAATTTACATTATTTTAAGTACCGTCAGAATAGCTCCATGTATAATACAGATATTTGCTGATATCCTGTCAGAAAATAAAAAAGCCAAAACCTTCCACTATATAAAAAAAAATATGCTGGAAAGACAAGAACACAGAACAGGGACTTGGTAGAGACTATGATTTCATTTTTATATCAACCACAGTTAACCCAAAATTAACAGATACACAGCAATATTCAAAAGCAGTGCAAATATCTTTGGAGGTTGGAATAAAATTATACTACAAGAACATAAGACAGAAGAAATTAAAAGGCAAGTACTTCAAGTTCAGGAACCAGTCTCTGTGAAGTCCATCTTAGTGTTAGCTGGGAGTTCCTTTTCCCATCTTACTTCTTCCTCTGGAACACATTAGCCAACATTGCACCTGATGTAGTCAGCTGGCCCATTTTGTTCAAAAACTTGGTCTTTGTATCTTCACTCACCAGACTCGCTGCAATTGACATCGAGCTAGAAAAGGAAAAAAATTTAGTGACATAAGACTATGAAGTAAAAAGAATATCATGCATGTTATTCAAAGACAACTAAACTGTCTTTGCATTTTAGAGATTTCAACAAAAAGGAACTGAAAAATCATAACCACCTAGTGCAATATACACTGATAAATTGATTTCAATGTCCTCACAGTGTTTGTGAAAATGGTATAATATTTTTGTGCTAGCTACTTTTTAGTACCTTTGGATGTCACCACATTAACAACTGTTACCTATTTGGGAATTGCTCTAGACAAATACCTCTCTGAAAGACTGGCTTCACCTTCTCATCAGAAATATCAGTCCTTACATTTATTTGGTACTAGTTCAGACACAGACCTACCTAGTCCAGGTATCCTGCCTCCAATCATGGCCATTAGCAGACATATACAGAAGAGTAAAAGCAAGTCAAGTACAAAACAGTGACTTCTCATCTTAATTTCAATTCTCATTTTCCAAGTATTTCCACCTGAGCAGAGCTTAAAACTGGGTGTGGACTGTCAATCTGGTAACTCCCAATAAATCTTTATCTTACATTACTTGGTCAGCTTTCCTTTAATCTCCTTGTAAATTCCACTCTGAGTCTACTGGGTCAGCCCCTTGCTGGGTAAGGAGCATTCTCCTGGTTGTGTGAACATGGCTCCTACTACCTCTGTGAGGATGTTCCTTTTTTGTATGTACTACATAAGACACTGGAGAGGCCATAGGTTTGCCACAAGCTGGACTAGAAGGAGCAACCCAATCAATGCTAAAGCTACAACATGCTACAACTTTGAATAACATGTTAAGGAATTATTCCAGTGATGCAAAATGGAGATTTTTTTTTTTACAACATAATCAGTGAGCTCAACTTCAGATGTATATAAAACTGTTTAGCATAGTAGGAGTAATATGGTCAAGACAGAACAAATGTGTGATAGCAGGAATATTAATAAATAATCCGTGTAGTTAAAATGGCAAATATTTTCCAGCATTAAACAGGGCCAATATTACAAAACATTTCCAATTAAGTTCTCCTTTGTAAGCTCAGCATGAACTGTGCATTTCAAAATTACACCTAAGACTGCAAAAATTTGTCTTACTGGCATAGGCTCAGCCTGCAAGGTTATAAACAGTTCTGTTAGACACACTTGCATCAAGGCAGGTCAAGTTGAAGTTAACTCTGAACTGCTTCAATAGAACTTGAATAATTTCTTCAAAGGCACTCAGGGGTGCACTCAGTACTTTTTTCCATTTCATACCACAGAAAATGGTGCTTAGTGATAAAGAATTCTGGTGGGTTTTTTTTAATTTTTTTTTTGTTTTTTTTTTTTTTTTTTTTTTTTTTTTTTTTTTTTTTTTTTTTTTTTTTTTTTTTTTTTTTTTTTGTTTGTTTGTGTTTTTTTGTTTTTTTGGTTTTTTTTTTGAAGTTGCTTAAAAACAAAAGGGAATATTCTCACTAAAGCTGTATTGTGGATTTACAGATAGTTTAATTATAAACTTTTTAAGTGAAATATTTCTTTCAGCACAATCATGTTGCCAGAGTTCTTTGGCTTGATTATTCATCTCCAGTCAACTAGTAAATCACCTATTTCCAGCTGATAAAACTTAGCAGGTGAATTACTGCTATTTTAAGATGGACATCTTATACCATTTTCTTTGATTTTATGATAAAGCAAGGCATATAAATTACGCAAATAACAGTTTATACTCACTATCAGCTAGTTAAGGACAAGAAGCTATCCCCAACTGTGATGTATCCCAGCTTTATATGTAACTAGGAAAAATTATTTGGGAAATACTGTATATTCCAAGCATGAGCAGCATTAAGAAAATAAAACTACTCACTTCAGAAAAGAAAGCTTATCAGCTGGTGACAAACCTGTATTTTTAAACAAACTATGCTTTCCTTATTCTAATGATCCTGAATAGGTTTGAGGCACAGGAAATGTTCAACTGACTTTCAAAGCGGTTTTGGGGGATATCAGACATCTGATGTCAAAAATTAAAAATTACATACTAGAATGTCTAGAAGTTCATGCTTTCTAATACTATGTTAGTGCAAATACAAATATAATCCATAGCACTCAGAACACTTAAAAGTTTAAATATGCCCCCAAAGTACTTCTATTACTATGCAAATTGAACATTTGAACATAGCAATAAAAATAATATGAAATCAAGTCATTTGAGTCTCACAACTTTAAAAAGTAACCAGAGAATCCAACAAGTCAGTAGCATACCCTGTTTGCAACAACTGGTCCTACAGAGAAGTCCTTGCATTTATTCATTATTTAAAACCAAAACAAAACCTAACCCACAAACAAAAATAATGCATAAACATTGCATTTTTGACTGGTGTCTAGATGAATTACATGCTCCATAGAGTTCTGCCTGTTTTACGGGGAAGCTCTAGGCCAAAAAAAAAATTCATACTGGGCGTTTTATAAAAATGAATTTGTAACAAGTTGTTAGCTGTGAATCAAATACCTTGTTAATTGCTAAAGAAAATGTTTAACAAAAGTGGCTGATATTTAAAAATTCAAATTTTAATCTTCTTAAAAAACTTTGACTCTGTATTAACCAACCTTTTCTAACAGCAAGGGGAAAGGACAAGATAAGCAACAGCATCTCATGATTGCTTTTGCATCAATTTTTATTTCTGTGCATGCATTCCCATGCTGTTAACAAAACCCAGTAATTTATATCCCAGTTGCATTTAAATCCTTTGTCAAATATACATATGTCACTGAAATTAGGAACTGAAATTAACAAAGGCTTAGCAAAAAATTGCTATATTTACGTATATGAAAAGGTCATTTCTTCAGTGGTAAAATATTTCTTGTTAATTTTGTACCATAAAAGACTGACCATAACCTGATTCTGAGTAAGAAAGGGGAAAGCTAATTAAAGAACAAAGGAACACACTGCAAAGACTTATCCTTTTCAAATCTTAGTTTTCAGCAGTTGCATCCTACAAGAAAATATACTAGATATTGTATTAGGTTTGCATTTATCTGTTTCTGCAATGGCTTAATAGGACTGTGATTCCAAAGTGTTTGCTACTAGTAATCCCTAAAAAATTTTATTTGGTGAATGACAGACCAACCCTTTTTCCACACCACATTTCTTCTGTTCAGTTCTTGTACACCTTTCCTATTTTGGTCATTCTCAAACTAACAGTCGATTATAGGACTATACCTGAGCTCTTTCAAGCAGTAAATGCTATCCATTTATTACAGATATGGAAGCATGACATGAACAAGCTTCAGTAATTGTCTCAGTCCCTTTGTCAAAGTATTGGGGTTGAGGACAGATTCTCTTTAGAGATACCTACTGTTTCTCTCAAGCTTTTCCTGGCAACACCGTTATGGATTTATTAAGTTATATAATACATGAGAACTTACCTGCCATGTTTGCATTCCTAGCAACCAGTGGACAAAAGAGCACATACAACTCATTGTATTGACACTAAGCTTTCCAAATCTCCATATCCAATGTAGGTCTGCTAACTACCTTTGTTATCAGAAGACTCACATTGGTAGGTCATTTTATACACTAGAGAAACTGTTTGTGTGTGTACTACTCACTGGCAAGCAAGGACAGCAGACTGGAACAAGCCATTCCCAGGACCAGAACAATTCCCTCAGGCTGCCACCCCTCCATGGGTGGCAAGGTACGTATCACATACATTGCTCTAACCACTTAGGTCAGGCACTCCTCGCTTTCTCAGACTTAGGACAGAAATTTAAATACTACTTTAAATGGATAAAAATGTAAAAACAAAGTAACACAGGAAAACAAGAACATCATTGCTATGATACAAATCAAAATTTGTGTCTTGTGTTTTACACTGGAGAAAGAAACAGCCATAAACCATGTTAAAGTTCCTAAAAGAACATTTTTTCAAATACAGAGTATGTCAGTATGGGATTTCTGATCACAAATCTTGGACACCATTACGGAATACACTCTGCAAAACATTACTCTGGAGGCATGTAAAAAAAGGGAAGTGGAAGTCTTACCCTTGAGGTTCTTGGACGGTCTTGTTTTCCACTTTCTGTTCACATTCTTTTATCATGGAGCTCAAAATAACCTAAGATGCATAAGGAAGAGAGATACATGACATTTAACATTTTTCCATTAACACTTCTTATGAAATCTACTCGGCAACTAAATCTGACATTAGCAGAACTGTTTGAAAAGTTTTTTCTTCCCTAGCTATCTGATGCCTTGTGGCTAGAAACAACAAAAATGTTCAAAATGCCTTAAGGAAGAAAATATTTTTGAAACAGTTACAGGAGTTCCAGATTCCCTCCTGTTTTCCCTGGCTTTTTGAAACAGAGCCAAAGCAAACCCCTATCTGTGACACACTGTACCTTCATGAACATTATGCTTGAAAGAAAAAGCAAGGAAAGGAAAAAAAACAGTGTGACAGCATCCTCAGACAACATCTTAATGGAAAGGCAGTGCTAAAGCACTACTAGTGTCTTCTAGTGTTCCTATAAACTCTAGAATCATACCTCTTTTCCTTTATTTAAACAATTACAGTGTTAAAGGTTTCTGTGAAGAATTTAAGACTGAAAACACCTCCACACCGACATTCTCCAAAAATAAAGGAATGATTCCCAAGAGGAGGTTTTCAAAGAGTATTAAAATAATCATAAAATTCATGGGACAGGTATATGACTGCCTACCCTGTTCACACTGTACTGTTTTAACACATTAAGACAAAAGCACTTGAAGCACTTAGGCAAAACAGTTATGCAAATGTGCATAATACAAAATGTGAAATTATATATATATATATTTGTATGTGTACATATATATACACATACACACACACATTCTGCATAAATGGAAACTTCCTCTGCTCACAGCTCAGGAGAAAGCTAAACAATTTTTGAGATACTACACTTAAAATCTCAAAGCTACATGGAATTAAACTTAGTAGTGTCTTACCAAATCTGAACATATATAATAAAGGAAAAAAACTAATTTCAATCTTTAAAATACAGATCAATCACTAATGGTTACTACCAACTGGTAATTATTCTTAAATGCACTTGTATACATTAAAAAGCTTGTTTCTGTCAAGTTGCTTTGGACATCTGCAGCACAAGCTTTAATTACACTGGTAAGATATGGTCCAGTCTGCAGATCTGTGCCACTGCTCACTCTATTTCTCCAGGAGTATTACTCTAGCATTTGAAACATTTTAAGTAGCGGGTATTATATACCATCAAATGTTCCAGAAGCAGCTTTCATACAGGATTACAACTCTCTGCTAAATCTGCTGTCCTTCATTTAAATACAAGTATTTAAACTCAAAGAGTACAGAGATAGAAAAGAAATACATTCAGAATTTCAGTGAATAAGCAAGTTTTGTTCTGTATCAAAACCCCCCTGAAATTTATAAGCACAGCAGACATAATTTTGGTTACTCCCTGTGCACTGGAGCTCTTCTACATTTTTGTACATCTATCTGAATCTAAGTGTTCCAAATATCAACAATATGAAGTCTTGATCAAAGAGAAGAAAAATTTATCAAGGACCCAGAACAATTTCAATAACAGGATGGAGTTCCCAGACATTGCACAGGCTCTCCTGGGAAGGCTCTTTTAATTCTTGGATGAAGTAGAGCAATTCTTTCTTCTTCCCCAAATTAATTTGTCTTAAACTTCAGGATGAAACAGAGGAAAGATATAAATATAATATCATATGGCAATTCTACATTATGGCTTTGCACATACTGCTCAGACCTGTTCCCTTGGGTTCTCTTTGTTTAGTCACAGGACTGAATAGGAAATCATTTCAACCTTATTCAAAAGAGAGATTTTAGAGTTATAACTGTATATTTAGAGACATTTAAGATTTGCTTAAGTATTATAAACAATACTGCAGGATATGGACTAAATATTTTTATCAAGTACTGTCTATATCTCACTATCATGCAACTCAAAATCCAGTTATTTTGAAAATTGTTGGCTGGACTTCGCGAACGAAGATCCTGGGATAAGCCTGCGCAATGGATTTTTTAGGTGAGGCACAGTGTGCGCAGAACTGGCCCCACTCCCTTTACTCCTGACGTTCATCTTGCCACGGCCGAGCAGCTCGGACGGCAACAGCGAGTTCCTCGGGATTCGAACCAGCGTCCTCAGAGGAGGAGCCGGCTCCACAGGCGGGGGCCTACGCCACTCGGCCAATGCCCGCCGCCTCTCAAGTGTAATATTTTGAAAATAAATAGATGGCACATGGAGAAGGTGGAAGAAGGGACTTTACATTTAAATAGAGATGCCAGTAGAGTATCTGAAATATCTGCACAAGGTGAAATGTTTCTTTTAAAGATGAGAAGGTCTGGCCTAAATGCCCAACTTACACTTATGTGAAAGAAATGAAAGCAAGTATGAGGGATAAGTGGGAAATGCTGCCTGACAGGATCACAAGCCAATTCCACAAATGTTACCTTTCCAAGATAACATCTGTACTGATGTCAGAGCCATTAGAACTAAGGCTCTGTAAATGAGAAAATGTATTTTTGTAAGTCATGTACCATTTGAATCATAAATAACACCAGAGTGACCAAAATACTAAGGAAACTGTTAATGCTGTTTATGTAAATGTCTGTTTGAGATAGCAAATGGCATTTATTTCAGAAGACACAGAAGGCTTCCAAGACAGACACTAGTACTAACTGGGCCTCAAAGCCTATATCATGATGCCTACAAATATCCTGTTGTAGCAAGAAGTTGTTCAAGCACCAGATTTCCATTTCTACAGTAAAAGCTGTAGTGAGTTTTCTAACCCACCAGAGCAGGAGTACATATTTTTAATTTTATACTTCTCTCCAGCTAAAAAAATTAGGCACTTGGCATCATGCCTGAAACCACTTAATCACAGTGATGCAAAATGTAATGGAGGATTGAGAGCTGTCTTTCCTTATTGATTTATTTTTATCCCTATTAAAGTCCTCAGTTCCTTCTCTGACTTACAAGACTTAAACTCAGTCAAATAAGCTCTTTTGTTCTAATTCAGGGCATCTGTTGAACTGACTATGCCCTTAAGCCTTAGAAGTTGCATTAACTACAAAAATGAAGCAGTATTTGTATCAGTTACCCCTTAGTGAAAGAAAATGAAACTTTTGCCTACTGGAGCTTTCAGATATATTCCTAAGACTTTGCAAACCACAAATCTCCTATCTCTCTCTGAACATATTATCTATCATTGCCACATCTCTTCCAATGCTGCCTGTGGTTGGGAAGAACAATTCTGTTGCCTTTGACTGATGCTCAGGTCACTACTGCTCCTTCTGACTCAGCCTTCTGAAGTCAGATTCTTTCCTTTTAGGTTGGAAAGTTCCTCAAACAATAATATAGAGAAAATAAAAGAATGAGAATACAGGCTATTACATTGAAAATGCAACTGGAAGAAAAAACTTTGTTACCAAATATAAGGACTTAGGACTCCAAGATAATACAGTCATCTCAAGTAAGTCACTTTTGCAAACATAAGGAAAATAAATTAATTTTCTCATGTAGAAAGTAATCCATGAAAATGCAGTATTAACCTTAAAGACTACAACAATGTTCTTTTGTACATTCTGATTAAATCTTTTTCTTCATCCCCTGAAATGACCATCCAGTTAAGGTTTCCCTCAATGTGCAACTAAACTAGGTCTCTTGTTTTCAGCTACTGACTTAAGATTTGTGTATTTCAATCAGCTACTATCCATTCTCTTCAAGTATTTACAAAAACTGCATATGCCCAAGAATTTCAAGTTTCTCAAGTTGGCTTCTCCTACCAGTGTGGGATATTTGCAAGAACAGGGACATATTTTGAGCACTCCAGACATTCTGAATTTGTGAGACAATGCAGCAGTGTAGTAAAACCTTGAAACAGATACAAGAGAGAAAACTGCGGATGGGAAATATGTTTGAACTTGCAAAAACAAATGAACAAACAGATACCTACATGACAAAGGGACTGTGCAAGAAAAGGAACAGCAGTTCGCGTGAACAAGTAACTAGCCCATGATAGAATAAAGCAAAAAGCGTGGACAGTAGGTAGTAGCCAATAAATGCTTGATGTATGGGTGATACCGATGCTCTAAATGTATAAAACAACAAGTTTTGTAAGCAGTAAATTTGCATTAGCCTGGAATCATATTGGTTGTTGTGATGTGTCCCATTTCCCACTAATTCCGCATGCCAGTTCTTTTCTTTTGCTGCTTTCTGTAAGCTCCTCCTACCAGAGAAAATCTTGTTTGCTCCTGTCTGCTGATTTTAATCAGCTTTTTACAATTCACAGAATCACAGAGTGGTTGAGGTTGGGAGGGGCCTCTGTAGATCATCTGGTCCAACCCCTTACTCAAGCAGGGCCATCTGGAGCCAGTTGCCTGTGTCCAGATGACTTCTGAGTATCTACAAGCATGAAGACTCCACAACCTAGCTGGTCAATCTATGCCAGTGCTCAGTCACACAGTTAAAAAAAAACAAAACAACAAAAAACAATAATAAAAAAACAAAACAAACCAACCCAACCAAACAAAACACAAATTTTGCCCAGTGCCTGTGGTGCTGTCACTGGGCTCTTCTGAGAAGAACCTGGCCCCATCCCCTTTGAACCTTGGGGTATTTGTCTATACACTGATTCACCCAAACCCTCTTTTCTCCATGCTGAACAGTCCCAGCTCTCTTAGCCTCTCCTTCAGACTCTTCATCATCTTTATGGCCCTTCCCTGAACTCTCTCCAGTAGGTCCACGCTTCTGTATTGGAGAGCCCAGAACTAGACACAGTACTCCAGATGTGAAGTGCATTCCATGTATTTCAGGATTGTACTTTCCTCATGCTTAATAATTTCTTTCATACATTCCATCAGCTTTCATGTGCATTTCTTTGGATATATTGTAGCCATTTATTTTAGTGTATCCTTATTTTGATGGTAAAAAAAAAAAAAAAGATGGTAAAAGCATTTTGTTTTTTTCAGTCTAAAAATATCTGTGTTTCTACATGAATATTTCTCCGCAGAGGTCCTCAGCTTAGAAATACATTTGAAAAGATTTTATTGGTTTTTAAATTATGTGACCTATTCTTCACCAATTCCCCCTCCAATACTATGTTTTGATACCACTTATGAGTAGCTCTTCATAACTTCTGGTTTTAAATACCATTACATTTCAACTTTTTCTGCCACCTTCATCTCATACTCAGTTAGTAAACAGCTGCTCACCTCATGCTCTGGTGAGAGATGTTCCATGTCAGTTCGTAAACACTTCAGTCCTGGCAAAAAGTGATTGACCATTAAATCCTCTGAAATAACTAAAACCCAGGTTGTTAAGGTATTATAAGGATTGAATTCTGAAATTATACAATTTTTTATTATCTGTCTTCTGATAATGTTATTCTATGGAATACAGGGATGGCAGCAAAATTAAGAAAACTTCATGACTAATAAAAAAGGAAACAGGATCTCAAACATATTTAACATCATCTATTTCATACATTCATATAATTTTTTTTAGTATTGTTTCTTAATTTACTGGTCAAGATCAAGGCCTTTGTTTTTGTAGCTTTGTTCTATCAAAGCTATCTCTCAAAAGATACTGTTCTATCAAAACCCACTGTACTGGATCTGGCTTTCCCACAGCAGCCCTCACAGTAATGTGCTTTGCACTGATAGCTAGAAACGTATTGATAATTACACCAGTGTTTTGGCTACTGCTGTGCAGCACTGGCATCGCGTCAGTGCTTCTTTCCAACATTCTGCCCCTGACCAGGATGCTGGGGGTGAGCAAGACCTTGGGAGAGGGCACAGACACGACAGCTGACACTAACTGACCAGATACCATATGATGCCTGCTCAGATACAAAAGCTAAGAGAAAGTAGAAGGGGTTGTGGGGGGCAGTTTCTATCCTAACGCTAGTCTTCCAGAGCAACTGCTATGTGTGGTGAAAACCTGTTTCCCAGGAAGTGGCTGGACATTGTTTACTGATAAAAAGGAGAGAATAAATCTTCAGTTTTCCTTGTTTCCATGCATAGCTTTTGCTTTATTAAACTGGCTTTATCTTGATCCATGAGTTTTTTCTCCATTTTATTTTCTCCCCCACTCTTACCCTATCCTCCTGAGAAGGGGAGTGACAGAGCGGCTTGGTGGGCATGCAGCGTCCAGTTAACCCACCTTGTTCACAATCTGTGAAAACCTCTTCCTTATGCTGAATAGATCATATTTTACCTCACAGATTCAAAAACAAACTTAGGTATCTCTCAAGTATTACACTTCTCCCATCCCCAGAGAAATAACAGCTAAACTTCCCCTAAAAAAAGGATACAACAACAGGAAAGAGCACTGTAGGATTCAAACAAGTGGGTAGCGATATCCAGTCTCTTCGAATCCACAGTCTGCTGGTTATTGACCAAGGCTAACTTGTGCAAGTGTGGAATAACAACTGGAAAAGTCAATACGGGAACAAGTATTTGAAATTGCTTTCCACAGACTTTTTTAGCATTAAACAGTTGCTATGTGGCAATTGCAGGCACCTGAAGCATCACACATCAGTATGGAAAAAGAACTGCAAATAAATTGCTTTTGATGGTACTGTCCTTGCAGATTTAACTGATCAACTCAAACTTGAAATAAAAATTGTGGTAGCACCACCTGAAATAAAAATGTACCTCATAGTCCCTTTGAAATAATAGGTTTACAGAAAAGAAAAAGAAATATATCAATACAGCCAGCATACATATTAACTTTTGGACAGAAAGAGGAAGACTGCATCTTCCCACAGATGCAACTTACATTCATCTCTAAATCTGGGCTCAGCATTAGGTCCAACTCTTCCAAATGTTTTTATGATTTCTGTATGTAAAGAATGTTGGTCTTGGTATTGAGGGTCCTCCAGGAAAGATGCCAGCTGCATTTTTACTCTCTCCAGAAGCTTAAATATTCCCAGAGAAATAGAAAGAACACAAAAGAATGAAGATGCTAGAAATTGTTATGTTCAGTTTGGAGTATGTTTATAATCTTCTGTATTTCAGAACACAGATCTTGGACCTTCTTCTAATTTACAATTTTTTTCTAACAGGATGTTCCAAACTCTTTAATGCAGCTCTTGTTTTAAAGACTGTTAACAGGGTTTTAATCCGATTTTGCTATTAAAATTTCCCTCTTACTATTAATAACCATGGGAGTTTCTTGTTTAATTAAAACTTAATGAGGTTTTTCATAATGTACCTCAATTAATAGGCTGAAAAACGTTCTGCCGAGGACAAAGATGCAAAAGCAACCTTCAACTACAGATTAGATAAAATAAAAATAAAACTACATATTTAATTTGCATTCAAATTTGAAAAAATAACATTTTATCATACATTTTGGAAGGTGCTATCACCTCTGTACTCTAAGGCTTGTTTAAATTAGAGCAGTGGATACAGTAATTTCTGTGTGGTAACCACCCTATATTCTTTTCAACTGATTATAGGCATGCATTCCAAGCTACAAAATTCTAAGTTTTCCATCTTCCAAGTACTTGTGAGTCATCACTGACTTGACTCACATTACTCACATTTCCTCAAACACATTCTTTTTGAATATGTTGAAATTACGGGAAGATTGCAAACTCTGCAAAAAGCTGCAAGGACTTTAAAAAGAAATTCAATTGTATTGTTTTTATATAAAACAAAATTCAGTATTTATACTGCTTAGAGCAGATCAGACACCCAGGATTCTATTACCAAAGTATCATCATTTAAAAAACAAAGAGGAATTACATCTCTATCCTCAAGGATTATTTTGGTAGCGTCACCATGTCTTTTAGTGCCATCTTGGACACCAAGGATAAACCAGCAGACATGACTGGAACTACATAAGACTTGTCCTCTTCTGAAGTACTTGGGAGCCAAGCAGGTTATCCTAAAACACCTAAAATGGTACAGGATACTTATGTGAAAGTAACTGGCTCCCACCATGACTTTTTGGTCAGCATTTTAAAATAAAGCTATTTTATTTGGAAATAATGAAGTTAGATTTCACAACTGTAGAGGAGAATGTTTTAAGAAACAGTTTGAGCATGGGATTTCCCATCTTCTAGCACAGGCCTCTCCTCTACTTATCTGTCTCTCTTTGTTTATGTTTAGTTTGATATTTAGAAAGCAATGTTTTTATTAAGAGGATCAGTTTGTTTCAAAACAACTCAGGCTGTTGCAAAACCAGGAATATTTGGAAGAGAATATGACAAAAAAAGAAGTAATTCGTAAGTTACCCTTTCTTTTATTCTGGATTTATAAAAAAAATTATCTACCTATTGTGATACAAAAATAACAGCCTGACAACAGGTGTTTTACCTCTCTCTGAGTAACAGTTTCCATGATGGTCCCAAAAGCAGGAATTGTAGCAATCCTTACTGAACTACAATGGAAGAATAGAGTCTTTAAGATGTATTCAACATTAAGAACAAAATTCATTAAAGCAAAATTTTAAAAAAAATTAGTACTTTTAAGTTACACATTAGTTTCTATCAATGATAGGGAAAAAAAGCAGACTAGGAAAAGGACAGACAGGATTCACTCAAGGTCTCAATCTGAAACTCACAATTCAGGATCAGTGGACAAGGTAACAAGGGCCGGAGCAACCCACTTGTCAACTAATGCTTCACTCATGCCTCGAAGAATCAGCTGTAAACCAGTCAACATGCAATAAAAAACGGTTTGGTAAACTTGAAGAACTGGGTTAGCTGTGACTCGATGGGCAGGCAGACTCTTGGGGTTGTTCTTGGTTTAGTCACCCACATAAGACATTAAAGCAACCAAGGCTCTATTCATGCTGTAGCATTTGTTAGTAACAACCTGTTAGTGATATTAGCAAAGCATCCCTCTTCAGTTTGAAAGAAATATCACATCAGAATGTCCAGGAAATGAAGTACCATAGTTGTCTATCAGAAATGAGGTACAGCCAAAATTACTTTGCATTTCATTAATGCAGATGATACTTAATTTAGCAGTAGTAAAGCTGGCAGCATTACAGAATATAGTAATATCCAGCTTTCTAGAAATTAAGTAAACAAGTCTGAAAACTGAGAATATGATTAAATATAAAACTCATAAAAAGTAAATTACATGGATTTAAGTTTTCTATTTGAAGTTTATTCAAGCAGTTTTATCCAGTTTAATTCTAGGTGTTGCAGTTTAAGTAAGTGATTTAAAGGTTACATTTGTTTAAAAGTAATTCAATTTTTATTCAGCTAGACTAAGGAACATAACTGGTGGTTATTTCTTCCTAAGTATTAAGAGGGATGCTAGGTATAAAAGATAGTCAGAAAACTTACATTTCAGGGTCACTGGAGAGAGTAATGAGAGCAGGAACAACTCTCTGAGCTACCAGAGTTTCATGTACCCCCTTCACCAACAGCTGAATGGTCGGAGCAGGGGGGTATCACAGATGATGCACGGAAAGAGTGAGCACAGTATCATGGGAAGAAGAGTGGCACAACCAAGAGAGATAAAGAAAAAACACAAAAAGCAAACCAAAATTAGAAGCTAAGCAAACACTGCTACACTAGTGCTTCATAAGTGCAAAGGCGTGAAGAAAACTGAAGTGATCTGGCAATCAGCACAGACATGACAAATTCTACAATATGATGGTTTCTCTATTTTCAGGTATTTTTAAACACAAATTTTCAGCAAGTAATTGTGTATTATAATTCAAATACTAATATAATGATGTATTATAATTATAAATAAAATTCTGTATAATTAAATTTTAACGCAATGTCAATTTGAGTTTGACAATTTCATCTAAATGCCACTCCTATCTCAATACAATGGTACTTACCATAGTAGGTGGCTGTCACATGCTAAATAGATGTTTTGACTAGGCCAAATGAATAGTTTTCCTACATGGAATGATACCTTTCACACCTTTTACAGTGTGACAAACAGCACCTTCCCAGATGCCAAAAAGCTTTCCTGAAATTCATTCAAGACTACTTAGGATTTAATCACCACCCAAGCAGTATGTGTGCTGGTCTATGCAGTTAGAAAATGGAGAATCCTTAAGTTATCCGTGAAATGTATTTCATCAAGTCTTCTTGCAAACTAAGGAAAAGCTATATATTTGTTGCAATACATCCCAAGTGTTAGAAACTTGAAATCCGGTGAAATTTATTCTCCATGAACATGAGAATATTGTTTGAATTCAGATGTTCCCACATGATCTTTTTGACATTACTGATGTAGCTATACATAAGCATTTGCTCTGTACGTTGCAGATGTCCTTTACATTTTTTCCACAAATGAAAACCTAATAATTTTCAAAAATGACAAATTGCAAACTTTGTCCTTGTTCAATGAATCATAATGTTTTTTGTCTTCATTACTAAAATAGTGAAAGCCTGGATATTTCCATTTTGCATCTCATGTAAGGAAGTTTGCATGCATTTGCTGGTTTTAGGAGATATATGAGAAATTTGAACTGTCATTATATTATTTAGCTATATTTTAATTATTCATATCACATAATGGACACAAATTAAATTCCAAGCTTTTTTTCCAGCAATACAACAAGAGAACCACAAAGCATGGGGAAAGCAGTAGCTGTGTCAGTATTTCAGTACTCAAGGCAAGCAGTATTTACACCCACTAACTAGAGAAGACTTTATATTCTACTATTTGTTTGAGCATTCCTGCTTTACCAACTCTGAACTTAAACCAAAGTAAGTTGTGCAAGATTGGAAGGAACCTGACTTTCCGGAAGCTTCTAAACAAAGCTGTCATTTTTACTAAGCGATAACAGTGTGTGCACGTGTGTGCATGCATGTGCATGCATGCATGCCTGCACACAGACATTGGACACAGTGTGGCCTTACAGACAGTAACTGGGGAAGGAAGAATGGGAAAAATCTGTGTAAGAACATATGTGTTATTGCTGCAAAGCACCTGGAAGGAGAAAGTCGCAGTTTCCTATGTTTATTAATCAAAGTATTAGGAAAGTCAGTTCATCCACAACATTTTAACATTATTACATTTCATAGTTATTTACACTGGCAACAACTTAAAAGTTCTGACCTGTTGAGTTCATGGGCTACTCTTCAAACAGCTGTTAAGGACATACATAGCTCACTGATTATGATGATCTTACTCTCATACAAAGATTTACCAATTTTCCCACTTATTAAGTCAGAGAATGCTTACTATTTTCAATCTTGGGCAAATAGGGACTTGAGTTTTTCTTACCAATCTTCATTTTGAGAAAAGCTTAGCAGTGCTTTGGAAAAAAAAAACAAAACCAAAACCCAAAAAACCAACAAACCACTTGGGATTTGTGTAATTAGCAAACAGTTTAGAATGATCTCAGCTTCATTACTGTGTGAGCTGTGGCTGCCACACTTCTAAGTACGGTAAAGCACAATAAACAGATGTGTGTTCCCTTATACAGAAAATATGCTTTATAACACAAGCATCTTTCTGAAGGTAAGTGTTCCTAGCCTTGAACCTAAACAGACCAACAAAGCTTATATATAACTCAGCAACACACTTCATATTCAAACCAGCAGCAATCAAATCTGTTTGCATAAATATTCAAACGGAAAGCTACTGACTCAAACCATTAATATAGAAACAACAGGAACAGCTGGATGGGCAAATCCATGTGACACAGCATGTAAGGTTAGAGTGAGACAGGCAATATAAATTTTTATTCTATTTTGATTCTTCTAGATCATTACTCATGCATACTACACCTTTAAAATGGTGGCACAGAGCTTCCTGCCCACAAAGAAGTGAAGGGGTAGAATGGCTCCAAGTCACTTATGTGTCCTTCCAATCCTTAAAGGACTGCAAAGGTTAGGTAATGTAGTTGGGCCTGTAGTATCTGTGCTACGCAGTCTTTATTCCTCTCATACAGCTGTCCTGCAGGTCACATACTCTTTATCTTATTATCTAATTGCTGGATGTTGCCATTCACCAGTCTTTGAGGTGTCAAATTCCTTGAGTGAGGGACTCTTCCAACAGTGAAACCAACTATCACCACCTCTTCCCAAATTTATGTACTGCCTCATATGAATGTGCATGCTATGGCTGTCAAGGAATGCGCAACATGCTACTATTTTTGAGTGAGAGAAGTGTCTAAAACAAAGCTGCCCATACTTTAGTAAAAATCAAAGTATGCTAGGAAACAATATGTCAAACAGCGTGCACAGATTTTCTAAAAATAATCAACATGCAGTTGGATTTGAAAAGAAACTGCAATCAAGACAACAGTCTGTTGTAACTGAGGTCTTTCACATTTGGCTAATGTTTATTAAGAAAAAAAACCCCTTATTACTATAAACATGATATAACAAATGGTTTTGTTAGGTTAAAAATACTCAAACATATTTTAAGGGTGTCCAAAAATTGCTATTTCCTTTTTAAAGGGAGAGGAGGGGGGAAAAAAGTCTCTGGATAGGGCTTATTGTGGTTGTTTACTGTTTTATCTTCTATGACTTGCAGAGTTGCAGTAAAAAATGCTAATATGTTAATACATTAAGTGCTCTTTTTTTCTGAGGAAGACTTGAGATTTGTTTTTGCAAATGAGTAAGTGATGGCAGGTTCAGGTACAACTCCACTGCAGAGCTATTCAAATGAGTCAAATGTGGAAGAAATGCACCAAAAAAAAAAAGTAAGAGTAATGGTGATTATACATGTTTCTAACATGCAAAGAAAAAAAGATTCTCATAATTCAGCAAGTGGAGTATGTCCTAGAGTTTTTAGCATTTTTAAATGAAACAAAGACATGAAAGTGGAAAGAGCAAACTTGTATGTATCAGTCTTTATCCTGACCAAAACTTACAGACGTTAGGGGAAAGATGAAGCTGTCATTATGAGGCATGTAAAGTAACTGTAGATGATTTAAAATTATTTTCACTTTTAAAAAAATACAAAATTGGTTACATGTATGCCTTTACCACCATATCTGCTATCAGTGAAAACTAGCTTGAATTACAATGCAAGTGCGTATGTTGTGTATGAAAAACCTATTGGAAATGATAACTGAGTTACACTACTCATGAAGTGTTGAGTAGCAAAAGCAAAGGTTAAAACTCAGAGATGCTTGCTATGTTTAAGTACAGACCTATAGAAAGATGTGCTGTTGATTAGAGAACGGATACAAAAACAACCTCCTGATCCATCACACAGTACACAGCTTATTAATTTGTAATTATTAAGACTGTAGCAACATTGTCTGAATCCCTGTTTTTAAAAAATAAACTAGTTTTAGAAAGATGTAAAAAAGTTTGGGTAATACTTACCTCAAACATTCTAGCAGCTGTACATCGAACAAGAGCAGAAGTATGGACAACTCCATACCATAAAACAGTTAATAGCAGCTCATGATAAGCTGGGTTTGCACTAAAACAAAAGAGTTGGGCAATCGATCAAACAAAAATACTCACAAAACCTGAATATACTTTTACCTACAAAATGTAGGCTTAAGAATCCATTGATCAACAAATCTAAAATGTATCTAAAATATATCTCATTCTGAAGGACAGGCAACATTTTTGCAGTCTAGAAAGTATGCTGCATTTTGAAGTATAATTAAAATCCCACAACTTTAAGAACATAACTTTCAATAAATTATGATATTGAAAGCAAATATATGATAGTAGTATGGTAAATATAAAATTATTTTCCATTGTATTCTCAGTAAGTGATTTTTTTGTGGAAATTTTGTGTTTGGTTTTTGGTGTTTCTTTATTACACTTCAGAATTTTTTTTGCACATTTTTAACCTAGAGATTACATTTACACCATGGAAAAGAAAGCAACAATACCCTTTATTTATTTATACTTATATTTATTCACCCAAAGCATCATAGTTATTAAAATTACAGCCAGATTAGGAGATCTAGTCAAAACCAAGGTATATTCTTTACCCTAGTTCCACAAAGGAAGCCTTCAGGCTATCAAGAGGAGCATGGGATAATGAAAGCAAGGTCATTACATCTTCTAAGAATCCAACTAGCAGCTTGCGGTCTTCTTCCTGAAAGAAGAGAGTACAATGATGAATGTAGGAGAAGCGTTGCTGTGGTTATGATGACAATCTACAGACACAAAAGAGACAAACTATGCATAAGAACAAACTAGATTAAGCATTTAACAATTGTCTTAGGAACCTCAAGAATGTGGCAAAAAACCAAGAACCTTTCAATGCAAATACATGAAGAGACTGTATTTCATTGACGACACACGTGCTTAAGTTACCCATTGGCCTTTACCAAAGAAACTTCTAAGAACAGTATTTAATCAGGCTTATGACTCTTGAAAGTTTCTAATTGCTCATAATCCGCTAAAATTTTGTAAGAATCCAAAGCATTTTTTTTCCCTGTAAGATACGCATATGCCAGTCCACAGCTGCTGGTTGTTGGAGAATTAGGTAATATTATTTAGAACCTGTTTATTTCAATACTAGGTAACACTAACACATTAAGATTCCAACTAGGCCCCAAATGGCAATTTACCTGCTTATCTGTTTCAGTACATTTTGCAAAATAATGCTTGCAAGGTTCATAGTTAAATGGCCAAGAACTCATTTCAGGAATAACATTAACAGTGTTGACAGAGGGACATGGCAGCACATGATCTAAATGCATATCACCACCTCACTAGAAAACTTTGCTTTTAAATCTGTTTATAGCTGCTCATTCATTTACCTATCTTCAAAGCAGAAGAACATGAAGCTTTCAAAGAAAACAGCAAGATTTATTTTTTTAAATAAATTTTACACACAATTATAAATTTAATGAAGAAACAGAAAAATAAAACTACCTGAATATAACATGTAAGGACCCCTGTTGCATAGATGGGAACTGTGGCTTTTGTTAGCACTCCATTACCTGCTGTGGAATCTAATGAAACAAAGTGAAGAATTTAGGTTTTATACATACAGGTGTGGTTTTTTAATATATATATATAAAATGCATATTATACTTACACATGTATATTTAAATATTTTAGATATAGTATTTTTATATACCTATGGAGAATTTATATACAAATACATATGCATACACAACACACGTGTGCTAAAATAAAGCTCAAGCGGTATTTAGATTTGAGTTTTTTATATTTAACCTTACACACCTTCTACAACTTTGGAGTGTTTCACTCAGATTAAGACTAGATTTTTCAACATTTCACAAAACTAGCAAATGTGAGAACTGCACTCTGAAAATGTTATTTGAACAAGAGATTGACTTTTTTTTAGTTGCAGTTAAGATCAATTCATTTCAGTAAAAATTCACTTACCTATATTTTCCTCAGACAGTCTTAAGATTTCCTGGAATTGTGGTTTTACCTGTGCAACGGATGATGAATCCCTTGTAATAAAACCTGTTACCAGTGTCAATTAACTTAGTACTGAAAAACAACATCCCCACCCCCCAAAAAATAACCAAAAAAACAAAAGCAGAAAAAGGATATTTGAAGGGTACAGAAAGAACAAAAACCTTTAAGAAGCATAGCCAGCTTTAACAAAAATTGACAGCATGACATGAGAACAAAAACTTTTATTGAGTACCCACACACAGGCAGCAGTATTTAGTACTTGTGACACAAAAAGTTGAAGTCTCTTTGCAATATGCTTAATTGGGTTTATGTATTTTACGTATTAGCCATACGTAAAACAAAAAAAGTTTATGTTTTATATTCTTTGCTGTCAATGAGGGACTCTCTTCTAAATACAGCATCAATTTTAAGTTTTCAATCAAATACAGGTTGGAGTACTTATGTACACCACAGGGAACATACTATTTGTGCTCTGAAGAAAGAAAATTGTTAAATTACTAAAATTAGGATGACCTTTCTCACTCACTCTGTCATTCACAAAGCAAATATGAAGAATACAGTTAAAAAAAAAAAAAATCACTCCTTCTTGGGCAAGATGAGGTGGCCATTCCAAAGCAACCAAAACCAGAAAAGGATGGAAATAGAGTCTTAAAACTATCAGGTTTACATGTACATATGGAAAAGCATCAGTGTGACATGAAAATATAAATGGTCACATAAAGTGTGGGTATCCAGACATATTGTAGAGAATATACAGTATCAAGGTATACTTTACGTCGAATATTTAAGGTAATAGCTTACCTTAGTGTTTGTGAAAATTTTCCCAAATGTCCTACAAAGTCTCCAGAAAAATCTAGAGAATTCGTGGACACAGGCAGTTGATGCTACATTGATCTTGCCGACTATTTCTATAAGCTGTGGGAGCCTATAAATCAGGAAACAAAAAGATATTAAACACTACCCTGATCTTTTGTTTCTCTCCAGTTCCATTTGTATAGATTTACTGTTTCTACTAATAAATACATACACACACAGAGCACTACTAGTTCTAATCAACTACTTCTTCCATACAATTCCTGACACAAGAAGAAAGCAAGGGTTTAACTGCCAGAAAAGTCTGACCTACATTTTCAAACATCTATCATGAGACAATCAGAATGCAAGTCTTCAATACAACAGAATTGACTATACCAGGAAAACGGTGAAAAAACCCAACTTTTTGGAGAAAGTAGTTACCTATATGTTCTGTTAGATTGTTGATACTTTCTGAATAAAATCAAAGTCAATTCAGCATGAAAATTATAGTGCCTAAAATAAATACAGTATTTTCCTCTTCAGTAATTCTCAAACACAATCATACTTAACATTCTTATATTCAGTAATTGTTAAACATGACCATGCTTAAGAACTATTAATTTTGACACATTTTAAAATTAGAAATCTTAAGATACAAATTAACTCACAGTTGATTGACTACCCATAGCAAAGACTCCCAGCCTGTGGTACCCTCATGTTCTAGCTGGTAGTCATACAGTTGCAACAACACTGCTAATTGTTCGCGGCTTCCGATGATGATGGCCACATCCTGAAGAGGTGATACAGGTCGGGGGAATCTAGTGACTGTAACAGCAGAGAACAAGCAATCGTGAACAAAAGATGAAAACACCACAGAGGCGATGTCAGAAATGACAGCTAAGAAAGTATGAAAACCACTAGGTGTCTTTTGTATAAGGTTATCAATTTGCTTTTAAAAAAACCAAAACAAAACAGTGAGATTACGTAACTCTCACTTAACAAGAGAAAATGCTGATACAGGGAGATTATGGAGTTATTATTGCCAGCATGGCTTCACCAAGGTCACATCTTTCTTAGAGGCCTTCTATGATGGAGTGACTACACCCACGAACAAGGGAAGAGCTACTCATATCACCTATCTGGAGGCTGTAAAGCCTTAGACAGTCTCCTGTAACATTCGTCTTTCCAAATGGGAGAAATCCAAATTTGATGGATGGATTGATTTTTGAGTGAATGAGGAACTGTCTGGATGGTGGCATCCAGAGGGTAGTGATCAATGGCTCAATGTCCTGATGAACATCAGTGACAAGTGGTGTCCCTCAGGAGTCCATACTGGGACCAGTACTGTTCATTATCTACATTAACAACATGGACAGTGGGATTGAGTGGACTCCATCAAGTTTGCAAGTGACACCAAGTTGTGTGGTGCAGTTGACCTATCTGAGGGACAGGATGACATCCAGAGGTACCTGGACAAGCTTGAGAAGTGGGTCCATGAGGTTTAAAAAGGCCAAGCGCAAGATGCTGCAGCTGGGTCAGGGCAACCCTCTATACTAATACAGGCTGGGGGACATAAAGGGTACCAGTGGGTGAAAAAACTGAACATGACCCAGTAATGTCCACCTGCAGCCCAGAAAGACAAATGTATCCTGGGCTGCATCAAAAGAATAATGGCCATCAGGTCATCCTCATGAGAACTCCACCCAGAGTACTGCATCCAGCTCTGGGGTCCTCAGCACAGAAAAGGCATGTAGCTGTTGGAGCAAGCACAGAGGAGGGCTATGAAGATGTGAACAAAGAGGCAGAGAACTCTGCTATGAGGAAAGACTAAGAGTTAAGCGTGTTCAGCCTTAAGAAGAAAAGGCTCTGGGGAGACTTCATTGTGACCTTTCAATACTTAAAGGTAGGTGGCTTATAGAAAAATATGGGGATAGACTTTTTAATAGGGTCTTTTGTGATAGGATAATGAGAAATGGTTTTAAAAAGAGGGTAGATTCATACTAGATGTAAGAAAGAAATTTTTACCAATGAGAGTGGTGAAACACTTAACAGACTGCTCAGAGAGGTGGTAGATGTTCCCATCGCTTGAAACATTCAAGGTTGAATGGGGATCCATGCAACCTGATCTAGTAGAAGTCCCTGCTTAGTGCAGGGTGATTAGAACTAGATGACCTTTAAAAGTCCCTTCCAATCCCAAACATTTTATGATCCCAAAGAACGCAGCACAGATTGACACTAGGTTGACCTGCAGGCAAGTTTTCTTGTCTGCAAGTTTATGCTACTAGTTCATGATGCTCCCCACTACCAACTCTTTAATTATGTGACTTATCAGAAGAGGGTAATTTACAAAAAGAAAGATCCCCCAAAAATACTAGACTATTAAAATATGTGGGGACTGAAGACCTGCTACACCAACACATTGCTTTGATTTTTTTAAATTCAGCAATGAAGTTAACCAACAAGAATATTATCTTTCCTATTCCAAAATCCAAGAAAGCTAGTTAGTAATTTCTGCAATGCTTCCAGATCAGTGAGAAGCACTGCCAACCACTTCTGTGACAGAATAAAAAATGTCAGACTAGGCTGAAACTTGAAAATTTTGAATTCTTTAAGAAGCTGTTACCCTTTCTTTGCATCATGACACACAGCACTATTATCAGCATGTGGCAGGTATTACCAGTAACATCTCTGATAAGTATTTGCAACTGAAGAAAGCATTTTACAGGTTAGGATTGCTGATCTAAGTACAACTTCACTATGAGGCCACTGGCTCATAGAATAGTCTGATTTGGAAGGGACCTTAAAGATGATTGTTCCCACCCCCCTACCATGGGCAGGGACACCTTCCACTAGACCAGGTTGCTCAGGGCCCCATGCAACGTGGCCTTGAGCACTGCCATGGATGATGCAGTCTTCTAAGATACTCCACAGACCTAACAGATGGTGACTACATAGATGCACTACACTGCACTTTTCCCCACTTCATAAATTTTTAAGAATTAACTGAAACTGAGCTATTATTGGCTATTAATGAAAATCAGTTCTTCACAAACCTTTAGGAAGTACAGTTAAAAACGGCTTTGCTTTGCTTTCTCAAAACTTCTTATAAATAGGAGAGGAAAATAAAGAGACTAAATAAAAATTTTTTTTGGTGATAAACAGGTCTTTCAAGCATAGTAAAGGGTGGGAAAAGAAAGCATTACTTAAGGATTTACTAAGGGAGACCAATATGAAAAAAACCCCCATATATCAGAAATTAATAATTTACCTTCTATTTGTGGTACTTCTCCCTGAAGTTTAGCTTTGCTTGTGAAAGGTGCATTCTGTAGCACCAGTGCAAACAGTGAAGGGATCAATGACTGCAGAGCAGACAGATACATATGGAGCTTATGTTCATCCAAACCATGTTCTCCTTCCTGAAACAAACAGGATATTTACTTAAAGTTTTCAGTTTGGATGATCTGTTCTTCAGGCATGTATTCACTGGTAATAGATCAACACATCTGCGATGAGCTTCTACAAAGAGATGCTAATTATGTAGTTAATTAACCTAACCAGAGACTTACTTTGTTTTATCAGCCAAATTCCCTTGTCACCCTTAAGTCACCTCCACTGAAAAGATTCAGGCAATACAGCCTTTGGCATTTAGCAGATCATGCTGATAAATAGACTTAAATTTTTAAAGAACATTTTTCATCACAGTTTGGAAATGTGGATTCTTTTTCTCAAAGACCAAGGCACCTGAATAAACTAGTTGCTTGTATTCTGAAAGCGAGCATCTTGTTTCAGCACGTTAGATAGTTAGGAGGTATCCAATTTTTCCAGAACATTTTAGATATATACCAAGTCAAGTGTGCAAACTGGATCATAATTGCAAATGATCTAACTAAACCATTCAATCCTATTTTGTTTGCTTATTTAATAAATTTAATAAAAATTGCACTTTATTAAAAACTACACCATTTAAATATTGGGCAAATGCTATTAGTCTATAAAGCAGAACAGTATTAAAGAAGGATATGTTTAATTTAGGGGGGTTTGGTGGCTTTTCTTTTTTTTTTTTATTTCTTCCAAAGGACAAGTAAAAGTTGCAGAGTTACAACAAGAATCTCCAGAAAATTTTTTATCCATATGACATTAACCAGTAATTGTTTGCATTTTTGTATTTGTTTTTTTAAAAGCCTACATATTTGATAAGTAGAAAATTCTCCAACATAGAAACAGCTGAACACATACCCTGAGCAAATTTTCAATTTTATTAAGCAGTGTAGGTATAAGATGGAATCGTAGATTTCCCAGTTCTACTGTCCAGGCAGCATAAGCAGGTAAAAATACCTGATGTGTTGCACTAACCACACGTTCAGAAGGGTCTCCTAAAGCTGAAAGCAGCAGTTCAAAGCCCTGACAAAAGAATGAAAAATGCAATTATTTCCCTAAAATTTATGTACACATTTTACCACTCTGCCTTCAAAAACTCAAAAGACAGAGGTTCTTTATTTTCACTTATCTGGAACATTAATAGGCCACATTAAATTGAACTACAGGTAGCCTTTATTGTAGTAAATGAATCTCTCTTAGCGGGCGATGATATCAAACTGGCTAATGGTGTCAGGTGGGCAGTGAAAACCATGTTCTCAAAGGTAAATTATGACTTACTTGAGAAGCTTCTGTTTAAGGCTTACATCTGAAGTTCTAATGCTACTTTTTTTTTTGTTTGGTCTTACTGAAACAGTAAATTCAACATTGACATAAATAACCATAGTTGTTAAAAGTGTCTGCAAAGGTTTAATAAAAACACAGGAAATTATGCATCCCCCTATTCATGAACTACCTATAAAAGAAATTTTATACATACAGAACACAAACAAAATTATACCTGTTGATATTTGTCTGGATCATCAATATAGCCCATAATGATGCCAAGGCTTTTGATCACAGCTTCTCGTACCAGATCTGCCTTATCTTCCAGTAGCATTTGTTGCAGCATAGAAAGTACTAATGAACTACGAATTTCTTTCTGTTTGTAAACAAGAAATACATGTTATATCCAATGAAACAAGAAATGTGGGTTTGTATCAATTTTTAGAAATAATTTGCACTTCTAATAGTGCTCATAAACAAAATCCCTCCAACCACAGATCCCTTTATGAATATTTTCACAACAGAAGATGAATGAATATAAAGTGTCAGTAACTTCATTAGGGAGCCTTTTGTCCTACTAAGCACAGAACTCGGGTCCTTTAATTCATATAAAACAAAAAATACCTAAAGCAACAAAACTACTATAGGCCTAGACTTAAAACTGAATCTGTAATCACTGCATTGCTAAATTTGAGAAGTGGGGTTTTAATTTAGCTCTGAAACTTCAAGTTCTGATTTGCCACTGACTTAATTTCACCGATTATTCTAACTGGCAGCACTCTTGTAACATTCCAGTGTCTGAAGAACTCTATTATTGGGTGCCAATTCTTTTTTCACAGTGTTTCCTTAATTGGTCCTAATTATCTTTTCTTTACTTCATTTTTACTGAAACAAATAGTTTTTCAGAATATACTTTTTTATTAACATTTGAAACCTAGATTAACCCGTGTTTCCTCATAATAAGCTATTTCGTTCTTATTGTGATTTATTGAATCTCACGTGTGATATAAAGTAGAAGACAATGTGACTGCATAACATACACACTTGGAACTGTTTAAAATTATAAAGGATGTTTACACTATGAAACAGATTTTCACTTTCATTTCACTAGCAAGGTATTTGGAGTCTATTAATACTTACTGGAAGGTAAGGTGCAAGAGCTCCACAGGATTCTGCTACCAGTAGCCGTCGCTCTGGGTATTTGTGGTTGATCTGGTAAAGAGAAACAGATGAGCTATTTGCTTTGCAGCAACCAGTATTTAAAATGTGGTTAGAATGAACTGCAATGGAGGAATGCACCTGCACCTCTTCAATAAACATTGTGCTCACTGAAGTTGCACTTTGGTACTAAACAGCCTCAAATTCCTGCACTGAGACATAAAAGCAAGGCAGATGCAGCCTTCTCTAGTTGTCTTATAAAACCGGACTTATAGCAAGGGAAGAATCAGAGGAGCATGTATGTATATGCAATAAAGAGAATACAGAAAGCAGCATATGGATTGAAGACTATGTGTAACTCCTGAGCTGGTATGTCATGAAATATTTTGCCTTACGTAGCCCTTCCGGATTGACATTCCTCTAAGAACTACACAAGTGCCCTCTAGTGCTCTGAGCCGACCAGCATAGTAGAGCTGCCTAGGTCTTGCTGAGCAGTCAGGGTCAAAAGACATACATGTTAGGCCAAAAAGCACCTGTATGCTACTGAAGTTCTGCTCTGAAGTTCTGCATAAAAATGTGGCTGAAAACAACTCCTATTACCAAGAATGAAGGACCTACCTTCCCTTTTCACTCAAACTGCTTGAAAATTCTGCCTTACAAATTTAATATTGACATAGTAGAACTAAGTTTGCATCCTGGTGGAGTCAGATTTAATAGCCAGTGTAGTGGCTGAACAAAGAAAGACACAATATGTTTCAATAAACTGCATGAATAAAAAATTTTATGCCAAAATGGTGAAAGGAAAATGTGAATATTTTGATCATGTCAGATAAAACAATCTATACAGAATGTGGTGCAACTGTTTCTTTCTCGCTAGCTATGCAATGTATAGCCTTGATTAGACAAACATCTTACCACAGAGAAGACCAGGGTACTCACTGCCTTTTTTGTCTCAGTCCTTAACTGGGCAGAATTGCCTTTAGTAGTCTGAGATCCCTAAACTCCATTCCGAATTCTGGAGGAGGGAAGACCTTTGGAAGAGAACTATCAGCTTAAAAAATATTCAAAGAAATTGGACATATGCTATTCTGTGGCCCTGTTAGGGATGCAACCACGAGCACTCAGAAAACTGGGTGATGTCACTCCAAGACCATTCTTGACAATAAACAAAATGTTGTGGCAATGGGAGAGATTCCTAAGGACTGGAAGAAAGCAAATGTCAATGCTACCTTCAGAAAGGGCAAGACAGGATCCAGTGAAACACAGGCCAGTCTGCCTCACATCAGTTCCTGGGAAGGTGTTGGAGCAATTAACCCTGCAAAGCATCTCCAAACATATGATGGGAAAGAAGGTGGCTGGAAATAGCCAGCATGTATTTAGATACGAAAACCCACACATGACCAACCTGACAGCTTTCTGAGATGACTGGCACAGGGAACAAGGTGAGAGAAGTGAAAAGGTAGAAAATTATGTGTATACTTGAGTTCCTTCTAAAAACTCAAGACTTGTGACAATGAGATTCAGTGGGCATTTTGCTGAAGAAAATAATGGCTTGGTTCCAGTCCTACAAACAAAGTCTGGAAAACTGCTTTAAATAAATGCATTATGACACATGATTTGGCAGCCTGATAAGCTGTACTGTTACAGTTGGACTAGTTTCTATTTTGCATCAGCAATTAGCAAGAAATGGATGACAAAGTTGTGCACTTACTGAGGTGAGACCAGTCTTTTAAGCACAGTCTAAATTTCATGAGAACTGAGAAAACAAAATGCTGCTTATTTTGTATTTAACTACTATTGCCATGAGACTTCATTTAATCAGCAGATACATCAGTCATACATAAAAGCACAAATGCTGCACATAATATCTATTTCTGCTGTTAGAAAGCATTAAAACTATTAAAGCTTGGACTTCATTGTGAAACGTAGATTGCTGTGTGTGCTGGTTTAGAGTTAAACCGGCAGGAGAAATGAATCCAACTCAGAATGGGATGGCAAGTCAGAATAACAATTTAATTAAAGATCAAAAAATACACTGATACAGAAGGAAAACTTGTTTGTGCCACAGAAAACAAATGTACAGCCCAGCACAGCAGGGCACGAACAGAATGGAGCTCACCAACCCCTGTGCTGAACACCATGTGGCCCCCTTGAATTCAAAGTAAGAAGAAAGGAAGAAACCTGTTGAAAATGATGGTTGCGGTCTGATGGCAGTCTCAGTCCTGCTGAGACTCTGGTCCTCCTCTGGATCTGACAAGAGCTCCCAGTCCCAAAACCCCAAGCTTATCTCTGCTTGGGCTCAAATAGGAATGCCCAGTCCCTCCCCTAGGGTGGAGAGTTTCACAATGGGTGATTTATTCTGTGAGGTAAACAATGCTATATTTTTGGCATCCCTGATGGCCCATTAGCAGACATGACCCCTCAGGTGGGTGTGAAGGCAGGAAAACTTCCTTATCTCATAGAAGTTCCTAAACACCCAGCTTGTAGCCTGAGGTGTTGGTGTGCCTAAGCAGCTGCTGCAAATGGGCTGTTGTGAGCAGCTGGGGAGAAAAATGACATAGAGGGTTTAGAATACACACCCACACAGTGACAAACTGATCCTGGCTACTAAAACCAGGACACTGTTATGCAAGAAACATCAATAAATTACCAGACCAGAAAGACTGTGCTATTAAAGCAAGCATTACCACTCTGTCACAGACTATTTTCTTTTAATCAGTGATGAACTCTCTTTTCTTCATTATAGTAGTAAAGTGCCATACATTTTCTCCTGAACTGATGTTTTATATCTATACCTCAGATGAAACAGTAAGAGTGTTTTAATTTGGCTGTTCAGTTATTTCTTTTAATTTAGAGTATCTGTGGAAAAAGTCACTATGACTCCAGAAGTCTCATTTGAACTTCAGACTGGTCTTATGGGAGTAAAATCATGCCCATCAGCAGGATACTTACTTATGACTACTTTGATCTTTGATTTAAGAATTTAAACTAGCTGATTTGTGGACACTGCTCCAGGGACTTAATACAACATAAAAGAATCAGCAAATGAAATCCTTGAATGCAAATGGATTTCCAACAGTCTAGAAAATAAAGTACAAATTATAACGGTTTGTACTCAGCCATAGGGTTCGTGTGTCTACATTTCAGTATAACAAACTTATTCAATATAGTCTTTAACAAGTTTTCCATTTCTGAGGTATTTTTCATGAGGACAAAGAACACCCTGAAAAATACTTAAAACTGCTATTCATTGGAAAACAAATCCAAAACAACCTCCTCCTCAAACAAATAAAGCCCAACATTTACAAATTTTTAACTAATTTCCAGTGTAAAACACAAAATAATCAGTTACCTGTTCCCAACACTGTGGTAAAAGTTCAGCTTCTACACGTGTAGGTCCAACATGTCGGGCAAACGCCACACATCCAGTCAGTATCATCTGTCTGAAAGCATAAATTTAAAGCTTTAACGTGTTTTTACATTTCTATAATACATGAAATACATTCTTTAAGTTAAGGAAAGCAGATGCTGACAGGCAACACGTGGTTGTCTATAGTCAAGATTTCACACCATACACACTAACTTAAAGGCTCAATCTTAAATGGAAAACCACTATTGTCCCTGATCATGGCAGGGCAGGGAGTTGCCTAGATGACCTTCAAATGTCCCTTCCAACCCAACGCTTCTATGATTTTACTTTATTTTGTATTTAATACGCATTTTCTAAAATCTTGCAGATCTCAAACTCCTGAGAGTTTGAGAATCTGAGAATCTCTGATTTGGCTATTCCTGATTTCATAACGTGTGAGATAAGGATTCTCTAACTGAATCTTTCATTTAATTCTTAGTACCGAATACTATCATGCAGCATACAAAAGGATCTAAATTACTTAATACTATCAGTATTTTACTCAAGTACACATACTGCTTTTATTTAGTAGCATTTTTGAGATTTAATGGACTTTGTTCAAAGCAAGTAACTTAATTCCCTTATGAGATGGTTTTGCAACATTCCAACGTGCAAGTTACTGTCATCTCTCCCTAAATATTTGTCTTCACAATTGAAAAGAATCTTCTAAAAACCACTACAACGTAGAGGCAATTAATCAATCAGTAGTATCTACAATCACCTGTTATTTGTATTCATATTCTTAGATTTTAACTTTCCTCAAAGTTAGCAAGAAATTGTCATTATTACATCAAATTCATAGACACAGAGATATATCTTAAATTTCAATAAAATTGTACTTAACTGTAATTTGTGATACTTTAATTTTTATTTAATGAGTGTTTATCTTGCTAAGATGATTTTCCTTCTATTTCTCATATTAATAGGATTGCAAAAATACCAACTTTGCATTCAATTCACCCATTCTATTTACTTTTAGTGTCTACATGAATTCTTAAATAACCAGTTTCAAATGATAATGCGTGGACACACAACACTTGTTTTATCACCTTCGTAGTAAGATTAGGACACATTTATTCCTTATCACTTTGTGAAATGAAAGCCAAAATTAATTTGTTACCATTTTATTTCATTTTTGTTACCATTATGTCTAAATACCTAAATATTTACTGTAGCTAGAGTATCCCCTTAAGGTTGAAAGACTGAGATTTTGCTGATTACTTATTTCCTTAACAATTATAGAATATAGTCAATCAAAAAAAGACTCAGTCACTTTCGGAATCTTTTTTAGGAGAAAGTCTATAAAGAAGATTTATTTTTTTAATCCCAGCATTCTTTAGGCCAACAGTCAGAGCAAGCTCTTTGGTTTTGTGTTGCGTGTCCTTGGGTTTTTTACTTCTCTACCACATACAAAGCGCTAAACCTTTGATCAAGATAAAAAGTTTTGGGGAAAAAACAATAGTTAGATAAGTCTCAATAAATCAACATCTGACAAGTAATAGCAATGTGGAGACAAAAGTCTGAGGTAATTCTGAGCTCTACACCAAACAAGCATTCACATTCCTGTCTTTGGTTCTATAAACTGCACTTAATCACAGAACTGAGCAGTAGGATACACATTTTTAAGATATTTAAAAAACAGCAGCATATAGTTATCAGTTGAAATCTTCTGTACTAGAAATGGGAATATAAAGCTAATCTGTGTGATTCCCCAGTGCCCTAGTTTGCTTCATCAGTACAGAAAACAATGTGAAATGAAAAATCAAACTAGAGGAACAAGGGATAAATTACAGTAGAACAGACATAATTTAACACTTCTAAATGATTTCTAGATGTTTTAAGAAGTGACTACATGCACTGGTAAGCAGTTTAATCTTATGTTACACAGTTCAGAGTTCTTTTGTCTCTTAGAAAGGCTGTATTAAGAAATTTCTTACTAGAGTTCTCCTTATTGTCAGCAAATTTTGTGTGTTCTGTAAGAGGTGGTATCATATGACCAACAAAACATCATAGTAAATATGCTAAGCTTCGTGTATTTTAGCTTCTTTTTGTTAAGAGTGCTACTTCTGGATACATTACAGAAAAACCATCAAGAGTTCACATTTTGAACTATGTTTTAACTTTATCATAAAAGACCCAAACATTAATCTGACTTCATGACCCCTCAGCCTCCAAAACTAACATAATGGTACAAAAAGAAGTTTAGGTAAAGTTAACACATATTTCTTCTTTTGCAGAAGAGAATTTGATAAACATTCTGAAAAGCTGAATTGCACATTAACAAGCAAAGGCTTGAGGACAAAAGTGGCCTTCTTAAATATAATGTTAGTATACGAGACTACACCAACATGCTGTGCACAAAAAAGCCTCTCATGTGGGCAAGAAGTGTAATACAGGCTTTTCACATAATTGTTAACAGACTTTAGATATTTGACTTTGTATTGTAAATTACTTCTTTTACTTGTTTCATTCTTAGAAATGCAATGTAACATTTCAGTCTCTTGCATTTAGCAAATTAAAAATATCAACATATCAGGGGCTACAGTAATGTATAACGTAGGCCTGTGCAGTATAGCAGAAGGTAAACAACTAACATGAGATAATTAACACCAATTGTTCTGGTGACTAAACCTGAGTGTCTTTGCTTACTTCATATGGCACAAAACTGTTAAAACAACATTTAAATGTATTTAGATAAAAACCAAGCTTGCATAATACACTTTCAATACATATGTACAAAAAAAAAAAATGGCTGAAATTCCGAATAACTATTTTCTATCTCATTTGTATTCAGAGACTCTCTTTTTTTTTGGTGGAATTTTAACTATTCTTCCATCAGATGCTATGGCATATTTAAAAGAGTTTATGATTTTTATGTGTGTAAATGTGTTTTATGTATATGTTTATTTTGTCCTGCAGTTTATGGCAGAATATTCTTCCCAACGTTCTGATTAAAACAAGCTTTTTTAGATATAAATCTCCAAATCACAACAAAGAATGAACAACTTGAAATGACCTCAGACTTTTTTCTTTCTTGGCTGCTGGAAAAGACACACCTAATACACCTAAACAGGTATATTAAAAAACTACTCGATAGACCACCAACCCTGTAACAAATTAGCCACAAGTGACTTCAATTGAGATGTAACTTCTCGCCTCCTCAACGACAAATTAATTTTAGCTTCTCAATCCACATGGGACATTCAAAACAATTTAGACAGACATTCAAGAAGTAGATTTCTAATAAATCTGAAGTAGGGCAAGGACTGCATATTTTTGTAATTTCAATCTACATGGTGTCACGACGTTAAAAGTGGCTTTTATTTATTGTCATGGGTTTCTGTAGCTGAATTTTAGTAGAAGGCAGGGCTTCCAGGATGGTTTCTGTTAGAAGCTGCTAGAAGCTTCTCCTGTCCTGTGGAGCCAATGACAGCCAGGTCCAAGAGGGACTTCCTGCTGGTGGACAGAGTTGAGCCAATTAAGAATCATAGCCATGCCTCTGTGACAACATATTTAAGAATTAGGAGTGTTGCACAGTTGAAAATTCCAGCCATGAGATAATACAGAGACCAAGATCGGAGCAGGAGGAGGCAAAGGAGGGACTCCACGCTGGAGCAGGCTGGGGGGGAACGACTGAAACCTATTTCCCCCGCTCTCCCTGAAGCCCGTGAAGATCCATTGGGGTGCGGAGACCCCCCCTGCAGCCCCTGGAGGAGCAGGTGAATGTCTGAAGGAGCTGTTGCCCTGTGGGAGGCCCAGGATGGAGTATGATCCTGGAAGAGACTTGCAGCCATGACTCCTGGAGAAGGAGACCCACCTGGAGCAGGCTTTTTCCCCTGGTAGAAGTGTTGCCCAGGGGGTGGACTCACATTGGCGAGGTCTATTGAGGACTGTCTCCCGTGGGAGGGACTCCACAGGAGCAGGGGAAGGACTCAGAGCTGCGGCTTCTCTGCAAACTGTGGTGAAGACCGTGGTGGAGCAGGTTGTGCCCCTGCAGCCCACGGAGACCATCAGGGTGCAGAGACCCGACTGCACCCTGTGGAGTGACCCACAACCGCCTGCAAAACCCCCATTCCCTGCTCTCTCGGACTGCTGAAGGGAGGGAGGAGTGGGAGGAGAGGGGTGTTCTTGAGACTGATTTATTTCTTACTTTTTAGTTTTAGTACTTTTAAGTTCTTATTTTCTTAGTAATACATTTAAGTACTTAGCTACTCTGAGTTTGTTTTGCCATTATCGCTCAGCTGTTTTTTTGCCTTTTCTCCTTTTGCATTTCCCTCTGAGAAAGGGAGGGCCCTGGAGGTTTGGGTGGGCACCAGGTGAAAACAACCACATTTAATTAAGCATTTTTCTGTCCCCAAAGCCATGGCTTTCAATTATGCCTAATCTCTAAATTTTACCATGGGAATGGTTTAGGAAGACCAGAACAGTTTTGAAGAATCTTCAAAAGAAATGCTTTCCACATTCTTCATAAAGCCTGTTTTGTATGGAGATAAACTAGACCAACAATAGATACAGATGCTTTACAAAATATCTCTAATGAAAAAGCTACAAGTCAAACATGAAAAAAATCTTTCCACAGTTAAAGAAGGAAACAAGTTAGAGTATGGTCTTTGAACCTTAAGGATATTCTCATCAAGATCAGTACAAAGTCAGGTTTCCTGAGTACTAAGGAAGAATTAAGTTTATAGAACAAAAGGTATACTTTGTTTCAGTCTTAACCAAAATAAAACGAAGTTCTTACACTTGTCAGACTTAAATAACTACTAAAGTCTTCTGAATTTTTTTATTGCTATCATAATGAATCTTAATAGACAAGGAAATATTTTCTCATGCTGTTTTCCCCAGCCAAACATTGTAGTTATCTTACAAGCATATAGATCACTAGGACATGTTAAGACACAGGTTTAAAAAAAAAGTTGCTTTGATTTCTCTATCAATCTTTGCTAAGAACTATGATCTTAAAGCTCAATTTTAACAAGAGTTTCACTTCATCTTTAAAAATACAAAGGAACTGAAATGTTACACTGCAGCTTACAAGCACATTCTTACATTTCAGTAACTAGGAAGTCCAGGCCACAGAAATGGAAAGTCTTGCTGTTTGCATAAATTTGTCAACACTATACAAGCAAAATACCACCTTAAATGAAACTTGTCTAAAATCACCCAGTAACACCCAATTCTCTGTCTCTGCCTTGACAGAGAAAAAAGTTCATTCATGTCCCGTAACACACAAATGCAAACACACCTTTGCTCATCATCTGGTCGTTTGATCAAATTGAACAGTATGTGTAGAAGCTGATCTCTCTCTTTGGGTTCAGGATGGAGGCAGGCTGTACACAGTATGAGTGGGATCAACTCCTAAAAGGTTGTGGGAAGGGGAAAACCAAACAAAGTAAAAACACTTTGGGCATATATTTATTAATGGCAAAAGAAATTAAGAAGATCAATTTAGTCACATAACATTAAAATAACTGGAAAAGACATTTTAGAGTCTTGATCTCTTATTTAGTGACCTGAAAAAAGTAAAGATCTACAAAAGTTAGAATTATTTTCCTGCTAGGAAAAATCAGGGGAGAACCAGCATACAAAATGAAAAGCTCTGCAAAGATTAAATTAACATATGCAGGTCACCTGTAACCAGAATCAGGGGACAGTCATGGTTTCAATGGTCTTCACTATCTATGGAACTGAAGCGAGTTCCACAGACATCTATGGAACAAAGCACCTATGAAAAAATGCCATGGATTTAGATTACAACTTCCACTTAGGTATGCACACAGTTTTGTGCAAAAATTTGAATAAGCACTAAGAAACAGACACTGGTAAAGGTGACTGCAGACAGATATCCTCTATTTTGTGTTGACTAAGAACTGTTTGATTTTTTAAAGGTCTGTTGATGGGGAATTTTTTTCCATGAAGAGGCACTATCTGAAGCTGAATTTCTTTTTTAGAGCAATTAAACTGCCTTAAGGAACAAACTACAAAGAAAATACTGTGTAAACATTAAGTGAGAGAAAATATAATAGTTTAACAATAAACAATAGTTTAGACCTCCTCCTTTCTAAATATGTTTTAAAGTTCATGGTATTCATTCCCAGGAAAAACAACTGTTTCTAAAACATGGTCTGGAAGTCCCTTTCCTTGATCCTGTTGATGTAAGTCTTTATTCCAGCTGAATTTGGAAGCCAGAGCTTCTAGGCAATTTAATAATTTATAGAGACAGAACCATCAGACTGGGAGGTCAGGTGAAAAGGACAAGATAGGCAAGGTGTCTGCAAAAACACCCCTAAACATGGACAAGTAATCTGGACACTTCCTTGCACATGTGCTGTGTACTTTTGAGACATTCTCAGGAGAGAGCTTTTCTATTAATTAATAAGCTTTGACAAACAAGCAACTGACAGTGGGAAAAACATCTAACGCTACTTTAAAAAAAAAAAATGAAATGGGACACATATGGGGTGTTTTTGTTTCACCTGCTGAAACCATTGACTTCACTTTCTTAGTATGTTTGAATACCTAACTCAAAATCTCAACTGTTCGCTCAGAACTACTGCTATATTTCAAAAGTGTCAAGAGTTGCCTTTTTTTTTTTTTTTTTTTTGTTTTTTTATTTATTTNTTTTTTTTTTTTTGAGTTTCTTACTGAATTTAAGGAAGTCAAAGTTGTCTTTTTCCAGCTGAGTCTACATGAAAGGAAAAAACCCTCAGAATATTCACCAGGAAACTACTACCCTCTGTCTGAAAGGCTAATGAGTAACCTAACACCATGGACATGGGGCAGATACAAGGCTGGTTCATTACCTCGCAGAAAGCTGTTTATTATAGCTGACGAAATTAGCTGTATTTTCTTGTTCATTGGTCACATTCTCTCATGCATACTATGGAAGAGAGTGTTCTCTGCATCGCTGCATCAGAGCTTCTACAGTTCCTTCTATTAAGGGGAGTGGAGAAACAGTGAGAAGTCTTGAACAGTGTTTACTATACTTCCTATAGATCTAACGGATGGGAAGGTAAAACTGGAAGTCAAGGGGACTTTCTCTGGGACAAGAACAAAACTGCTCGCACAGATGAACAAAAAAGATCAAGTGAAATCTCCCAAAGAGTTATAAAGAGCAGATTCTTCTTACGCTAGGCAGGATGATTAAGATCAAAAACCAGCCTATAGCTCAGTTTAAGCTCATTCCTTCCTGTTGCTAAAGGTCATGCATTAGATGCACATTTGTTTAAAAAATCTCAGATTTTTCATTCTCACAACCAGCAGAGAATGTCTATAGAAAGTAGCAATAAGAGTCTCCAATAAGACACAGTAATATCAGCATGTGGCTGTTTAAATTCAAGAGGAAAGTTAATAATATGGCTGTGGAGACTACATCGCTACTAATAATCAAGGAGAGGACTTCCAGTGCTTTTTGAAACACTCTGCCTTCCTTAGGAAGGAATACCACTGGTGCTACAGTCATAAAGCAAAAATACAAGTTTCAACTTTCCCTCTATTTTATTTGTGATCCTTCATAAACATTCTGTTCATTCCCAACTCCCACTTTTCCCTTTTGCCTCTGACTTTTTCCAAACTCACGTTGGTAGTTCATATTAGTGTTAGTCAACAGGAGAAGTGGTATTAGAACTTCAACACTGTTTTTTCATTAGATTCCAGCTGACATTGTAACACTGTCAGCTCTTGAAACTTCATGAAATAAACAAAAGGTCTCATCTCTACTACTAAAAAGACAAGTTTATATCTGAGGCACTTTATATCTGTGAGCTATCTAGATGCAAAACAGAGAGAAAGAAGTTATTTTGGCTTTACTCTTGGGATAACCTACGAACAGGTGAATGACAGGTGGCTAACAGGAGAACTGAAACAATCCATTTTATCTCTGATCTGCTTCTGTGTAACTGTTCATATAGGTCCCTCCACAGAAAACCTCAAATTTTTCTCACCATAGAATCTCTGGACTTCTTCGTAATGTTCTAATTGTTCTAGCATGTTCTGATATCTTTGAAAAGGATTCACTATTTGAGTTGATTAAACTTCTCAATAAAGGCATCATTCACATGGGCATATGGAGCATTCATTATAAATAAAAAAGGCAGCTTTT
>VXAU01004802.1:236640-267216 GCA_013399695.1 Formicarius rufipectus
AAAAAATCTTACTTTTTTTTTAAAAAAAAAAAAAAAAAAAAAAAGCAAAGACTTCTGCATTTTATAAAGAGTAAGAAACAGTATGGCACTGATCAGTTAACATAAAAATTTTAAAATATTAGAGAAAAGCAATTACAGTTTTGCTAAAGCAATTTCTTATGGTACACCTCTTGACAAATTTTGGTGGCTGATATTACTTTTGGGGTTTTTTTTGCACCTTCAATGTGTTTTAAGTGGTGAAAAACAATGGAGGAAGCAGATTCCAGAGTAGATCAGTTTTTATGAAGTCAAGCTGCTCATTTACAGAAAGTGTTACCACACACTGCATACCCAGCCAAAAGGCTTTTTTTTTTTTTTCTCCCCTTGAATTGAATTTTAGCATTTTGTTTTTTCCAATTACTATTTGGATTGCAGCACCTCCTTTGTTTCTGAGTGCATTCACATACAAATCTAAATATTAACATACATGTTTTCAGGAAGTTAGGATAAACTAGACACTTGAGATAAAAACAAAATTAAATTTCTATGTTGTTACATGGAATTTTAATGGCTATGAATCACTTTCAAGCAATCACTCTGCATTATGCATTACTGATTTTACCCAGTTGAACTGCTTTTTTAGAAACAACTAAAATGATCCTCAGCCACCCTACTCAATACTGTGTCTTTCTTTCTTACCTTATACTGGAATCTCAACTACAGTCATTGGAGAACAATTGAAGCAGCACCAATAAACAAAAGTAAGTCATTTCAGAAATGTGCCATCTGTAATATTTAATGGAGCACTTACTATCAAGTTAGGTGGGCTGCTACTGACCTTAAGATGGCAAAAAGTTCAGCAAAATTGGCTTCTGAATCTCTGGTAAAGGACAGTAACCACTGAGAGATTGTCAGCTTCAACAAACTCAGTTTCTCCAAAATGAAGATGCATAATTTTCATCTTAAGATTTTGCAACCAATTTCAACATGATGGATACTCAAAGAACAAAGGTTTTACAGTCATCCAAAAGTTGTGTTTAACTCTCACACCTAACACATTGACAATATACGGCCTTTTCAGAGCAGACTGGCATTATAATTTAAACTCGTTACATATCTTTCTCAAATTACTGATCTTCAGGTATATTTTTACATAACTTCACTGTAACATTGTATAAAACTCTCATTATAACATTGTTTTTCGACAAAAGTCAAAGTTATATCTCACTGAAGGGAGTCTAGTTCTTAGGTTAGCTTTTCATAACATTTATATTAATAAATACTAACAAATAGTCCACCCAATTTTTCCTTCAGATTCCATGCCTACATCTTAAAGAATGTTACAATAGTTATAGCAATACGTGGCTGGCAACTAAAAAAAGAGTATTTTTACACCAAATTTCAATTCTTGAAACATTAAGCATCCCATGCAATCAAGTTCCTCCATTTTCACTTGTGGCTTCTTCAAGTAAACTGAAACAGATAATTCACTTAAGGCAAAAATACATGTAACTTCAACCATAAAATAAAATAAGCAGGAAATAGGATAAATGTCACAAAAATATTAAATGCATTACATAGATTATGCTATAAGCTGCAAAAAGAAGCCAAAATACCACTTCCTGTCAAGCAGGATAGGAATAAGTGAGAAATCAGAAATTAAGCACTGATCCATGAACATTCACAGAATTATTCTGAAAGACTATTAACAGACCATTTCCAGACCACCATCCCCACCCTCTCAGAAAAAAAAAGGGCTGTTCTGAACTTTCAAAACATGGCATACATTTCAAGTTCACTATATCAACTGCTGATAATTACTTGTATGGTACAAAATTTTAGATTACAGGATCAGTACAAATTTCTTNTCAACTATAAGGCCACTATATTTTTGTCTGACGTGGGGGTTTTTTGTTGGATTTTTTTTTTATTTTTTGCACATTGAGTAATGTGCAGTATTTACAACAAAGCACACAAAACCAGTCATTTTTTCCCCATTTTTAATCACAGTCTTCCTTTCCTATGCAAGAATGACTATGCAAACCACCATCTTTAGTTCCATTCAAAATACATGTCACATTTTCATAATTTACTTAGTTTCATTTTAAGTTTAATGAAAACATATAAGCAAGATCGTAAAAAGAACTGAGCAAAGGGCTATTTTGGATGAACCTTATCTTGGCTGATACATGGCGCTTCTAAAAAAAGACATTAAAATTTTTTCTTGGCTCAAATACATAATGCTGCAAAAGAACCTGAACATTAATCCTTATTAAAAGTAATAGATAAAATAAACCAAATTTAATGTTTGAACTTATACCCTCTGCTCTTTATAATGTGCATTAACACATTCTTCTCAAACAAAAACATTTCTGCCACCACAAAAAGATGGACCTACAGTAACAGGCTTGCTGAATGCTAATAGGCACTTTAAGCAATAGAAGAAATACTAGGATACCATGCAGCTTTACTGAACTCACCTGACAGAGGTGTAAAACCATTTTCTAGGAGCAGAGATGCATGCACAAAAGAACGAACATGATTGCAAGTAACAGACTTTCACGAAATTAGACACAATGTCTTCAAAATGAACAAGAAAACATCCTGATAAATACTAAATGTAAAAGTTCATCATTCCTCACCTCTCGCTTTGCAAGCAGCACATTAGGAACAATATGAGGCAGGCAGCGTCCCAACATTAACATGACATTTTTTTCACTGTCTGCAATCCGAGATACCTAGAAAACCAAGTTGTTTGCTTTTTTTAAAAGAACCATGGGAACAGAAAAATATTCTTTCAGTGGAATAAGGGTTGCAGCAGGCTGATCACTTGCTAGAAAAATATTGAAATTGCTTCCACACATTAAGCTTCAAGTTTTTGATCTGTCAGTAACTTCAAAAGTGTTAATCCACTTCTAGAGACTCAAAACTTTCCACTAATTACACATATATCACTAAGTTTCATATTTAAGTTAAAATCTGAAAGCATACGCTTATTTCTTAAGTTTCATGCACCTAGATTCTTCTCTCCATCTACGCTCACATCTTGTTTCAAAGCAATTATTGCTTGTTTAACTACTACTGCCGTGCAAAATAAAGGATGTTTTAGGTTATGTCAACTGGGAAACATACCTCTGATCCCAAACGGCTGTCTGCTGACATCCGACAGAAAGACAGTAGTGCTTGATGGAAAGCTGGTGACAATTTCCTGAAATATCATCAAAAAGGGAGTTGGGGAAAAAGCATAAATCAAAAAGGTAATAAAACAACTCCTTTCACTCTGGTTTAATCAGCTAGGTAAAATGACACTCAGTATGTTTCAAGTGAACCATACTGCAAAAGCTTTTGTTTAAAATAATCTTTGACTTTCAGGGTGTTTGGTTTGTAACAAGACAAAAACCTGTGTGTCCCAATTAATAAATTACTCTTAGTTCCAAAAAACGTAATGTCTTTCAAACTGCTGTGCAAACAAAAACAGGACTAATGCATGAAGAAAAGGAAGCTTTAACAATACAAGAGGAAGCATACAGTTATGCAGACAGAGGGGTGTGGGCACAGAAATCACAAGAAACAGTATTTTTTGCTATTTTTGCTTTATGCTCTGATTCTGCACATTACATAAAAGTACTGGAGCAGTTAGTCAACCTACAAGCTTCAGCATTAAATAGAGATTGCACAACTACCACTTTGGGATCATAATATTGGATTCAAATGCATAGCCAGGACCTCAACATAGAATTGCTGTCTAAGCTCTAAGATGAGTATCTGTAGAAGCACTGCCTCATGGCCTCACATAGCACCAGTCAATGCAGCTAAGCTACAAAAAATGATAAGCATACATATAAACCCCTGGTAACAGTCACAAAACACCTTTGTCTGAAGAGGACAGTTTGGCAAAATGTTCTCAGAAAACTGTTACTGAATATTACATTAAACAAGCAAGAAGCAGCAGCATCCTATTTTCCCTCATGAAAACTTCCTCTGTCTTATCTGAGGCCTGTACTTAGATGCTAATCTAACATTGCTTCATCCACTATATTTAAAGAGGAAAATCAACATTTGTCTTCCAAAACATGCTCAGAAACATCTCACCCTGTACCACTATCTGGAGTTTGAATCCTCTAATGACACTGGATGAGTTTAAGAAAGGCCACGATTCCTATTTCTTATGTGAAAGTTATCGTCTTTGAACTCTTAAAAATGCACCGGAGTGCACAAAATCCTACACACATGCAAGTATGTGTATGAACATATATTTTTATCTAATAGATGGAAACATAACAGTATTTTTAGTAATACACTATCATTCTTCCTTTTCCACACAAAAAAGCACATTATGAACCAGAACTTTCTACTTATAATTGTTTAAACTAATTCAGGAGGATACAGATAAATACACCAGTTTTCATCTTCTATTTTGAAAATATGATTAATAAGAATTCATATTTATTACTTAAAATCAAGTTTCTTTCTTGACAGTATGGGTTTTAAAAACATTTTAAATTTTAATGAAGGAAGCATGCTTTAATTCTAGTCAGCTTGGTTTTGTGCAAGGTTCACTTCAAGAAAGTCCTTATTCTGTAAAATATTCTTGACTGACAGATTTACAGGCTGTACTCAAGGCTTTAGTTTTTTTACACTGGGAGAGCAGCAGTAAGCCTTGCAAAGCCACAGCTTAACATTAAGGGAGCAACAAGGCTTTGGCCAGCCCTTTGCCCACGCTGTCCTTCACCTTGGCATTTGTTCCACAGAATGTCAGATCCTTTCCCACTCAGAATCCTAATTAAAATCTTACATAAGGGCAAAATTCCATCCCCACTTTGCAGAGACTGAAAACTAACTAAATATGACAACATGTCACTGAATTTCCTTGTAGGTTAAGAAACAGCAAGCTCTGGGCAGTGTGGATCCTATTACAATTGCTGGCTATACTTGGAGACCAGGCAGCTTCTCCTTGATGAAGTCTAGCAAAATCCTTGATGTTTATGCTGAACAGGAACAAAGAAAGACCCAGGCCTCTTGCACACAAGTCTCTTCAAGGGCTAAAAGATGGTAGTAGTGAAGATGTTCAAATATATGAAAGTACAATGAATACAAAACACAAGCACTACAATTCTGTTCCATATAACTCTGACAAGGGTCAATTTACTAAAGAAAACAGGACTGCTACACACAGAAAACACACTGTATTTGGTGCAAATTACCAAATCCCTTAAATCAGATAATAAATACATGTGGTGCAGTCTATTTAAACTGCTGCTACTGCTTTCTCCTGCAATCTGTTAGATGAGGCATTTTTCCAGTGATGGCCATATCCTCATTTGCCATCACACAGCACAGCTGCTCTGAAGGCAGTCACACAAAGCAGGCTCACTTGCACTTCTATCCCCTCTTCCCATCTGGGCAAGATTTATATCAAGAATCCATTCTGTAGGTACAGTAGTAACAATGTCACCTTTTAGGTTAGTCTTAGTTTTTAATTTCTCTTAATACATTCTGAATAAATTGTATTAATTCTCTTCTACAAATAACCACCCTGGACTGAAATCAATAAATATCCAGCACTTCTATTGTGCTGCTTCTCCCACAGATCTCAAAATACTTAACATATAATCTCTTTTTTAGTGGAAAAAAATTACTGTATTAACCTAGTGCATAATCCAGGAAGACGATTTCGTACTGGATACTGTTCTATAAAATATTTTATCAAATATGGTTTCCTTTGACCCTTCATTGACATGTTAAGCCCAAAGCAGAGTACAAAAATAGCTACACATAACACATGCTTACTTATTTCTGCCATGAGGGGACTTAGGAAGCTAACTCAATTGGTATTCATTGCCTCATTGAACTACTTTTCAAGTAAATCCATATGTTGTTATATTTAAAAGAGCTGTGAGCAGCAAAACAAATGCTGTTTTTCTAGATTCTACTGTCATAAATCCCACTGGAAATACATAGTTCCTTTGTCACTCAGTGGTTTAATCCTATTTTGATACACATTCTCAATATCCCCAAACCAAACTAATATTCATGCACTTAATGCCACCCAGCACTAACCATTAATCTGAGCAAACAAACTTGCAAACAAGATGTAAATGGAAGTAGGCAGACAATTATTCAGCAATGAATGCACAACAGCTCTAAGTTTTGATTACTACATAGTCCAGATATTAGCTAGGATATGAACGAAATTTTTAAAAAGAAAAAAAAACCCTAGAAGGCTTAAATGAAACCACTGACCATTCCAGAAAAATCTGTTTTACTTTCCCGATAAACACTTATATATTCAACTAGAAGAAATCTGTCACAAGACGCTAAACTACTGTATTCAGAAATCTTTCCTCCTGTCCAATATCCAAGATATCCCTGAAAAAGTCCCCCTGACCCTAGAAATCAGTGCAAGAAGTTCAGAAAATCCAGAGAAAGCAGAATGCTTAGGATTTACAAGAAAAGGTAATTACCAGCAGGGATAGTAATCCTTTTTTTTTAGTTGTTACTTTTCTTTCCCTCACAACAGCTTGCATTTATCTTCCATTTGCACAGGATGTCACACAGATTTCTACTCGGTATTTGCAAATGGAAGATAGTTCTAGAAACATATTACAGTATCAACACCAGCAAAATAATGCTAAGTGAATGCACAAATTACAAGCAGGATAGCTGCCTACTTCCCTAGGAACAGCAACAGTAGGATCATAAGGTGATTGACTTGCACATCTTTGTTCACAACGGGAATATAAGAAGTTGTACATACCCTCATTAAGTCTGTGGTCCATGACTTGATGGCTACACAGCCGTTTATCTACCACTTAATGAACAAGTCACTTCCTCTCTTCACCATAAAAAGACTTGTATAGATTGGAAAGGCTTTCTCAAGATCACTTAGACACACAAACTCAGTCTCCAAGTAATAACACAACACAAATACCTTATTTAGTTAAAAGAATCACAGCTACCCAGTGAAGACTTGCCCCAAAATCAAAACTCAAAAAAGCAGAGTGTCATCAGATATACTTTCTGATAATTAAAAAAATAAATAAAATTAGCATTGTTCTCTTAGATACTCTAATAGTTACACACATCTACACAGAACACAAAAATTTTTTCCAACAACTCTTTGAACAGAAGAGAGAATGAAATTAAAACCTAAAAGAGGATCGTCTTCCCATTCACTATTTTTGTTTTACCTATTTTTTTGTTGCAACAAAGACGACTGGTTTTAGAGACAAGTAGAAGGCAAAATGAAACACTGAAACTTCATATTCAAACTGTAAGTTTGTTTTATGTACTTCCTCTAGAAGGATTAGGAACAATATAAAAATATCAGCATTATACCGTATAGATATGATAAGCTTTTTACTTGCATTCAAAATAAAAGTGATCGATTCTTTCAGCAGAATTTTACTGTCAGAAAAGTATCTACTCTTTTTACAATAATTTTTAATTATAGCATGCCAGTTTACAACTTATCACTAACCTATTAGGTTTATCAAAGTGGACTGCAGCTTTAGATGATGGAGCATGTGAGAACAGTTTCTCTGTCCCTTTACAGGGCACAGAATTTAGCATATCATCTTTAAAAGTCCTTGAATCCACTTCAGCTGATAAAGCGAGGCTTGTTGCCTCAGTGTTTCCATGTTTATTGTCATTCTCAGAGCTCTTGATATCCAAGTACCGTCCATTGTCCTCTGAGACTGTAAGAGGCACTTGTTTTAAAGCAGGATGCGGAGCTACACCATAAACTGTTGACACAGCAAAGTTTTCGTTCTTGAGAAAATCTATCTCACTGAAAAAGGAAAAGCAAAGAATGAAATATTCCTGCAGCTTTCACGAGAATGCTGTTCAAATCACAAGACTAAAGCACAGAAATAAGGACAACATACACAAGAGCTCCCTCTTTAATTTCAGTATGTTTAAAAATTCCTTTAGTAAAAATAACTTATGTCACAAAGTTGTTCAAAAAAGCACTAGTTTAATTCAGTTCTTTAGCCAATAATTAGCAGCAGGAAAAACATTGCAATTGTGAGTGAATCAATGAAACAATAGTGTTACCTGCTTCTGGGTGAAATTTGAACACTGAGACACAAATTGCCACAAGACAGAACTCTGTCTAGGATGAAAAACTTAAAACACTGTAGTGGTGAATCAATAATATCCTCCCTGTATTTGAAAAGGTAACTACACAAGTCAACAAAGCCACTTAAAAATTATGCACTTTCCCACATGCTGCAGTAGTACACTTCTTCAGAGGAGTGATATCTTACAGCTTCCAGTACCTTATCTTTTGACCAAACTTTTAAAATATCTTTTTTTTATTCTATTATTAAAGATATTGTCATTTCTACTAGTCTTGCTCTTGAGAAGGAAAAAGTGTGTTGACATCAGTTGTTAAAACAAGCATCTTTCTAATAGTGTTTTTAAACAGTATACACCATAGTATAAAGAGTAGCGTAAAGCTAATGGAAAAGAAAACCTACATAAAACACATCAGAACTAATTATGTTTTCAAAGAAATAGAGAAGTTACATTTAAAGAACAAAACTGACTACAAAATTAAATTACACAGGCAATAATAGGGAAATAGTTTGAAGTATTTTCCCTTTTCTAAGTGAAATATCATGTATTCAAAAGGAAAGACTGTCCTGCCCTGAAGAATTACTAGCAATCTGATAGATGCAAGAGATGTTTCCATACATGTGCTAGAAAAACATTGAGAAGTTATCCCATATTTATCAGCAGTAAGACTGGTAAGAACATACCTCTCAAGCCTTTGGATTTGTTCCATCAAAGACCACTTCTCACTGTTTAATACACTAATTTGATCTTCTAATTTTTGCACTATTAAACATTGCTAAAAGCAAGATAGAAAAAAAAAAAAAGAGTTTAGTACAATATAGTAGTACTGCAAAGAGATGTAACATTTCCTCTGTACCGTCTTACCTCTATTGACTGTGGTGTTGTTTCAAATACTGGGACGGTCCCGAGTATAGGAGTATCAGCCTCTAACTCATCCTCTTCTACACCAACTGAGGCATCCACCATATCTCTTGCAGTAACATGATGGTTTCCAAAGTCACGATAGAGTTGTAACAGGTCAGGAGGTTTCGGAATGTTCAATCCTACATCATCCCAAAGTTCAAAATCCTTCAAAGTAATAAAAAACACTAAAGCATACAACATCCTTGATTTTATTTTTGTTCTCTTTCTTATTTGACCACAGATCAGACAACAGCAAAATAATCACATCAAGACTGTATGGTCGCAAAGCAGATGAAAACTTAAATCAGATAGTAAGAAACAATAGCACAGAAAGGATCCACTTCATCAACCAAAGCAATTTCACTCCAAAGGCAGTTCTAGGTAACATACTGAAGACAGGACCTTTCAAAACTGCAGAGATTGCAATTAATCTTTTTTCTAGGACATAGACACACTTTAGAATCAGAAATAACATTGCTCAAATTCTAGCAGAAGCCAGTGCAGTTGACAGAAGGCTTTCCACTGATGGAGGTAGAAAGTTGCAGGTTTCCATTCCAGTCACAAGTACAGGCGCAATTTCTCAGAGGCAAACAGTTATAGTACCACAGAATCATTCATGTTGGAAAAGACTTCTGAGATCATCGAGTCCAATCTCTGACTGATCAACACTTTATCAATCAGACCATGGCACTGAGTGACACATCCAGTTGTTTCTTGAACACCTCCAGGGATGGTATATCCACCATGTCCCTGGGCAGCCTGTTCCAACATTTAACAACCCTTTCCATGAAGAAATACCTCCTGATGTTCAAAAGAGCTAAAACAGCTCTATAGATAACTGATAGAGGGTGCATATTCTCAGTGAAATTTGGACATAACTCTATTCAGGGTGTAGAGGTGCTAACAACACACGGCCCTCCTGTCTCAAACCATCGCTCTCTATCCTTCCTTTTCTCACTGACATTACCGTTCTGTTATTACCAGATTATTTTACGTCTGTATAAATAAATAAGCATGTGCACTGTTAGACAGGAGTTGTCATAGTCTCTTTAATGACATTAAATCTAGGGGTTTTTAAGCTTTTTACTACTGTTCACAATCTTCATTATATCTTTTCCATAGTCTGGTTACATATATCTATTTGAAGAAAGATAATTTTCTTGAGGAATTATGTGAGTAATGTAAAAAAAATGCACTTTCTAAATGTTAATCACAGTATGTTTATATTTACATTTTAGAATTATGAATTTTCCTAATTTTTTTTTGGCTAATTGTTTCACAACATACATTTGCAGTTGAGAACACAAAAAGTAAGGATAAATTACTCATTTTCTCTCCTTGGTGCTGTATTCTCACAGGTATTTGTATGAAATCTAGGACTGTTCAACTCATAACAAGTGAAGGTGGGTAATTCAGAAATTTCATTTAACAACCTGTTTGCTTTACAGATTAGGATATGAAATGCAAGGACAAATAGAAGGGGACCAGTTATAGACAGAACTGGATGAAATTCAGTATTTAAATTTTTCTGGAAATATTCCAGTTTTGTCATGAATATATGTATTGAGTGTTGATGGCACTGGGTGTTTTGTTTACCCATTAACACTGAGCATGTAATTAGAACCTTCCAAACATGTGAAGATATTTTTCCCATAAAATGCAGATCAATCAAGACATAAAACTGATCATCTTAGCTATGCTTGGAAAGACCTAAGGTAATACCTTATGACTGAGAGCTTCTTCAATACTGTATTCAATCACATGGGGTCATTAAGTATACTCATATATATGCTCAGGAGATGACAACCAATGAGTAAATTGTATATCCTGAACAAATCAACTGAGTATGATTTAAGGAAAAGTTTATGTTCAAGATTCAGATCCTTGAATCTGTCACATCGGAATTCAATGAAGTATGAAAGTACCTACAACTCCTGTTTTGCTTCCTTTAAAGAACACAAGGACCACCTCCTTACTACAATTTTTGGGAAAATATTCCTCAAACTGCTGATGCTTCGTATATGAAAATGCTAACTAACATATTTAACATATTTAACTTTTAGAGTAATCACATATATATGAAGTGAAGTACATGCTCAGTAGAAGTTATTTTAATTCACTTGAGTTTATGACAAGGCATGTAAAAAAAGCCAAAAAGCAACCACAAGCAAACTTTACCTGATCGTGATTTTCATCTGAAAATGTTATTGATGTAAGCTTGTAACTATTCTTCAATAAAAATTCATTAACTAGGAAGTTTAGAGCTCTTTTCTCAAGAGGTCTGATTGGCTCCTGGAAAAAAAGAAAACAACACACTACATTTTTGGTTCATCTTCATTCTAACTATGGAAGCATACACATCATAAAGTCAATGCAAAGCTCAGTTATCACCAGCCACCTACCTGAATTTCAGGACTTGATTTGTAATTTTTTCGTTCCTGCAAAGGAACTTCATTTTCTGAGGAAGAAAAAAAAAGTAACTAAATTTTACTCTCTCATAAAGGACGAGCTCAGCTATTTCTACATTGTTCAAAGTAGAGACTTAAGAAAAGGTTTATGTACACCACCTGCGGCCTGAGTCAGGTTGGCTCGAAGGGCCTGTATGGTCTCCTTGGCTTTCCGTAGTTCAAACTCCAGGACTGGACAGTGATTTGGATTAAACACACACAGGCATCCAACCAAGGCAAGGGAAACAAAAATAAAATATAAAAAGCAAGGATGGGTGTGAAAAAAAATACACCATTCGTATTAAACAGAAAGCATGCAGTCTTTATGGAACTTATAAACACATGCAGCAGAGTTGGTCTGAAAGCAAACTGGTGAACATTTTCCATAGTTCCATTGGCCTTAAGTTAGCTAAATCAGAATTTCAAGCTGTCTGACAAGGACTCAGTGTACGGTTTTGGGATAATATTTGGGAGCTTGGATTGTCAAATGTTTTGATTTCTCGGGGCAAAGGGAATATGAGGGCAATCACAGCACAAACTAAATGAAGCAAATAGGCGCTGTCAACAGAAGAAGCTGTCTCCATGTAGAGCAAAGCTTAAACCATAAAGTGAATGTATTGTCCCATTAAGACTACAGACATTTTTTCTGGAAAATAAAATTATATCACCAAAATTTTAGTACTTTAAAGGGAAGATTTCAAAACACACTTTATTGCACCAAAAAAATAATCCCGTTTTAAATCTCTATTTAAAACTAGTGGAGTGTTAGGTATACCCTAGATTTGATTGAAATTTTGAATTCAGTTGATACACATGATATAAAAAAAAAAAGGGGAGGGTAAAAAAAGGCAGCTCTTCTATAGTACTTACAAAAAAGCTTGAAACAAAAAAAGCCTTTGCTCCATTAAGTTTACAGTGATTCTAGACTCTTCAACACTTTTAAAGCTATAGAATCAGCATGAGATTCAAAAATATTTAATTCTAGCTGCTTGTTATCACCTGCTTATCCTCTCCACTTCCCTCCTCACTCTTATGTATTTCTCATTTTCCAATGTTTCCTCCGTAAAGGGCCACTGGGATTTCACGCTCATGCATATAGTGGCTTAAAGTCCTAAAATCCTGTACTTTTGCAAAACAGAGAGCAAATGTTCTTTTAAGAATTCATTTAAAGTTCATTTAAAATTAGAGCATCTAAGGGAATCTATGCAAGGAATTACAAGAGTAATATATGCATTTCATTAATTCTCAGATTAATTTAATCACACTTAAAATATACAGAAAGAAAGACTCTTAACTAAAAGAGAGGAGCACAGGACAGCTACCATACCGAACTGTTAGATAACCCATTCAGAATAGTTTAATGTCTACTTTATTCCCATGCAAAACTAAATATGTTGCAAATACTTTTAATTAGAAAATATCACTGAGACTTTTAATCACTTCCTGGAAACAATTTAACATGGATTTTTCAAATATTTTCACAGAGGATAATACATAGCAGAAATACCCCATTGATTCTTGCTTGTAAGAAATGCTACCGAAAGCTGTAAATAAAACTGTTTCCTCTTTTGAGTATCTGTTACTAATACTCTTGGATAATTAGCACCCATGGAAAAAAGATTCACTCAGTTTGCATTTATCCATAAAAACTAAAGGAGTAACTACAGTACATTTGCTATAGGAAAGTAACTTGTTTGATGCACAGAATTTTACTGCAGCAATACAAAAGCGCAACTGAGGATACAATGAATAAAATATGTAAAATCTCTCTAGTATTCAGCAATGCTGATCTGCAAATATTTCTGTGCAACAAAGTTATAAAATACTCTCATAGTAAAGTACCTAATTTTAGCACTTCCTTGCATTTGAGTTATTTAGTTACAATTCTAAGTTGCAAACTACTAAGTTTTTAAATATTATAAAGAACTCAAGTAATTTTTTGGATATAATTGACCATGTGTTAACATTTTACTCTTGTAAAATATTTTCAAAGACCAGAACAGTTGCAGATCAGGAGTGCCCTGCACTAGAATGATATAAATAATAAAAAAAAGTTAGAAAAACAACACAAACTGTAAAAACTCAGGACTCCCATTAACAAAAATAGGAATAAAACATGTCTAAAGGCATAGAAAGTAAAACAACTCATGTCAGACAAACCCATGTCAGACGGCAAGAATTAATTTTTAGTGAACTGCGATGATGCTGAAAATTCTTATAAGCCATTAGGACTTTACCCATTCAGCCTTAAAAGCAGATTACTCTGCTGCATGATTCTCTGTCACACAGTGGTAGATTCTGGACATAGCATATTTGAGAAGCTGTGACTTTGCAGCCACAGAATTCTACTACAACACAGCATTGTTACAGTTATACCACATCTAGTCTTAGTAATGTCACCATTATAACTGCCACCATCCAAATCCTGCTTTCAAGTCAGTTACAAATTTGGCTTTTATTTGAAGAAGTTTGTTTGTACTTTTTTTATATAAGCATAAATAGCTACACCATCATTTCAGTCAAATGTCAAATTGTGATTTAAAGTTCTTTAGAAGTTATACTGAAATGTGGTCTTCTGCCAAAAGTATGTAATGATTTTTAACTCAACACATGTACTAATGAAATCAGCACTGGAAATCCCTTACAAAGAGAAGAGTTAGAAGTTGGTTTTTTATTTAACCATTATCAAGTACTGACTTTTAATGTGGTGACCTGATCTCTCTGCCCTTCTCCTTCTTTTACAAAGTTCACAAATACTTTGGGTTCCTTAAGCAATTTGTTTAGAAGATTAGTTGTTTTTCCAGCTATTGCCTCCTTGAAACAGACTGCATATATTGAAAAAGAAAGTAACTAGACAGTAATAACAACCTGGAAGATTTCACATAAAATAAAACAGAGTAAGTCCCTAAAGTTCTAGACCACCAAATACATGCATTTGCTTCATGTTCATGAACTTAATCCAGTCCTTTAATTCAGTAACACTGGCCAGGTAAGAAAACTAAGATTTTCCCACCACTTCTGTGTCTTCTCCCTGGTTCAATACTGGCTGCCATTTCAGACTAAGTGAGAGAAAAATTTCTGAGTCAAGATCCTTTACAGAACTGTTTCACCTGGCCTTTTGTTCTTAAGAACATGACAGTGCTTCTTCTAGGAAGCATGGTAGTTCAGAGTAGACAACAACATGGAACAGAGACACGGCAGCCTGCATAAGTTCAGGTTTCATAGAGCTTGACTATGTGAGCACAAGTCACAGCATCCACAACCTTCATGTGCTTGTGTTATTAAATAGTACTAACTGACAAGAAGTAAACAGAGTTCTGCAGCAGTTTCTAGACAGTTTTATTTGGTTTCTCTATAGAAGCTGTGAACAACTTAATATCTGAACTTAGAAAAAAAACTGGACTAGAGAAACATGGTACACATGCAAAAGAGACTACCAAAATAATCTCAAATATAAGAGAGGGTTCGGCCTTTGGTGAAATAAAAGAACCTTAAATTAAAACTGCCAGAGGCTCCTAAGTTCAGAACAAGAGGTGAAAAAGACACTTTTTTAAACAAATCTTGTACCATCAAATAATCAAATGGCAGATAAAAGCAGTACAATTAGATTTGTAACAAAAAGATTTAAGAAACTGAGTAAATCCCAGATTTGCTCTGGATTTGGAAATGCTTATTTGACTGATCTACATAAAAGCTATATTTAAGAGATGACTTGAAACAAATTTTTCATCAGAAAGCTACCAGCTATGTAGTAAATCACAAACTACTATGTAGAATATTTTAGCATATGTTTCAACTAAACAGGAATCAGTATCAATATACAGTTCTTTTGTGAAAAGCTGGGCACGATTTTTAAGTATAATGCTCATTTCTACCCTGGTGACATCCAGAATCATACAGAGTACACCTTACTGAATATTTAGACTTACTATAGCAGAAGCATCTAAAACACGGTATCACCAAGTGACTAGTTAAACCACCACAGTGAAGTCATGTCATCTTCAGAAATGTTCATTTAAATATATTTATGCCAGAAACAACTTCTAACAGTAACATTCTATGATTCCTGAATCATAGAGAAAACTTACCTGCTACTCTTTCATCAGTTTCCCTATTGCCATCATCAGAGTATCTTGCAAAATCTAAGGAATCAAGAGTACTGATGCTTCCAGCACGATCTTAAAGGAGAAAAAAGAAAAAAAGATATCAGAAAAAATCCTGAATGAGTGTTATAGTTTTCTTTTAGGAGGAGGCGGAATTTTCCTTTCCCCTACCAACAAACAAGAGGCTAATGGCCCTCATTTTCCCCACTGCAAGTATCAAAGGGTGAATCATGGCTGAAAGGGGGTTGCTAAGCAATGGTAAATCACTGGGGTTGGGTAGGGGAAGGGGACACTTTTGGGTTTTCAGCTTGTGGGGGAAGGAGGAGGACTGCTGCAGGGAGAAGGGGGAGAGACAGCTCTCGGGAAAACCTTTGCCCTATGGGTTTTGGTCTCCTTCCTTTTTTTCCTCCTGTTTTCCAAGCCCTGGATTTTCGGAGTTCCCAGTGCTCGATAGAGAGACTTCGGTAGCCGGGGCCTTTTGCATCAGTCTTCCTGAGTGGGCCAGCAGCTGCCGGCCCAGGTGCGAGGAGCCCCTGCATTATTGGTGGCAGCCTCCAGCTCAGAGTGGCATTCATCCTCCAGCCACAGACCAAGGAAAAGGATCCCAGCTCTTTCCCTCTCTGCACAGCTTCTTCCAACCAACTCCATACCATCTCTCTACCCAGTCTCTACCCAGCTCAGCACCGGCCGAGGAGCAACATCACCACCTGCTTTCCGTAAATATTGCTGTGCCCAATGGAAGCAGAGACTGGGGAGAGTTTAAGGGGAGGACATGATCCCACAAATTGGTTGTTTAGTTCTGGTTGTATTGTTTCTCTTGAATAAATATATAGATACATATTGTAGTTAAGAACTGTTATCCTTTTTCATTTATCATACCTTAATTAAATTTTGTTTTGAAATTAAAGGAAGATTGTCTCCTTCTTTGGTTTCTAGTCCAACAAAGTTCCTAAGTTCCTCTGAACTTAGACAATGAGTTACCTGTCTTTCTCAGAGAAAGTCAAAACACCATTAAAAATCAAAGGCAAAGTTCTGCAAGACTGAAGTTTTACTGCATTTTTTAAATCTGTCTCTAAGTAAGGAGTACCTCAGAAAATTTGAACAAAAATACAGCACTGCAGCAAGTTCACTGAATGGACTGTAAGAAGTTCACTCCTGCTTCCCCTAATAAGAGGCATTTCTAGCCTGTGCACAGCAGATGAGGTGCACTGCACTGTAGCACTTTGGTTTTTTGACAAGGGCCAGGGACTTTGGCATGGTCATGCAGGTGAGCACACATAAGAAAATAGAGGTACAAATTGTTACGCCACAAGCTTCAAGTAGTTCTGTTCCTGTTTTACAGAAACCTGTAACTGTCCAAACATGCTACTTCCTTTTCCTATTTTCAGTACTCTAAGGCACATTAACATGACCAAATACTCTTCTGCATGTCCTGATCTAGCCATTAACTACAGTACATAGTGAACATTTACTAAGGAAAATATTATCTATTATAAGCAAAGAAAGTAGTTCATGCTATTGCAGGTATAATATTCACATTCTAGAATTAAATTCTTAATTAATAAAAAGAAAAATGAAAATATTAACAAAATTCAATAACACGCACAAGGTTTTGATCTGATCTTGACACTTTTCATTTCAGGGGAAGGAGATGAACCAAAACAGTTTTGATAATTTCAAGTCTACTGAAGAACACATTCACCTTTTTATTACAAAAATGCACAAAATACTTGGTAACAGAACTCAAAATAAATTGAACATGTTCCTAACACAACTGAACATGCAGAAATAATATGCAGAAAAAATTACTTCAGAGGTAATTTTAATTATATTAGAGCAGTTGTCACATTAACAAACTCCACAGAGCTGTCAGAAAAACCTCCTAACTGCCAGTGGAAATAGAAGTAATGTCATCACTTGTCAGTCAAATTTTGTCATGACAAACATCACTAAGTATTTAACCTCTCCTCCATTCTGCATTATGTAAAAGAATTTTTTTGAGTTTTTTTTTTTTTTAATTAATGAATTGCTTGTGCTTAAGTTATCCTGTAAGGTTTTGCGACATCCTCTCTGGTATTATCTACTTCACTTTTTCAAGACATTAACCTGATCTAATATTTCTCTCTGGGCTGTTCTACAGTGCTCAGCAGCACAGTAGAAATTCTTCTTTTACAGCATCTTCACAAAATGGACTGTTTTGAAAATAAACCAGTGGGGAACCACATTTAGAGTGGTTAAGTTCAAAAGTAATAACGAATTTTGCATCCACAGCATGAAAGTCTTGAGAGCTGACTTTTCAAAACACCCAACACCTTAATCAGTATGTACTACTCCAAATTATTACACTGGAAGCTGCAAGATAATTTTTCGAAATCAAATTCATTACTTGAATTAAAGAAACAGAGATCTCAATGAAAACCTGATGTTGAAAAAAACTGAACCGATTTCACATAGCAACGCTATTGGCAAAACCAGAAATACAACTGTTTCCTCCTGAAGTCTTCCCATGTTCACAGATCAATTTTATAACTGATTTGTGAAAAGAAGTAAGGTGACAATCAGAGAAACAATGCTCAAATTTTCAGGTAAAGCCGACCACATCACAATCACTGAAGCATCCAAAGCTGGAGGCAACACTACGTTTTTGTCCTATGAGCAGTGGCCCACTTTTGAGGCAAAGGCTCTCTCCTGAAAATGGATATAACAAATCCAGCTATAAAACACAAACTTGTCAAAGCAGTCACACAATTCTGGAAAACAAAACAACAGTTGTGTAGAAAAATGCACAGGGTAATCACAGTCTTTGTCAGTATGTAGAAAACAGAAGGTGTTTAATATCAAACTGTTAGCTCTGAATCCAATACTTAACAGTATCAATCCATTCTACAGCTGTCACAGTTCTACAGAATCTAAACACCAAAGGGTTTTACAGTTTTAACATCCAAAAACTGCCTCATGCATCACATTTACATGTACAGCAGTAATTTGTAGGGTTGAAAGTTGTACATTCAGCATTTAGGTTTCTCTTATCACTACAGTTCACAATAACAGCAAACATTTGACACTTTTCATACAGGCTGGCATTAGAAAGATACCCAGTGTATAGATTCAGATTGACTAAACAAACCAAAGATCTGCTAGAGGAATATCAGCCTCCTGGCCTGTTTCCTTCTATCATCATTTCACTCTCGCAGTAATGCTGATCCTCTTTCCCATTACAAAAATATATACCCCAGCTATCATCGTTCCCCAAGCATGTTGTCATTACTAAAACAAACCAATCTGGATGCTAGAAGTCATCATGTCCAGTGTTCAAACTGAAGACAAGGTTTAAAATAAAAAGTATCTTTATGTATTGCACTGGTGGAACCCGAATCTGCACAGAAAACTACCTAGAGCTATCTGAATAAATACGGAAGGAAATGCAACAGTAATATAGACAACCTATATACACATACAGGCTGAACAGTATTTTCTCAATTGAGTGTCCCAGTAGATAATACATATTGCCAAATTTCAAACTGTGAAATTATAGCTTCCACAATGCAACTCCAACTAAATGGTCAGTTTGTAACGCACATGTAAAGTGATCTTATAAGACTTTTACCACGACTTTGCTTTGCAATACTCCTTTAAAATACATGGTGTGGCTAAAGAACAGTTTCTTAATGGCAAGAGGCCACTAGTGTTGAAGCACTTCAGCTGAGACATCTCCTGGCTGAAGAGGCTCCACCGGCACAAATGAACCATCAACGCTAAGGTTATACCCTGCCAAGCCCTAGGTCAGGGGAAGCTCTCACTGAGGCAGTGCTTCAAGCAGTAGGAAAGGAATCCACGCAGGAGCAGCTCACTCTGCCTTCAATGCTGGTGCAGCTACTTTTTTTCTGCTACTCACCTGGGGTGACAGGCTTCCATCACAGCCAGGCTAGGTGAGATCTGAATGGCAGCTCCACCTCCTGGCCCTCATACTGCAAAGCTTGTAATGCCATACAGCCCTTGCCTGCCCTGACTTCTCCACTGTCTGCCCTGAGGCACAGCTGTGCTAGAGCCAGGGCTCAGGAAAGGTCAAGCAGCAAAGAGACCTGCTGTTCTTTCCAATGCCACTGCACCACTAGTGACCTGAACCTTGCCCTGCTGGGACTAGGCAAGACGAATTTTGAAGCTGTATTTGCACAACATAATGAAGCATTCTCAAGGAAGAGCCACACACCACATGGGAACTCCCACCAGTGGGTTTACCCAGCGAAGAGAGATTTCTGATAGAGCCTACTGTGGTATCAGCCATGGGAGAACAAGGTGAGAAGAGAAAGCTAAACAAGACAGTTAAGAGAAAATACTGCCAGGCCTGCGAGATCTACCATTATCGGTAGGGTCTTGGCACACAGGCGTTGCAGGGCAGGGTGGTGCTGAGTAGTGCCCAAAGCTGAAGAGCAGCAGATTGGCCCCACCACTGCACCTACCCAAAACGTGTCCACACGGTAACTACCTGTGGCCTTACTCCTTAGCCCTGTCTTTGTAGGCAGACATGAGCTGAGGTTTAACTCCTAAAATTAATGCTATCATCCAGAACATCATGGAGTTGCATCTTATAATCTCAGATTTTACACTTCCATATAGGATTTACCTGCTCAGGATCAGAGCATAGAAAAGGTACTTCCCTGCTGGCAACTCAATGGTTTGTTTGCCAGGAAAATGGGAAGGGCTGTTTGAAGGAGAGGATTTGACAAGGGAAGGGCAGTGCTCAGTCAGGTAGCTCACCTGAGGAATGCGAAACATCACCATTTGTCTGAAGTACAAATAGTTGTACTCCAGGACATTGAGTGGAAGTATTTCAACAACAATGTTCAGAAAAGAGAACTACTTTCTGAATTGAAAAGAGAAGCTTCAAAAGGAAAAGAAAAAAAATCAGTTTTTTAGAAGAAAACAGTACATATTTATTCACTTTATTTTTTAATTAGAAAAAAAAAAATCTTATTTAAGTTACTTGGAAAATATCAAAGCAGAATCTTTCTCCTGAAAAGACGAACACTTTGGATGAATTCTGCTTCTTCCAAGAAGAAAACTCAATGTGGCACAGCAGCGGGACCCTGTTTTGCATTCTTGCCAACAGTCTCCTGTGCATGGATTTTAGACTTCTTTCTCTGAATTAAAACACTTTTCAAGTAGCAATTCTTTTTTGCTAAAAGCTTTCCTATTTCATAGTGACAAAATAATTGCTGTCAGCTTCATGTTTCAGAAATGGTAAAGTAACCAGAACAGTTTTGACAGGTAGGTATAAAAAGCTGTAGAACACAGAACACCTAAATCTGGAACACGAAAGTGTCATGGGTGCATAGTGAAATAGGTTTAGGTTTTCCGTAACTCATACTAATGAAATGCCAGGAGATAGATCAGGATAGTAAAGAAAAGCCTGTGTATAGTTCTTGTATCTTACCTTTATGAGTGAAAAAGGATGAATAAAGTCAGAATGTCAAGATTCATTGAACCTCTGGTGGAAAATTTTCCACCCAAAAGAAAATGTCATAAAGAGATCAAAGCTGAAACTTCCAGGAGTCTGCAAATCAAAGGCTGGAAAAAAAACCTTCATATACATCTGAAAAGGACAACACTACCTATATTTTATAGAGAACAGATTACATTTAGGACACCCAAACTAATTTTTAAATTCAAAGAGATACTGCCAAATCAGCAAGTACCCTTGCTGAGTAACAGATTCCAATTGAGAAGTTTCTATGGAAACTACTCAGGTCTGCCAGTTTTGTCCTTTTTTGTCTGTGCTAAAAGTATAATGATAGAACTATGGAAGTTCACTCCTACGGAAATGCAGAAGCATAAATACATATTTTAGATCTGCTTCTGTTGGTGGTAAAGAAGTCTGCAAACTGGGTATTATACCTACCTTAAATATTCCACACCTAGAGTAAACTAGCCCCCAAAATCATGTAACAGATGGCCTGCTCTCTTCTAGAGATACTGATCTGGAAAATCATGTCCTTGAATAACTTGCATTTTCCACTGTCCTGTGCAGTATCACAGGCACAAAACAGCAGAAGTCAAGGAAACTGGAGAGGCTATTTGGGAGAAAGAATAAACTTCCTCTTGTATTTATTGGTACATACTTAAGCCCCAGATTAGTACTGAACCACACATATGCATGTGTGAATAAACCAAATGTCAAGAAAGATAGCATTCACAGATGCAGGATAATGCAAAAACGTAAACAGTTTTAATGGAGCCATTTATGTATTAAATAAAAGAATTTTATCATCATGAGCTCTTTAGCAAGTGATCATCACTTTGCAGTTTGTATTTGTGGCTATATTATACAGCAACTGAAATAGGTATGTTGTGCAATACTTATGAGTAAATGAATTAAAGTATCTAATTCCCCATAAGCCATAATTAACATTTATTTAAGCCTTACCAAATTTCACAAGACAACTCTGGAACAACATTACTTTGAGAAGACTTACTTGATTGCTGCATTTAAAACTTATTTTATTTTTCAACTTGTTCCTAGCTGATCAGTGCAAAGCAAACTTGATCCATGTCAGCAAATATCTGATCTAGCATAAAACCTTTACAGAAGAAACAGACTTACACAAGAATTTTTAAAACAAATTTGAATCAGCAGAGTAAATTTTACCAAAGGCATCCCACATTGCTATAGTAACCATGGGATGGAATGAAGAACTTTAAAATAATTTAGTGTACACAGCTAACCTACCAATCTTGCTTTGCAACTACAAGGGCCTCTTTTGCTCTCTTCCAGATGTTTTTATTCAATGAGATCTGCAGTATTTTCAAAGTTGGTATACTCTGGAAAGACTTCAAACCATCATCAAATGAAAGGGAAACTTAGTTAAGTAAAGTTACCTGAAAAAAATTAGCTTTCAAGCTGTCAGAGCAATCCACTTACAAATTACCTAGAACATTCAGTTCTAGTCCATAATGGGCAACTCAAATCAGAATGAAAACAGATGATCAATAGCTTTTTTTTATTAATAACAAGATATAAAAACTGTTTGAATGTATATGAGGGTAAAACCCTAAAGCTACTTGGAGAAAACTAATGTATGTTAGCTGGCGGCCAAGGACAGCAAGAAAAGAAAAAAACCCAACACCAACAAATAAAAAAACCCAACTACCAGATATGTCAAACAAATACTTTGCAGATACACTGCAGCAAAGAGATAAAGCCCTCACTCCCATGACACATTGCAGAACCTCAAGAGAAAGATGAAATTTTAGGTAGAAAACAGATAGATCTTGCACCCTAGCACAGAAACAACACATTCACTGAACTGGGTTAAGATACAGGTGCACCTGGGCTGATCTCATGGAGAGCCATACCAAAACTAGGCTGCTTTTGGGGGGAGGCTTACTGCAGGCAGCATCCAAATTCAGATTCTGAAAGAATTAAGCCTGCCCTGCACAAAGCCATTTGAATGTTGCTGCAGTGAACATTTGGCCCAGAGGGATATGACTTTGGGGAAAACACCAAACTCAGACTTACTCCCTACACATGTGCTGCAGTGCGCTTGAGCTACCAGAGCTTCCCAAAACAGAACAGCTAAGGGACAAGCACGGTAGGGATATACTTCTTCCAGCTCATGATCCAAGCTGGCTTCAGCAGAAACCAGAAAGCAGCAGCATCAAATTAACTCCATATGCTTGATGTTACAGAACTGCATTTTCCAAAATGTATCCATTAATTTGCATTATGAGGATTTTTTCCGTTCTCCGTAGTAACCCAGCTTTCTGTAATATTCTCTGACATCAAGCAAAAGTAGATCAGTCCAGTCCATAAATGGCTGGCCTTGCTGAGAGACTACTTAAAATGTATGGATAATACCTATCTTCATTCTCAAGCATTGTATTCCCTCAGTTTTCCTCACAGTCAAATTCTAGTATGTTCTCCTTTGCCTCTTTTCTACATTTATCTCAGGACAGGAGTAAATTTTCTAGTTAAATTTTAACATGTTCACATGGATCCTACAGAAAATTTTAAAAAATTATAGAAACTAGCAACTAGAGACCTCTCTTAAGAGAAAAGGTTGAAAGAGATGGGGCTGTACAGCCTGAAGAAGAGTAGGCTCGGGAGGAACCTCAATATGTGTAAAAATAACTGAAGGTAGGATGCAAAAAGCACAGAGACAGGCTTTTTCTCTGTGGTGACCTATGACAGACCACAGGCAACAGAGACAAACTGAGTGACAGCAGCCTCCTCTGGAACATCAGGACATTCTTCTACTATAAGGGTGACCAAGCACTAGCACAGAATACCCAGATTGGTGATAGAGTCTTAAAAGCCATCTGGACATGATCCTGGGAAAACAGCTGTAGGTCACAGGGGTCCTGCTAGAGCAGGCTGGACAAGGTGATTGTCAGAGGTCCCTTCCCACCTCAACTATGCTATGATTCTGTAGTTACTTTTGCCATGACTTTTCTTTCTCCAATAGTTTTTTTTCAACTGACAAAACAGTTGATAGCTTTCTCTCTCCTCTAACATCAAAATAAGATGAAAAAGTACTTGTTAAATAAATAAGAAATTCTTACTCTCTGACTTTTTATGTAACAGTATTTCCTTCAATTCAACAACAAAGTAATCAGTTGCATCATCATCATGCAGCGTTATATTGCAGGAAGGGAGGAAGAAAATTGCCTCTCCCCTATGGTGCACCAGTGGAAAGAAGTCACTATTTCTCAAAGGCTTTTTCTGCTTGGTCTGCCTTAAAAGTGACAAACAAACAATTTTTAAAAATATTTGTCCAAAAGACTCAGTATATTAATTGTCACCTCTCAGGTATGCACATCATAAATAAAAATGTAAGGCCTACAGCCTTTACTGAATTACTCAATGTTTTAGCCTATGCTAGAGGAGATTTCAACCCAGTTTCTCAATCATGCATCTTTAAAATACACTAAAAAACCAAATACAAGTAACACACTGAAGACAAAGAGTTGCAACTTTGAATCCAATAGCATAAGGTTTTAGGACTTATCTTTATATATTAATAGAAAAGAGATTTCTGATGTTCTATTTTGAAGAGTTCTATAAATAAAAATTACCTAACTCAGATTTTGTAACAAAACTTAATTTAGTCAAAAAGGTAAGAACTTCCCGAAAAAGATTCTTTTCCCACATTTTCATTGATTCTGTGATTATAGAATATAGAAGTCCAGTATTTACAAGTTTTAAATTAGCAGAGATGAGCTGCACACAGATCAGCTTCCAACACAGTTGATTTCAACACCTACTTGATAATGACTTTCTTGCAAATCCTAGACAAATCTTTGTATATCAGGAAACAAAAGGGGTATGGAATTTTCAGCAAGCATTCCCTCAGCTGAACAGTTTATGAGTCACATCTTCAGTCAAGGAAAAGGTAATTCTTAGAGGAAAAAGAGCTACAGTAAATTCGATATAACTTATACAGAATTGAAATTATGTATGGGAGAATTTAGACAAGTTTCCAATAGTTGGTTCTGCAATGCAAAGCCCTAGCTCATCTTAATTCCCTTCTTTTCCCCCACTCAGAAAAAAAATCTCTCCTTTCCCTAACAGCAAAACCATCAGAAGGATGGTGTGCTGCTTCAGCACAAATCCTGCTCATTAGGCTGAAGCCTTCAGCCAAAGGATGGTGAAACTCACGCACAACTGAAGCAGTTACAAGTGTATGTAGATTGAGGTTCATTTCTGAATTCCCCAACATTGAAAAGTAACAGGAATTCTGGCACACAAACAGAACAGAAGTCAACACTAAAGCAAATTAATTCCCCATAGCACAGCTGTGAAGATCCTAAAAGAACATGTATTGAGTTACTGCAGGGAAAAATACAATGTAGTCATAATTAGTTGATACTGAACAGATAACTTGATACTTGGAAAAGTCTTAACCTAAGCAGTTTGTAAACTACGAAGTGCACATCACTGAAAACTTGTCAGAAACACCAGTGTGAGTAAAATGGAGGGGGTTTTAGAGCAATCACAACCAGAGAAAGTTCACCTGGCTTCTCTATCAGTAATGTCAACATCAGAGCACTATAAAACCTCTCAAGTTTCATTCAGGCATTACTGTCTTCTTGCAGGTCTGCAAGGAACTCTGCTTCCCCTATCTTCACTGTTATATACAAACCTCTACTCCTTCAACTGTTTTTTATATTTCATTTGAAGAGACGACATTCAGTCTTTCCCATCTGTTAACACCAACAGTTTTGACTACCTGTCCATCTGCCCCTTTCTATCCTGTCCTTACTTAGTGGAGCATCCTTCCCAAATCAAGTAGTAACATCATTGTCTCATTCACAAGTTACCAGTCTGCCTCCCAGTACCTACAGAGATAGACAACAGGACTAGATAGTTTTGCTTGCTTTCATAAAGTAACGAGCAAAATATTTGAGCTGACAACAAGAAAACACATAATGAGGAGTCAGAACAACAAAAGTTATGTCACCTTCTCAATTTCCTATATTTAGACTGACATTTAAGATAAGGTATAATGAACTTCTTTGAGGTATCTCTGTCCTGCTGTATTTTCATTCAGAACAAAAACCTGGTGCAACACTGATGACAAAGTCCCTCACAAATTTACAATGTCTGTGACACAGGATTGAAAACTGTTACCAAGACTCCCCCTTCTCACAAAAGTATTATCAATATGCTCTTTCCACATGGCTTCTTCTAGTATGAACCATCTGAAATTCAAAGACTACAAGAAAAACCAGCACAATACCTCACAATATCAAAAAAACCCAAACAAAAATTCCAAGCATACCAAATCATAAACAAAGCCAGGAGGTTACTATGAAGAAGCAGCAATACTTCCTATTTTTGTGGTCACAGATTAATTTAACGAATCATATCCCCAGAATGTTATAAACAAATTTATTTTGGCAACAACTAGAAACAAATCATCTTCTGAAAACCACAAATGTAATATAAGTGTTCAAAACCCTTCTTTATGATTTTCATTAAATCTATTTCAAACTTTGGGAACCTTAAGCTTTTGCAGCTATAAAAAAATAAATGGCAAATTTTAAGATTAATGCTAGTTCTAACACTGTAAGCTGCACCCTTTCTGGAAAGTGCATTCATCAAGTATAGTTACCAAAAGGCATCATATCAATCACATTAAAGAAAAAAAAATAAAAAGGTTTCTTCATCCACTATGCTCAAGCTTGAATTATGGTCATGGGCATACATGGAAAAACATTTGTTTTACGGGAACTGGGATGAGACATTTGAGTCACAGTTTTATTTCTAAATTTCGACTGTCTCAATTTGTATTGTACCATCTCATGCAAAAATGACAGGGGAAAAAAAATTAAATGTTATGTGTAGATACTAACAAGGCCCTACAAAACACTTTAGACTAGAAAGGAGGAACTTCCAAACCACATCATTCACACGAATAGCACTAGAAATGTAGTTATCAAATTGGTCAGCTACTGCTATTGAAACCAGTGGAAGAAGCTCCATAGAAGTTTGGGAAGATCTAGCAGAGACATAGGACATGAAGGATGACTGTATACAAGTGATGTACACCTAAAGGAATATCACTAACACTGTCATAGCATGAATGTACTTCAAACTAGAAGAGCAAAACTGTTAGACACGGGAGATTTTCCACTACAATATATCTTGATCTTCATTTGCAACTGTGACATTGCTACTGCTGGAAAAGGGAAGCGTGTTTTTGCAAAGAACAAATCCTAGTCATGTGACTGTCATTTGCTGTTGCAACCAAGCACCCTGAAGCATGGTTCAAAGACAAAACAGCTTCTAAGTCACTAGCTGATCACCTGATGCTGACTGTTCAAATCTGATCCCACTTCATTAAAATCTCTTTATTGCAGTCTATGAAGATGAAGAAAAAAACCCAGCCAAATAAGTTCCAGCAAGCACTTACAGTTTAGATTGCCTAAAAGGATTCTGAAAAGTGCCAATGGACACTTGTACTGAAATTCTCATTCTGTATAGCAATGCACAGTACAAGTTTTCCACTACTTAGTGGAAATCCTCAGGCAGCATTCCAAACATACTTCACATTCACTAAGAACTGCCGGTGGTCTCACTTCTTTTTCATCCACTCAAATTCCGAAAAATTGCAGTATAAAGCCACAGAAATTCATCTCACTTGGGGGCTGGGAGGAGTAGGTACAAAGCTGTTACTGAGAAGAAATTATGACTTTAAAAATCAGCAAAAAAAAAAAATTATTTTTTAATACTATATTTTCACTGAAGCATAAAAATCACATGACCTTGAAATGGCAATCATGCCAACCTGCACCATTTCTACATCAATAGTCTCTATTAAGAAACCTATTGGTTTATTCTCAAATACTTCTGGCATATTAAACCAATAAGAGGTACATACACGACTCTGTGATACATTCTTGGCAGGTCTCCCAGTGAGGATCCACAAATGCAGGTACAACTGATTGGGTCTCTCAACAAAGCCACACATTTTGACTAATCGAGGAACCTACTCAGACTTAACCTTGGATCTGAACTGTTAAAAAAATCTATTTGAGCTATACAAAAATATTTTTTCATTTGTTCTGCATGCGCCACCTTTCAGTGTCACTCAGTGTGAACCATCTTTTGAACTGCTGCTGAGACAAAAATATTTCTTGAAAAGTACACCTAATCTGTTGCAGGTATTATATGTCAGACTCCACCTTTAGCGTAAAATCCAGCACGATATTTAACTTTAGCACACTTCAGTATTATTGAACTTCTCCACAATAAGTGTTAGTCCCTCCCTCTTTCTCTCTCTTGCTCCTGCCTCCTTCCTCATTTTCTAACAGGGACATCACAGATATCTATCAATTAGGAGGTCAACAAAATAATAATTAAGACACTCACATAAATGTATATTGGTCTAAAACTGCAAGAGGTCATTTTTTGGTGTGCATAACAAGACAGTTAAACAGGATCTTGTTTCTCTAATTCTAGTGGAGTATGCACAGTACCAAAAACTGGAAACAACAGATTATGTTAACAAAGTAAAGAAACTGTTTAATCAATTCAGTGAATAGACTGGAACCCCCAAGGACGCAGCTTTGAGATGAAACAGAAATTTATATCAAAAGCCTTGAAGCACAAGTTCTTCCAACATTCACTAATCACATCCTAAAGAAAATCACATTGAAGCTCTCAGTTGGAAAAAAAAAACCAAGTATGAATTTTAATTACTCATAAACAAGATAACCAGAACATGAACAACACAGCAGGAATTCTTTAAAAACCGCCATTCATTTTTTTAAAGATCTTGAAATGCATTAACAAGTTGAAAGTTTAGATGACTCTGACTACCCCAGCCCTATAGATACTATCAGTTATTTCCAAATTTCAAGTGCAACTGTATGTCTTTGCAAGATTAGGAAATTTTAAAGGAAACAAAAACACAGGACTATTTACCAAATGCCTTTAGGTATCTTAGAATACTTGTAAGTCTCTAACCTGTCTGCTATCCACAATTCATTTAATTTCAACACCTTCCCAAGAGTTCATTAAGTCCTGAAAAGTGAGATGGCTGGGCCACTTCTCTTTTTCAAAGGCAGTTCCACAGGTTGCCTCTTTTAGAGCTCTGAATTTTTTGGCACTAACATTGATAAAACACACAAGCAATTTCATTCTAAGCCACGTACTCTACTATTAAAACTCCAAAGACTTTATGGTCAGTTATGTGACGATAGGCCCAATATCTGCATCACTTTCATTCCCTAAAGCTGTACGAACCCAGTTTATTTACTGCTCTCCATCTCCAAATCCCAAGATGGTGAGGCAAAGACTGCAGACAGCATTCATTATAGGAAACATTGTATTACTTGTGCAAGACCTGTGAAATTCAGACGTATCTTTGGATTCACTAACAAAAATGCTGACATCCGTTTGTACATCTTACATCCCGTTTTTGATAGTTTTCAGACTTTAAAAGTAGCTGTCACGGTTTAACAGCACCCTCTTTCTCCTAGCATCTGTGGCTTATCTGTTGGCAATAAGTACCAAAGACACCGCTAAAAGTCAAGGCTGCAATTATCATCCCCTTATATTTCTTCCACGTTTCGCAAATACTCCTGACGTTCACAGGGATACGGTATTCGACTAAACCACGGCTGTAGAACTAAGGTAACAGCGGTTCTGGCAGTCCATCTCCTCAGCTCTCGGCCGGCCCGCTCCTATAGTCTCCGCCAGCACCAGCTTATGGAGAGCAAGGAATGACTGCAGCCAGGAACAATGCGAAATGCTTTTCCCGGCCGCACAGCGGCACCACGAGCCATCTCCGCCCCGCCCCGTGCGCCCACCGGCGGCTGCCGGCGCTCCCCAGAGTCCGCCTTTCCCCGAGCCGGGGTCACTTACTGAGCTGCCCGGCCCCGGGCTCCCTGCCACCGGCTCCCCCGAGCCCACTGCCGCTGCCCAGGGCCCCGCCGGCGGGCGGCGTGCCGCTCTGCCGCTCGAAGTTGCCCGGGTTGGAGAAGAAATCGCGCAGCCGGGGCAGCTCCCGGCCGCTCTCCAGCAGCTCCGTGTGCAGCTCCAGGGCCGTCAGGAGAAACTGGTCCCGCAGCAGCTGCGCCGCTATCGCGTCCATAGGCACCCGAGGCGGCTCGCCCGCCCCCGCGGCGGCATCGCCCGGCGCCGCCGCTCGTAGTCCCGGCAGCTCCTCGGGGCTCCCCACCGCCGCCTCCGCCGGCTGCTCCGGGTACTCCGGTGCGCCCGGCTCGGTGCTGCTGCTGCTGCCGCCGGCGCGGGCTTCCTCGGGCTCGTCCTCCTCGGAGTCGCTGAGGAAGGGGTTCACGCTGCCGCCCCCGCCCGCCGCCGCCGCCATTTTACAGCCCGGCGCGGCCGCTGCCGTGGCGATACCGCGGCGAAGCCTGAGCGGGGCCGCAGCCGCCCCTCCTGGCGGGGCCGGGGCCGCTGCTGATCCCTTGCGATGATGATGGTGACGGTGCTGACAATACTGACGCTGCTGCGGGCGCTGCCGCCACCGGCGGCCAAGGCGACAGCGACAGCGACTTCCCCACCCGCCGCCGCCGCCGCCGCCTCCTCCTTGGGCACC
>VXAU01004802.1:267245-350593 GCA_013399695.1 Formicarius rufipectus
TTCCGCATCACAGACCTCGCGAGAGCGCCCGCGACCAACCGCGAGCAGCACCCGGACGGCGCGCCCGCCCCCGCGCGAGGGGCGCGCCTCGAGGGAGCGAGAGGGGCGCGGCCAGGTGGAAGGGGCGTGGTCATGAGGGGCGTGGCTCGCGAAGGGGCGGAGCTTTTTGGGCACGCCCCGCGAGCCGTTGCCGCCAGGAGCGGGGCCGGGGGCGTGGCCCGGGGCCGGGCGGAAGCGGAAGCGGCTGTAGTTCGCGGGTCGCGGCGGGGGAGAGGAGTGAGTCGTGGCGCGTGCGCGCCGAGCGCTTCTCGCGGGGAAGGGGCGGTGGATCCTCGAGTTCATTCCGAAGCGGCGTCCTTGGGCATGGGAGCGGGCGCGGGCTGTGCCTTACAGCCTCCGGAGAGCTTTGCGGCTCCGCAGGTTGCACGGCGGCTGTCCGGCCTGTTGCTGGGACGGGAGGGGTGCGGGGCTCGGCTGAGCCTCACAGCCCGGGCTGGGACCGCAGGCCCTCGCCGGACGGTCTCGTGTCTGGGCTGTGTTTGCCGGGACAGCGTGGGGCTTCCCGGGGAAAGCAACGCCTTGCGAAAGCCCCCGGGCAGCTGCTTGGACATTAGAATAGGATGCCCATGGCAGTGGTGGAGTTCCTGTCCCTGGACGTATTTAAGGAGAGACTGGATGTGGCACTTAGTGCCATGGTCGAGTTGGCGTTCTGATGTTCGGTCATAGTTTGGACTCGACGATCTAAGAGGTCTCTTATAACCTCATTGATTCCATCACTGTGTGCTCTCACGGGGCATGTTAACCATCGCTGAGCGTCCGATGTGACTGACGGGCCTGGAATTAGGGAGAGCATGAGCACAAGTGGATAGTAAGCATATGGGTTTTGAAAAAGATCAGGCAACTCAGGAGGACTACATGGAAGTTGTGATGTTCTGCAGGAAAAAAGTTAGAAGGGCCAGCACCCAACTTGAACTTGTTCTGACTATTGCTGTAAAAGACAACAAAAAGTGGTTACAAGTACATCAGCAACAAAAGGATGGCTAAGGAGGATCTTCATCCTTTGTGGGATGAAAGGAGAAACAGTCTGAAAGGGTGAGGGAAAGGCTGAAATACAGACTACCTTCTTTGCATCAGTCTTTAATAACAAAGCCAGTTACCCTCAGGGTACATAACCTTTTGGGCCAGAAAGGAGGAACTGGGAGTAGAACAATACTCCCGTAATCCAGGAGGAAATGACCTGCTATTCCACTTAGAAGTATATGGGGCCAGATGGGACCCACCCGAGGGTACTGAGGGATCTAGCAGAAGAACTCACTTGAATCATTTATCACAGTCCTGACTATCTGGACAAGTGCCAGGTGACTAGGGGTTGAAAAAAGGCTCTACGAAAAGGGCCGGAATGAGTATCTGGGCAACTGTTGCTGTGTCAGTCTGACCTCGGTGCCGGGGAAGGTTCTGAAACAGCATCTTCAGCGACATCACATGGCATGTACAGGACAACCAGGGGATCAGGCCAAACCAGCATGGGTTTAGGAAAGGTAGATCCTACTTGACCAGCCTGTGACCTTCTGTGATGAGGTGAACATGCCTGGTGGGTGAGGAAAAGGCATTGGAGGTTGTCTGCCTGGACTTTACTAAAGCCTTTGTCCCTGTCTCCCATATCATGCTTTTGGAGAAACTGGCTGCTCACAGCTTGGACAGGTGCGTTGTTCACTGTATGAAAAACTGGCTGGGTGGCTGGGCCCAGAGTGTGTTGGCGAATGGAGCTAAATCCTTTTGATGGCTTGTCACAAGTGTAGTTCCCAAAGGCTCAGTATTGGGGCCAGTTCTGTTTAATATCTTTGTTGATTATCTGGTTGAGGGGATGGAGTGCACTCTCAGTCAGTTCACAAATCACACTGAGTTGATCTGCTGGAGTGTAGGTATGCTCTGCAGGGGCATGTGGACAGGCTGGATCAATGGGCTAAGGCCAATTGTATGAGGTTCAGCAAGGCCAAGTGCCACGTCCTGCCCTTGGGTCACAACAACTCCATGCAGCACTACAGGCTGAGGCAGAGTGGCTGGAAAGCTGCCAAGCAGAAAAAGACCTGGCAATGGTTGTAGATAGCTGCTTGAACATGAGCCAGCAGTGTGCCCGGGTAGCCAAGAAGGCCAATAGCATCCTGACCTGCATCAGAAACACTGTAGCCAGCAGGACCAGGGCCGTGGTCATTCTCTCTGTAATTGGCACTTTGTGAGGCTGCACCTCAAGTACTGAGTCCAGGTCTGCGCCCCTCACTACAAGAAAGATACTGAAGTGATGGAGCAGGTCCAGAGAAGGGCAGTGGAGCTGGTGAAGGGTCTGGAGCTGGGGTTGTTTAGCCTGGAGAAAAGGAGGTTCAGGAGGGACCTTATTGCTCTCTACAACTGCCTGAAATGTGATTGTAGCAAGGTGGGGGTTAGCCTCTTCTCTCAGGTAGTAAACAATAGATAATTCAAAAGGTGTGTGAATGTGGCACTTAAGAATACGGTTTAGCAGTGGACTTGGCAGTGCTGCATTAATGGTCAGACTTGATGATTTTTGAGGTCTTTTCCAACCTTAACAGCCATATGATTCTATAAAGTTGTGCACCTGGAAATGTGAAATGACCATTCTTAAAAAGATGATGTGAAGTGGTTACTTGGTGTGTTACCTGGCAAGGGGCGGCGAGCATTGGCCAAATGATGTAAGTCCCCGCCTGTGGAGCCGGCTCCTCCTCTGAGGACACCGGTTCGACTCCTGGAGGAACTTGCTGTCGCCGTCTGAGCTGCTCGGCCGTGGCAAAATGAACCTCAGGAGTAAAGGGGGTGGGGCCAGTTCCGCGCACACTGTGCCTCACCTAAAAAATCCATTGCGCAGGCTTATCCCAAAATCTTCGTTCACGAAGTCTAGCCAACAGCCTGGCAAGAATCTTGAAGCTGGAGTGTAGCAACAGGTATTATTTGGTAATGAAGGAAGTTGAGCTCGTTAGAAGCGATGCAAAATGGGGCCAGTGTTGGTTTCTGTTTTATTTCTTTAAAATAATGTTCCATTCCCACTAATAGGACCTCTGTGTAAAGCTGATTTGCTAGGAGGTACTTACTGGGGCTGGACACGTGGGAATGTTTTGCAGTGATACAGAGACCTAAAGGTATTGTTGAGTGCTGACTGCAAACTCTCATTCACATGCTGATGTGCCTATTAAAGACAGTGCTTTCCTTCTGTTTTGGATTTGAATATTTTTTTTATAAATAGTATGATCAATTTTGCGTTCTTTCCTATAGTAAACTTTGCATTTTATCACTACCTTATTTATGTTTTTGATGTACAAAAAGAACACTAAGGAGCAGAGCATGAACTGGTTGTAGCATAAAGTAAAACGCAGCTGTGTTTAAAATGCTTTAAAATTCGAGTGAGATCACAATAAAAATAAGAACAAAAGCATTTTACTGTTGTTGCTCCGGTGGAATTAGAAATCCTTAAAGAAACCTTCTGGTCTTTCCTTTCTGAAGAGTTAAGGCATGTGCAGTACGAGCTTGTTGAAAGCCGAGTCGGGTGTTGTGCCTCTTCCTCTGGGAGCAGGGAAAGCGCTGCCGTGTCCTGCAGCGGCCTCTGGTGGCCATGGGCGGTGCTCGCATGGGACTCGGTTACAGGCAAGGGAAGGGTTACAGAGAGGGGAGTCCAAACGCTCAGCTCTCCCTACCTCTTAAGGAACTAATTTCTGCCCGCTTCTGTGTGCTGTTACAGTAAGAACTAACTTTTTTTCACTCTTTCTCACAGAAAATAGTAATAGTAAAATGGAAAATAGTAAAAGCATTCCACTGTTTCAGTACTTTGGAAGAAGCTTGTTAGGATTTATGAAACTTAACTGATCTATTTACAGATGTCACTCAAAATTATTTATGTGTGACTGGGACAAAACTAACGTCGCTGAAATGTGTATTCTGGAGCTGAAGAGTGTAGGTAGAAAAATGTGCTTTTAACAACATGCTTTAAACAATTTCTTATGTACCAAAGGGATGTTGATTTGAGAAACCTGAGAAGAAAACCTGATAGTGCAGTACTTTGGAGAATGTTTGAGGTAGAATAAGATGAGTTCTGGAAATAGAGTATTATATAGGTCTATGTGAGGTAGACAACTACAAATGAATTTTTACTTGTGTAAAGTGTGTTCTCTTTCTGCACTACTCTGGTGCAGTGGCAGCTGCTCTCATAGCCTGTGAACACACTATTTAAATCAAGGTATAAGAGGTTTTCTGTATCAGCTCCTACAGACAAGATTAATTCCATTTAAAGTTATTAATTCTGTTAGGTACATATCAGTTTATTTCTGTGCTGAATACCTGAAGTGTATGAAGTAATGTGATCTAATGAAACATACAGTGAAGTAGGGTAGCTTTTTTTCGTCTTATTGGAATCCCAATCAAGGCACAAGGAACTAAATAATGGAGGAAAATCTGAAGGAAATTGTATCTCTACTTTAAAATAATGCTGTTCTGTGAGCTCTGCCAACTCTAAGTTTTCTTCTAAAACTGAGCTTCCTGAAAGAATCTTTGTCTATATATATTTACTTAAGACAAACTTTTACTCCTTTTCAAAAGTAGCTTAAAGGAAATTACGATTTTTATGTTTGCTTTCCCACCTTAAAAAATGAATTTTGGTGCTTTGTGAACTCTCTGACCTCAAAAATATATTTATATGCTGCAGGTACTGAATAATGTAAATGTTGAGTCTCATAATGTTGGTAGCTTGTTCTTAAAGACCTCTGCCATTTCTCTGAAACTGTATGTGCCTGTTCCAGTTTTAAGGGCATGTTTTTTAATGATAGTAGCCTGTATCAGTAGTTAATAGTTACTTGTGTGTTCCATACAGATACAGTTTTATGGGGAGAAACTGACTTGTTTAATTGGGATTTTAAGTAAAAGTAGGACAGCAATGTGAAGGAGCTCTCAGAAATATTTTCAGCCTCCCCAAAAATGCAGTAATGACCCATGAAATCAGATCTGAATTAAACACAACTAACCCTCCAAATCCCTTTGAATTCAAGTTTGGCCATGTTTTTCTACCTCCAAAACTGCTATTTTGAAGCATTACTGTAAATAGTGAATATTTGGAAGCCTACCATCAAAAACAGAGCAAGCAAACACAGTCAGAGCCTAAGGACTATTTAAGAAAACTTGTTTAGGTTTCATTGTGTGTGTATGTATGCTTTTGCGAGAAAGAGTAGGTGGGAAAAGTGCTGTTAATAGTTGAGTGAGGAGACATAAACTGCAAATCAAAGATGTGACCTTTTATGATACTGCATACACTTGAGTGTAATGGTGTAAGTCGCCACCTCTGGAGCCGGCTCCTCCTCTGAGGACGCCGGTTCGAATCCTGGAGGAACTCGCTGTCACCGTCCGAGCGTGCTCGGCCGTGGCAAGATGAACCTCAGGGGTAAAGGGGGTGGGGCCAGTTCCACACACACTGTGCCTCACCTAAAAAATCCATTGCGCAGGCTTATCCCAGGATCTTCATTCGCGAAGTCCAGCCAACAACAAGATCACTCTGACATGTTGTGCCTTTCGCTGCTCCGTGGTGGTGAAGGGCAGTGTAACTGGGGAAGAGAGACAGTGCACGAAATGAAGTAGGAAAGAAGTCACTGTAAAGTTGTTCTTGAGTTCTGAGGTCTAAAGGTTATAAGTTCAAACGACAAGCTGTTTTGCCTGAATTTGTTAAGGTATCTTTTATTGAACCTCTGTGGAGATCTAAATAATCAAGGCTTGACATTAAGAAGGTCTTACTGAGTTTCCTATCACTGCAGAAATATGGGCCAACTTGCAGCTATGCTTCTGTGCTAACTCCATGCTGCTTCTCTGTGCTTTTGTGGGTTGTCTGCTTCATGTTAATCCTCTTCAATTTAGTACTTGCACAGTTTTGGAAAAAAAAAATCCATCTATTTTCTTTATATGGCCTGCTGACTACAACTAGTTTGAGGTGGAGGTTTCAGAGAATGATGGGATCTGAGGACATGCCTTGAACATGCTGAGTTAGCACTGTTTGTAGCAGATGCAGTCCTGTCCTGGTGCCAACACAGAAGTTTGTTTTGGGAATTTGGGGAACTAAACTACAGCAAAATCATCTTTATTCTTCCTTCCCCGTTCCTCCCCTTCCATCCCCCCCCTTTTTTTTATTTGAGGTTATTTTCACTTGAATGCTTCACTTTCTCCACAGTGTTTGAATATGCTGTTGTACAGATGTCTGTGCCAACCCAAGGAAGAGATTTGGCATGAGAATAAGTGGGCAGGAGCAGAGGAGGACAGGACAGCTCTCTGCAGCTGTACTGGCTTGGTTTTCCTTGCAGTATTTGTTACTGTGAAGACCTCTTGTTGTTTAAACTGCTATCTCAATGACAGGCATTTTTGTCTAAAATAATTGATAAAATATATTTGCCTTGCTGATCCTAAGTATTTTGGAAAATATGCTTTTAGTTACAAATTTGTATAGTTGGTACTGTCCAAGTGAATACCTGATACATGGATAATAGACTTTTTCTGTCACCTCAGAATTAGTTGCTTATGTCCTCCCTAAGAACAAATACTAGGATAGGTAGACTTTGCGTTCTTGACATGAAGCTATTTTTGATGCCTGTCTCACAATAGTTATTGTCATCTCTTTGGAATCTTTTCTCTATCAGTGTTGTATTGCTCCCCTCTTTTGCCCACAGAGAACTCAGGAAACTACAAATGATTCTCCATTTTGGAGGTGAAGGTGTGATATGCAAACTGGAGAGATGTTGCCTATCCTTCTCTAGGTTTCACAATCTCTCTTTAGCAGTTTATCTTGCTCTGTAAAGTGCTTTTTTTTTTTTTTCCTACAATGAATCTATTGCCATTCATTTGCCAAACCAGTTTGAGTTCTGCTTTAAATCAGCAGTGCCTCATACTGCAAAGAGTCAGAATACTGATTGTTTTCAGGAATAATTTCCTGGCTCTTGTAATTATTAGAGTGAGTCAGCAGTGGAAAAATAAAAGTGTCATACAAAAGAAAAGTGGCTTGGCTTTGTAATAAAAACAAATGTAAACTCACAAGGTTTCAGCAGAGGGTGTTGGCAAGTTGATATATCATAAAAGCTAAAAAAGGTTAATTACTTGGTTAGTAGAGGTTAATGTAGGAGCAAATAGAACCGTATTCTAAAGTGAATATCAGTGTTTCACGTTGCAGGAACTGGTAAGTTGAGCGAGTTTTGTGTCTTATGGGAGCTTAGGAAAATGCTTCCTGTGTGAATGACTTGCAACTATGGCTGCTAGTAGAAGAGTTGAGGTGACTACTTTGCCTACAGAATTTTTACTAGACCTCAAGATATCCTTGGACAAATACTGTATATACTTACATTACTACTTTAAATGCTCTTAAGTGGGTGTAATCCATCCTTTTTTTCATTTTTCTGCATTTTACAACTTGAGTATTGCAATGCTTTGTAATAGTTGGTTTCACTTGGTAATTAAAGGAATTGGAATTTCTCACACCCACACACACTCTCTCTCCCTGCCCTCCTCCCAGTCCCCATGTGCGTTTTTTTAATGGCAAAGCAGTACTTCCTGGCAGCCAAGTTGGGATTTGCCAGGGATTGGATCAGCCTTAGTGCCAAGTACGATGCAGGACCCTGGAGGGCACCGGGCTGCAGGAGCTGCAGGCCCTGGGAGGACACTGGTCACCACCTCCTCCACCCTTACACAGCCCCCGAGCTGTGCCCATCCCTGTCTGTGGCGTGTCATGCATCTCCAGTTGACATCACTTTCCTGGTGTGTCTTCACCTCAGACCTTAAATAAGATTTTGTTCCCAGTGGGAATCTTAATGTGCCTTTATCTGTGTCAGCTTTGTTATGAGCTCAAGTCTGGCAAGTTATCTTAGTTTAGAGGAAAACTAAGATGTCTATTTAGACCAGAAACAAAAAGGAAGGAGCCTCCTTCCCAAGAGGAAGAAAACCCGAAAAAACACATTCCTTTAAATTTAGTATAAACTTTAATTAGGAAAATGTATAGAAAGGATAACAGTTTTTAACTACTATATGTATATGTATATACACATATATATGCATATATATGACCAAGAAAAACAAAAACCAGAACCAAGCAAAGCAGTTTGTAATCAACACCTTTGAACGAAATTAAGTCTCTGCTCCCTTTGGGTGCAGTGATATTTATGGACAGCAGATGGTGATACCCACCTCGGCTGGTGTTGGGGGGCTGCCTTGGGAATGGAGGTGGAGGCTCTGGTAGTTCTTCTTGGTGGACCCATATAGAGTCATGTGGGGATTGCTGCAGAGGGACAGGGTGGGACCTTTTCTGTGGGGCAGTGTAGACCCTCTTGTTGTACTTTGTTTGAGAGAAAAAGCGTTAGGCTAGGGGGCAGAGGGGGCAGAACCTCCTCTGGCAATGACCGTCAGCCCCCTCGAGAGGCCTGTAGCAGATCCAAGGTAGTGATGACTCACTCTGAAGCACAGGGCGCCTAGAGTCTGGGGTTGGAGGGTGGGGAGGGAGAAAGAGGAGCCCAGCCAAAGAGGGGCTCCCTCTGAGATGCTCCTACTCTCAGCAGCCACCGGAAAAGAAGTGAAGAAAAAAACCCACAGCACACAGGAAAAAAAATATCTCTCCCTCCCACTCGCCTCCAGTCATTAAGTTGAAATCTCAATCACCCAGCCACCCCTTTTGCTAGCTTTTAGTGGGAAGTTGGTGGGAACAACTCTGTGTTGGTATAGGAAGTAAAATTCCATCTAAGATTCTAAAACTATAACATTATCTAGCCCGAATTTTCTTCCACACCAACACCCTATATCAAACTATAAGTTTTCAACTATATTCACCATTTCAGTTATATGCATACAGATACAGCAGTATGGGCAGCTTACCCAAAGATAAGGTCTCCTTGAGGTATGCATTGTGTTTCTCCATCTTCCTGCATCACCCACTGTGTGCAACCGGATCCTTGAGCAAAGACAATCCCATGACTGAGTTTGCCTTTGCCTGAGGCAGGGTTAATTCAAACTGTAACATACCCCTCAGGTGTATTACAGGGACTTTATCTCCATCTGCAGTGTGATGTAGTCAACCAGCCAGGCCTCTCTGTACCTATACCTGTCCCAGCATTCACCATACCTCAGGGGTTTCACTCCCTTTGCAGCACATGTCTCATAGTCATGGAAAATCTGAGAGATGTCTGTGGTTAAATCCACCCCTCGGTTACATGCCCATCTATAGGTGGCATCTCTGCCCTGATGGCCTGAGGCATCATGGATCCATCAAGCCAGGGACAGTCCTCCCTCATGCTGCCAGTCTAGATGTGTCTGTGATACCTTGACCTGTGCAGCTCAGCCTGCCTGTTGGTTGTTTCAGTGTTCTTCATTTGCTTGACTTTTGGGCACATGTGCATCTATATGGTGGACTCTCACAATCAGCTTCTCAGACAGCAATGTCTTGCCGTATATCGGCAGCCCAGATGGGTTTCCCTCTGCGTTTCCAACTTGCCTTTTTCCATCGGTCTAACCATCCCCACAGAGCGTTGGCCCCCATCCATGAGTCAGTGTAGAGGTAAAGCCAAGGCCACTTCTCTCGTTCAGCAATGTCCAGGGCCAACTGGACAACTTTGAGCTCTGCAAATTGACTCCATCTACCTTCTCCTTCAGTAGCTTCTGCAACTTTTCATGTAGGACTCCATATGGCTGCTTTCCATTTTCAGTTTGCCCCTACATTGCGACAGGAACCATCAGTGGAAAGGGTGTATTTCCTCTTTCAGCAACTGTGTTGGTAGTGGGAGAAAATTACTGTAACAGCTAGTCAGAAAGAAAGCTATCAGACATTCTTGTCTGCAAAAAGTACTTACCTTTTCTGCAAAAGATGCTTACCAAGGCCATTGATGCTTATTGAAAATGCATTTCAAATGGATTTTTTTCGTCTTAATCAACAGACTTGACAGTATTAGTAAAGCATGTTTCCTCTAAAAGAAATGACTTCTGTATCTTGAGCTCCCTGTCTTGACACTTTATTGTCCTTAAGAAAATACCCCTGCCAGTGGGGGCATATTCCATGAAGTATTTTATGTTTGTTTTATTGCATATTTGGAGAAAGAAAAATATGAAAGGGAAGTATTAAATTTCTTATGCAGAACTATATTGTATTGCAGTACAAATATGATTTTCTTTGCCTTATAAATAATGATGTGAGATTATAACTTCAGAGGCAATGCTGCTTAGATGTGGATTACTTAGGGAAAGTGTGTGCTGTATTTGATTATGTCAGCCTTCCTGTTAAGTGTTGAGGAACCTGATCCAGCCTGGAGCTGTGGGTGTAGTTTCTATGGCATGAGTCAAAAAGAAGGTTAAAACGTCTTGTCAGCAAATTACAGATCAGCTTGAAAAGAGGGAAGAGCTCATGTGGAGAAGTAACATGCCTGCTTCCTGTCCTGTGGTTTGGCTTAGCTGGTTCATGGCTGCTCTCTTGCTCCCTTGCCACCATCACAGTCTGGGTGTTTTAGTCCTTGCCCTGACACAGCTGTTGGGGAGGAACCCATGTTGGGGAGGAACCCACAGCTGAGAGCAGAATTTTTTGATATTATTTTGATAGGTGCAAGTACAAAGAAAGAAAGGGTCCCTTCATCCAATCTGCCACCAACTGGGAGCTGAACTTTCTGAGAATTCAGAATGAGGGGAGGGAACCATGAAAAAACTCTAATTGGAGTGTATCACATTATTCTGAAAAAGTAATTAATTGCAGTCAGAAGGTCCTTGCAGCTTTTCCTTCTTTAATATCCTAGACTCTAGGAAAGGTGTCCTCTGGTTCTGCTCTGCTGTCTCAGATTGTTTGCTCCCCTGCATCTTCTCAAACTCTCCTCTGCTTGTGTACAACATGTGATAATGTGAGAAGCTCTGAAGTCTGCTGAAGCCACCAGCATCACCAGGGCAGTGCTAATTTTCTACTTGATTTGTTCATGTGAACAACTTGGATTTAACAGGCAGTGACTAGCTTTGTGTATCTTCATTACTTTCCTGTTAAAGGATCTGAAAAGGGTTTTCATTTAAGAATTCATGCCACTTTTGTGTTGTTGACTCCAAATTGTTTGAACAAAAAATATATTGGAATAGTTTAAGTTCTGATATACTGGAGGTTGTACAGTATCATTATTAGCCCTGTATTTAGTTTAGGAGCTGGTGACAGAAGAGGGAAAATATAGGAAGAAGAGAATAAATCTGAGTCTGATATATAGCTTACTGGTTAGGTGGAGTCTATAGAGGAGGTGATTTGGCTGCCTGAACAGTATTAGGATTCTAGGATTCTGTTACAACAAGTGATGTATTTAGAAGGACAGTAAGAAATGGCATGTGGCAAATAGGTTGCAACATGGTCTTCTTACCTACAAGACTAGCAGCTTCTCTCTCCTCTTGGTGTGATAGGCAACAGCTTAACAGAATTAAGTAGAATAATGCAGTCAAAATTTGAACAAAGTTTGTGTTTTGCTTTGTGAAAATAAGGACTGTGGAAGGTAGTGCACTAAATCACTTGCTAAGGGATTGCCTGAGACAATATCACAGGACACAAATATACTGAGATATCCTTGGCTGAAGTTTTCTTGACAGAAAGATGTAAGATCTATTTTCAAGTGGCAGTTTGTTTATCCACAGTTTGGATGGCCAGGAACTTGTGGGCAGACATGTTTTGGCATTAGTAATAAATACATCTGGCTCCTCATCCTCAAAAGCATGTGTGTTTAATACATCTCTGGTTTTCTTCTCACATCAGGCTGTGGCTTTTGCTTCTTATAAGCTAGTGCTTAATCCACTTTTTCCTTTTAACCTGGTTATTTTTTTCTTGCAAGGAAGAAATAGTTACTGAAATTGTTGTCCTTTTTTATTTCCATGCCATATGAGCTCTCTGCCTTGAACAGACAAGCAACAGGCTAGTTTGTTCGCTATGACCTCTGTAACAAAGGGGAGGAGGTAGTTAAGGGTGTTTCCTCCTGGAATGGATGTATATACACAGTGGGAGCTCTACTTTCTCTGTGCCTGGAAGGTTGGAGAGAAGACACTATAGAGCACTCAGTTTTTACCAGGTTAGCTGCATCCTAGCCAGAAAAACGTGCCAGAAGGCCACTGGGCACCAAGGAGTTGGATACCAGTGCTTCCATTTGCAGCTCCTCCTGATGCTGATGGGCCTGTCAGAACACCTATGAGATCCTGTTCAGTTTCTGGATTCGACATTGACTGTGTCATGGGTTTCTGTAGCTGAATTTTAGTAGAATGGGGGGGTTTCCAGGATGGTTTTTGTTAGAAGCTGCTAGAAGCTTATCCTGTCCTGTTGAGCTAATTAAAATCATAGTTATGCCTCTGTGATACATATTCAAGAATTGGAGTGTTTGCACAGTTGAAAATTCCAGCATTGAGATAACAACACAGACAGAGAGAGAGAGAGAGACCAAGGTTGGAAGAGCAGGGGAAGGCGAAGGAGGGACCCCACACTGGAGCAGGGTGGAGGGGGGAAGGACTGAAGGCTATTTGCCCCCCTCTTCCNTGGCCCCCCTGCAGACCGTGGTGAAGACCGTGGTGGAGCAGGTTGTCCCCCTGCAGCCCATGGAGGACCATCAGGGTGCAGAGACTCAACTGCACCCCATGGAGTGACCCACAGGACCAGAGCAATGGCAGCCACAGCAACCACCTGCGAAACTCCCATTCCCTGCTCTCTTGAACTGCTGGAGGGAGGGAGTGTTCTTGAGACTGATTTATTTCTTACTTTTTAGTTTTATTACTTCAAGTTTTAGTTCTTATCTTGTCAGTAATAAATTTAAGTATTTAGCTACTCTGAGTTTGTTTTGCCATTATCTCTCAGCCTTTTTTGCCTTTTCTCCTTTTTCCTTTCCCTCTGGGAAAGGGGGGGCCTGGAGGTTTGGGTGGACACTGGTTGAAAACCACCACAGACTGGCAGGTTCAGTCTGGGTTTTGAACTAACCTGTCAAATGGTGATGCAAAATATACAAAGGGGTAAAAAAAAGGTGCATGGTCTTGGGTGTTTGCCCTACAGGGGCAGAATGGATGCTTTGGTTTGGAAGTCCCAGAGGGAACCCAGGTAGTGATAAAGAACTTTGTTTTCCTTTGAAAACCGATTACTGGAAATATTTTGTTCTTCTCTGGAACTTTTGATGTTTGAAGAGGATACATTTCACAAAACAACTGTCTTAAATGAGCTTCAGGGACTTTGGGCTGGCAAGGACCAAATTTAGTTGTAACTTGATCACAATAAAAAGGTGTTGAAGGTCACTGGTGCATCTCTAGAATTGCTGTTGACTATAAACTTTTTTCTTTAAGTTGGTGTCTTCTCTAACAACAGATGAGTGCTCTTCTTCAACACCTTGAGCAGTGGCTTAGTAGTTTGAAAGCCAGAAATCCATCAAGAAAGGGTGTAAGGTGCCAGTCTGACATTGAGCTGAATGCAATTAGCAATTTTCCAAACCCTTTATACCTGTGGGAAAGTATTTGTAAGCCTGAGGATAGAATACTTTTCCCAATGTTATGTCACAGTGATAATGCACAAAGTCATACATTAAATGAGCAATGTAAGCTAAGCTAGAGGCAGAAGGAGCAGATGTGAGGGATGTGGCAGAAGCAGTGCTCTGGGAACTGTTGGATATATTAGGCCCAGATGAATAGTCTAGTGCAATGGAGTGTCTTAGTTTAGAGGAAAACAAAGATGTCTATTTAGACTAGAAACAAAAAGGAAGGGGCCTCCTTCTCAAAAGAAAAAAACCCAAACTAAAACCTCACTCCTTTAAATTTAGAATAAACATTAATTAGAAAAATGTATAGAAAGGATAACAGTTCTTAACTATAATATATATATGACTGAGAAAAAAAACCCTGAACAAACCAGTTTGTAATCGACACATTTGAATGGAATTCTCTGTTCGCTTTGGAAGCTTTCTTTTTGGAGCCGTCCCTTTTACGGACAGCAGGCGGCGATGCCNTTAAAACTATAACATGGAGTCAAACTGGTTGCAAAAGAAAGTATCAATTTTTTAAAAAATTTAAATTAATTCCGTAGGTACTATAGTCTAAGACAGCATTAAATTTGAATTGTGTTGATTGCATACTTGCTGCAAGCAAGGACTGAGGCCTGGGGAGAGTTAAAGCAAAGAGAAATAGATAGTGCAGAAAACAGATTTGGTTACTTTAATTAGAAGAACATAGAATATGTTAAGATATAGAACTGTAGCATTCGGAGTATTCAACAAGTATCTGATAGAATTAACTGCTTTATTTAGTAGGGTGTTTATTCTCATCAGTCAAAGGCATGAGTAGTTCTGATTCTCTTAATCAAGCACAACTACATCGAAAGAATTCCATTTATTTATGAAGAATAAAACTGATTGAATAAAATGAAGTCATGACATTGAACTTAGTGGTATTTCTGTCATTGTGATTTCATATATTTAAATTGATGCAGGAACCCTGAATACTGGAAAATAAACTCCTATTTACAGATATTCCAAGTCTTTCTTTGAATCTCACTTGTAAACATAGAGGCATGTAAGTTGTTTGATCACTTAAATGTGACAACTACATGTCTCTTTGGAAAGTTGTATTTAGTTATTTTGATTTTTTTTTTAATGTGGTTTTCTCTCCAAATCTCTAAAATGAGAAATCAGTATAGTAATGTTTCGGTTTAGGGTTGGAGTTGTTGCATCTGTGTTTCAGTAATGAAAATGGGTGAAATTGGAACTTATGGTTAAGTTACATACAGATCTGAATTTTCTTTTGATTAGTAAGTAATATTATATATTAACTTTCAAACCTTTTAGTATGTTGCTTTTTTACCTCTGGTTTTCTTCACCATTTAAAACTTTTTATTTCAAAAAAGCTTCTTTCAGCATTTTGGTCAGACATAAAGTTATTTGGTATTGAAGTCTTTTATCTTTATTTGATAAGAGTAATAGTCTTACCATATGGTGGCTGCCTCTGTCTGTTCAGCTACTGGAATTCTGTAAGTAACAAAATAAACTAATTATATATATTGTCACTTAGAAGCATTAACTAGATTCTTAAATAAGTGTTTCTTTTAGAGAGAGTTATGTATTTATATAGGTAATCTGAACCTTCCAGGCTGTTAGGAACATCTGTTTCTAAATTGATGAGTGGAGATGTTGTTTGGTTAAAGTTGATAATTAGCTAATATTTAAATAAACAAGTTAGCAGCTTGGACAGCACTAATAGTGCTTTGTCAGAACTAAACCTCATTCCAGCTCAGATCCTACATTTACCTGAGCCAATATACATATTTACTTGCAGTAGGTATGGCATGATCCGTGCAGTGCATTTGGCAAACACGTACATTTCCAATATATCTGTTACTAATCATATTTGTATCCCTAACCTGACATCAGAGCATGACAGGTCAGGAAAAAAGCATTCAAAAAGGGAATATAATTATCCCTGAAACATCATTTTTCATATGGTATGCTTTTGTCACCTTTTGTCACCTGTTATGTTTTAGAAGAGGGATAGTGTTCTGCACTCAGTACAGCATCTTTGTTCTTTTCAAAAAGAGGTTTCTGTTCCTAGGCAGAATATAATGAGTCCAGATTTGATTGCAAACTTGGGGGAAAAAGCAGTGTTGGGTGGATGTTTGTTGTAGGATGGCTTTCTCTATCAGTCTGGCTTGCATTTGCCCGGACTTCCAACTGTGTTGTGCAACCAGCCAGTAGAGTGTAGTGTGTTCGTGGAGAGATTGTATTGTCTGAGTCTTCTGTTACTGATGTAGGTCACAAAGCAAACTGGCTTGATTCAACGGCCTTTTGAAGCCATCAAACAAACGAGTAAACACCAGATACAAGTTGATGCAACATAAAGGTTATCTGAAAGTCTGAATTAGTCATACAGTATCTTCTGGGGAAAAAGCTTGCTGGAAGCAGAAACTGGTTATGGATCCTGAATAATGACCGTGATTGGTGTACTCCCATTCTATAACACATGAAATAAATACTGATTCTGATAAGTGTCATCTGCCTGACTTTAATTTTCTCACTCTCTCTTAGTGTTGGGCTTTGCCAGCTGGTTGTTGCCATGGATATGCCAACCTTCATACTTGCTGGTCTCCTTGTGCATTGTGTGTTCTTGGTCTCCATTTTTGACATCTACTTCAGCTCTCCCCTGGTCCATGGAATGACTCCTCAGCAGACGCCACTGCCACCTCCAGCAAAACGTCTTGTACTCTTTGTTGCTGATGGTCTGCGAGCAGATTCACTGTATGAATTGAATAAGAATGGTACACCCCAGGCACCTTACCTTCGGTAAGTCTGTCTGAAAATTCTGCTGATGCACAAGATTTCACTTCAGGATCAAAAAGACAACAATAATGACGTCTGTCGTGGCTTGAGTACTGCCTTCCCTCTGTCTTTGAAGTGACAAATGTTAGAGAGTTACACTCTGCAGAAATGCATGAGTTTGGGTTCGTGTCCCTAGTCAGAAAAGCTGCTAAAACAGGAACAGTGTAAATGGAGTCAATATTGTCCCCTGAGCTCTATAGACAGCTATTGACTGAGAGGAGTGTGAACTTTCTCCATTCACATCAGCACGGTATCAGATCTAAAGCTCACAGACATAAATTTAACTGCTTCCTCGATGTTTTAAGAGTAGTAGTTCATTAAGGTGCTTGTCTTCTAACTCTAAGCTACTGATGAAATTTTTAAAGGAGAGATTAAATGATGTCCGGAATGGATCTAACAGCAGGCTGCCACCTCCTCTTTGTTCCACCCTTCCTGATTGTATGACCCTACTGCCTCCCTTGTACTGCCTAGTGTGTATCTTGATTGCTTAATGGAATGATTTGGTTTAAGGTTGTGAATAATTCATCCTGCCAAAAAGTCATATCCTTGCATGCTTAGAACTAATTTTCATTAACTTTCCTTGTTTCCTTATAACAAGATAATTATTTGATCATAAGACAATTTCTTATGTAAACAAAAAAAACCAAAAAAAAAAAACAAACCAGGAAAAACCACTATTATATAAGACTACTTTTGGGCAATAATGCTGGTCTGGTTTGAATATCAGAGCAAACCCAAATAATCAGTTATCTGAAGCTGTTAGGGCTTTTGCAGTCCACTACTGCAAAAGTAGTAAAGAAATCTGAGGAGTCCTTGCTACAGTGGTTGCCAGCTTATGTGGGCTTACTTACACCTGCTTCTGCTGCTGTTACTGTTTTTATAAGGTGCTTTCTGCCACTGGCATATGTCTGCCACATCAGTGGGAGTTGTTTTTTAGCAGTGTACTTCACAGTTCAGAGCAGTTTGTTTTCTTAGCAGTAGAACTGTTGGTCTTTTGCATCATCAACCAACACCATCAAGATGTGAATGCTGTGATGTCCCATTCACTGGAAGAGGTGGTGGGTAGTGGCCAGGAAAGAGTTATAATGGGTGTTTTTGCCATTAAGTCGTTTGAGTTTTTAAGTTTAAACCATTCAGCATTATCATGCCTATTTAGGAAAAAAGTTAAACCATGTATTAGCTTGTCTAGTCCTGGGAAGTTGACACTTTTGCAGTCTCTGCTTTACCTTATTTCTGTAGTTACGGATTTTCTGTTTCAAAATCTGTAAAAGTAAAACATTGTCACTTGTGCTAAAAGTACATGGGCGAATGGAGGGGAAGAACTGCCTTGTAACAAACAAATAGGCTGGTAGATCCACTGAGTGGAAGAAAATTCCAGTAGAGATTTGAAGTGCCATGTGTATTTCTCTCATCTCTCATTCTGCAAAGGAGTACCTGTGTGTATGAACGTGTGTATGTGAGAGATGAGGAAAACAAAAAACATGACATGTCGTACCTTTTGAAATGCAGAGGGCCAAGCAGCCCAGAGCATATCTTCAGATCCATTCAGAAGATCCATTCAAGCTGCCACAATTTCAAAGCAAGAAACTCAGTGTTTTGTCACTGAACCTTTGAGCTACACAACTTCCATAAGTTAACTTTGAAAACAAGTTGACAAGATCATGTGTTGATTTCTGGAAATGTTTCCTTTTTTATTCTGCCAAATTATTGCAGTCTGATCATTCCTTTTCCATTAATATTAACTCAAAGTGTATGCAATTTAATATCAAGTTTACTTGTTTGCATGTTCATTCCTAGGTGTTCGGTCCCTTATCCACTTTATAGTAGTGGGCAATATAACAGCCAGATTACCAGCCTTATCCGGGTGAAGCACCTGGGGAGCTACTGCATTATTAATGCAGAAAGATTATCTTTAAATGAACAAGAACCTTTCTTGTAGCAATGTGCTGTACATAGAAGCAAAATTTTGTTAGCTATGTGAAATTAAATATCCAGTTGGCTTGAAGCAGATTCTAGAAGATAAATGCCAAGTAACTAGTCTTTTACAAATATTCTTGAAAAATCTGTTTTTCAGCAGTGTTGTGATAGCTGTGAAGAACGGTAAATGATCTGAATTGCTGCAGTGGTGATTTCAGGGAAGATGTTTTCTTTCTTGCCTGTCATGTTTCAGCCATATTACTATATTCTATTAGTATTCATCATTGTTATTATAGGTAGCTAATGTTTATACTGTCAAGGGAATTAATTTTTTTCAGTGGTTCTTCTGAGTAAAAGGCTTTGAAATAATTCAAAATAGCTAAATGAATTCTGAATAGGTAAATTATGATATCTGGCTATATTTTTTCTGCCTGGTATGTGATACTGTTGACTTCAGATCCTGAAGCCATCCTGTTGATGACAATAGTCCCACAAAATCAAAGGTAGAGGATTACTTTCCTGTCATTAGTAATCAAGTTCTCATTTAAACTATTTCCTACCTGTTGTGATGATGAAGTATGAGAATAGCTGCACGTTTTATTTTTGTCTTAAATCTTTCCTGAATACTAGTGCAGTACATTCTGACCAGTCTTTAGTGAGAATAAATTAGAAACCACTTTAGCTAATGCTCAAAACCTCTTTTCAAATTAGCACTTTTTTCAGTACAACTTGCCTTTAAACCTAGTTGAGATGAGAGTTAGGAATACCATGTCAGAGAGCTGTGTCTCTATGTGTTTTTGTATTTCTCATTAATATTTGGGCTATTCCAAGTAGTTCTGTGAGTTTTCAAGTAGGCATGAGAATGTGAGGTCTAAGATAAGTTTTAAAAAAACCACAATAAGCAAACTGTGAATGCTGCAAGCTTAGAGTGGAGCCTGAAATTTTAGGTTGTACTTTTATCGTTGCCTCATTACTGAGAAATGTATTTACAGCTGAGTGTACAGATTTTGTAACTAAAAGTTGTATAAAATCTCTGGTAAAAACAAAATCAGAAAAGCATGAAATTAGATTTTATTTGGGCTAAAACACATCAGATAAAAATATAGCCAATTTTATATCTTATATAATGAAAAATAAAAATGTAATTTTCCAATAATTTGACTGTTTAAAATTGCTTTGAATTTTTTCAGAAGATTCTGCTATTTTTTCCTAGAAATCAGTATCAAGTGTGTTCTGGTGTGTTTTGTTTTCTTTCTCCCCTTGCTCTTACAGTGAACTGAATCTTTCTTGTCTTCCAGAAGATGGAGACAAGAAAACAGTATATGGCAATGCTCACTGCTTGCTTTCCAACAGCCTCCAGCTGTTCATATCTTCAGCAGACAGGAATAATTTATGAGGCTGTTTTGTATGCTTGGGTTTTATCCCTGTTTTCTTTGCTTTTTATCTTTTGTAATTATTCCATGTGCATAAACCCTAGACAATTTGATGTATTTCTGTATATGTTGTGAGAAGGTACACTTCAGTGCAATTGCAAAAGATAAAAGGTTTACTTAAATTTTCTGCTTGTTGCCAAAATTATTTGCACCTTAAATTTACATAGGTTTTGAATTCTCTTGGTGCTGGCTTCCAATATTCAGCACAGATAAAGGCAGACATCCTTAAAAAAACTAATTATAATTGAGCATATTTAATGAGTAAGATAAGATTTAACTCAACAGTTTCCAGCTAAATGGAAAGAACAAAGAAAAGTAGCACGAGGCAGAAACAATCTGTTGGGGGGAAAAAAGTAAGCTAAGGTGTAAAACAGCAGAAAAAAACAGTATGTTAATTTTAAGTGTGTTAGAGCACCAGCTGAAGTCATCTGTGTATAGTGCCTGATGGACCACAATAGTAATGCTCTCTGTGAGGTGTCAATAGTATAGAACTACTTGCAGGTTAGTGTTCTGTTTGTTTCACTGCACAGCAGGTGGTAGTGAAAATCTGTTACTGTCTGGGTTTTTGGTTGGGTTGTTTTGGGTTTTTATGCATTTTCTGCCTCACATCTGTCTGTCACTCTTTTTATTTGCAATTTGTTGTACTTTCAAGAAGTCATGAGCAGTAACTGCCTTGTATTCTGTTTTCAGGGGTATTCTAGAGAATAATGGCAGTTGGGGAATCTCTCACACCCGGGTACCAACAGAATCCAGGCCGGGGCATGTTGCACTTATAGCTGGATTTTATGAAGATGTCAGTGCAGTTGCTAAAGGTATGCTGGTCCTAAATCTTTGAACACTGCCCTCCTAAATAAGGTATTTCAGTGATATGATGGGCTTCTACATGATTATTCATAAATACCTGCATAGTGGTTTATATACCAAGATTTTATGAAAAATAGTAATTTTGGATAGATTCTCCACTCTTAATATTGATAGCTATGAAAATAGCTTACCTATGTTAATATTTCATAACATGATAAAATGTGGCACCCTGAGCCTAAAAGTGGAAGTATCTTATGGCCCCACATCTTCATGTAACAGAGTTTTTAATTATCACTTGGGATGTAATAGGAGATGTCTAAGTAGCTGTTGCAAACAGGAAATGCACTGCAGTGTCTTAGCTCCACCATTGCTATTGTGAGTTGGAGAATCAGGAGCAAAATAAAGCAAAAGCCCCAGGCATGTGTTTTGTTGAGAGCTGTCACTGTGTGCTTGGGGCTTTATTATATGGAACAATCCTTTGTGTTACTGACTTGGTCTTTTGTGTGATCCTCTGCCTTCCACCAGGCATCCAGGCCTGGACACTCTTAATGTTGTGTGTTGGTTTTGGACAGGGTAGGTGAGAGGAGTTACTTGGTCTTCTCCATGTTCCTAATCAAAAGGTTCTTCCTTATGACAACTGCTACAAATGCAGGATTGGCAGGAATTGTTAAGAGCACCTGTTGTATTTCTGCCAGCTGCCTTTTTGTGGAAACAGAAGCTCTTGAAGGTTTTATTGTGATGAGGTGGAATGAGATGGAAATATGATACGAGCATGTAATTTATTGTGTGAAATGACAAAAGCTGAGTTTAGACAACAGGGAATTTAGAATTCAGGAGAATTTTTGCTATTTGGAAGGTAAATCAGCTGTATGTTTTGCCTGTTTGAATCTGTGCGTAATGAGATTGGTTTGGTTTTTAGCATTCTTCTTAATTAATGGGGGACTAAGCATAATAGAAGTTGAAATGGAATTAAAACTAAGATTCACAAATTGAAGTTCATTGTGCAATAATATAAGGGAAACTTACTTAATAAAACCCCAGGCAACATTTTGCATCAACTGTCAGTCTTGTCAATTATACCTTCTGGCAAGCACATTTAAATTCAGGTGTGTTTGTTTAACAGGATGGAAGGAGAATCCAGTGGAATTTGACTCTATTTTCAATGAAAGTAAATATACCTGGAGCTGGGGAAGCCCAGATATTTTGCCAATGTTTGCAAAAGGTAAGGCCTAAATTTTCCAAATCTTTAACACATAGTTATCAGATAGTAAAATAGCAACACTTAAAATTTTTGAGTTAGAGAAGAAGATGAATATTTCCAGTTTGTGTATTGTGTATACTTGTCATGGGTTTCTGTAGCTGAATTTTAGTAGAAGGGTGGGCTTCCAGGATGGTTTCTGTTAGAAGCTGCTAGAAGCTTCCCTTGTCCTGTGGAATGAATAACAGCCAAGTACAGGAGAGACTTCCCGTCTGATGGCCAAAGTTGAGCCAATTAAGAATCACAGTCACGCCTCTGTGATAGCATATTTAAGAATTTAGGAGTGTGGCGCAGTTGTAAATTCCAGCCATGGGATAACAACATAGAGACCAATATCGGAGCAGGAGGAGGAGAAGGAGGGACCCCATGCTGGAGCAGGGGTGGGGGGAAGGACTGAAAGCTATTCCTCCCTCCCTGAAGCCTGTGGAGATCTTTCGGGGTGTGGAGACCCCCCTGCAGCCCCTGGAGGAGCAGGTGGATGTCTGAAGGAGCTGTTGCCCTGTGGGAGGCCCAGAATGGAGCGAGATCCTGGANGAGCAATGGCAGCAACAACAGCTGCCTGCAAAACTCCCATTCCCTGCTCCCTTGAACTGCTGGAAAGAGGGAGGAGTGGGAGGAGAGGGGTGTTCTTGAGACTGATTTATTTCTTACTTTTTAGTTTTATTACTTTTAGTTTTAGTTCTTATCTTGTCAGTAATAAATTTAAGTATTTAGCTACTCTGAGTTTGTTTAGCCATTATCTCTCATCTGTATTTCACCTTTTCTCCTTTTGCATTTCCCTCTGGGAAAGGGGGGGCCTGGAGGTTTGGGTGGGCACCGGATGAAAACCACCACGGTACTCTGTGCTTGATTTCTAGTTTGTAAATCCAGGAGGGAGTGAAGGAAAAGAAGCAAGCTTTTAATGAGGCTATCTCTATTTATTATTCATCAGTTTAAATAGGCCTTCCCCAGTTCTGTTAGCATACTGAAAGAAGCACAGCTCTCGTTATAGGGACCTAGTATGTTTTTTCTTTGGTTGAGATTTAAAGTTCGTTTGCAAGCATGCAGTGATGTGGGAGACAGAACTGCAGCCATGCTTTTTGAGTGTCTGAACTGTAGATGTAGTGTATTGTGGATTATCCTGCTCATATTCTGAACAATAATATGTAAAGGGAAGAACTGCATGCAAGCAGGAACTTCCTCGTCCTATTCCTGAAACTGAGGTCTTCTGCCCACGGTGTGCAGTGTGTTAAAAGTCTTGTCAGCCCAGTGCAACTGGTCTTTGAGCATGAAGAGATTGCTGAGTAACACTACAAATGTCCAGAGTTTCTCTAAGTCTAATATTGTTGCTTTCTTGGAAGAATGAGGGCATATACACCACTTTCACATAATCTCAGAATAAACAGACTGAAGTGAAAAGGAGACAAGCTAAGGGCATATGCTGCTGTTATGGTCTAATTATTGGTATTGACAAGTGATAAAAATGGGATAGGGAGAATAGGAGTGGACTATAATATTGGATTAGAAAAACAAAGTTCATTGTATTTCTCATGATGTTTCCTGAACATTTTCTAAACTTGTCTCTTCCCTTTTTCATGCTGATAAGCCCCCTACATCCCTCTTTTCTGTTCTTTGCTTGAGCCTCATAAATTTATGATTAGCTGTAAAAATACCTCCTGATAATTTCCCATGATTTCAGATTACAGTTTGTATTTGGAAATTGCATCATGGTAGTGGGGAAGAAGGGAAAGATAGTTGTCCTTGCACAGATTATTTATATTTTTTGGGATATGTTCTTGGGAAAATATTTGGAGAATGCAAGAATTTCCCAGAGCCCTGTCATCCTACTGGTTTTGTTTGAGTAAGAAGATAAGCAGAGGACTTGGGAGAAGCTTTGATGTTATCTGTAGAGATATGCAAGGGTAATACTCTCAATAAGGCTTGTTCTGAGTGGTGTCAACAATGGAACTTCCTTTTGCAGAGAGGGGGGAAATCCCCCAAAGCTGGCAAAGGTTTAGTGCAGCAATATATCTGAGAAGTAGTGTCTGTGTGGGAAATCGTAGTTTCTCATGCTAGAGAGATAGATTAACTTCTTTTAGTTAGGAAAAAGTATTTTCCTTATTTCAAAGAGGGACGGTTTTAGAATACAGAAGGGGATGAAATGAAGTGTTTGTTCTTTACTTTTACAAAAAAACCAAGAGGGATGTAGGGGAGCATAGCTTAATTTCTCTCCTTTTCATGTTGTAAGTTAGTGAGGTCACAGGACTCTTCCTGTGTGTATTTTATCATGCTGAAGTGTTCAGAATTTTGTTAGTTATTTCACCACTTTCATTGAATGATGCATAAAGACTATATAGCACCTACTGCTTTTTGGGAAGAGTAAAAAAATCCTTTGTTTCTTGTAATTGTCTATATTCTCTGGGTATTTTCTTGTAATAAATATTTCAGGGGAATTGTTGAAGATCCTGAAGAGAAGATAAATAAAATGCTTACAGATTTCTTTCAATATCAAAATACATATACATGAAATCTAAATTTGTGAAAGTCTTAATGACTGTGTGATTAGCATTTTAGTCTGACAAAATGTCCAATGTTTGTATCTTGAGCAGAGTTAAAAGCTGTTTTTCTCTAATAGTTAAACTCAGTTAAGTTACATAAATTCAGTATGTTAATTTTCCCTTACATTCTCTAATGCTTTTAGTTTATAACATTGAGATTATCTGAAAAGAATGTACTTTGACAATGCCTGTTTTGTTTCCAGAATGCTCCTTAAAACTCTTAGTTTCTCTTCTAGATTTGCCAGAACTTGAGGTCTGGCTTGAAAAGTCCAGTCTTTTGTAATGGGTCTGGGTGGGATCATAATTCGGAGTATTAAATGTCACACTGAAAAAGGAGCTGAGTATGTTGCTTTTCTTAACAGCAGTAAGTACTGGTTTGTTGCACCCAAATTGCTGTTTGTTCCACACATTCCCTTTCTCTTTCTTGGAAGCTTTCAGAAAGTCTAGGGTCATTGAGTATGGAGGAGGGTATCATCAAGACCATGGGAAGAACTGGGACAAACTATTGTTAGGGTTATTCTAGACAAACAGACCTATCAATCTCCTCTTTTAGTTCTTGCTGCTAAACAGTGCAGAATTTCTCACATCCCTCACATAGCTGTTTTTGATGACACTCTGATGCCCACACATTCCAGCTCAGTGTCTGATTGTCTTTGTGCATTCATTCTTCTTTCCCATCTTTCGTGGCTGCAAAATTTGCTAGCAGTCTCCTGCTGGTCTGGGCTCTGGACATGACCAGCTTGTCAGACACAGGTCCTGCCCCACTAGCAGAGCAACAACTTTGCTTTCTATGGGATGTAAATCTTATTGTAAGAGGGTGATAATTGGATCCCTGATCCTAATATTTGTATGTTGATGCTGAGGGCAAGATGAAGTGCTGGACAAGAGAGCAAAAGGAATAGGTGATGTCTTGTTTGGGAGTTTCTGACACCTCCAGTTATTTCCTGTATTGTAATGGCTTCATCAAACCCATTAGAGCTCTGTGATTACTTCAAAAGGATGTTTTCATCCCTGGCTTTCTTCTACTTTCCTATCCCATCTTTTTTTCCTCATCCCCAGACTTAAAGTGCGGGTGTGCTGTTGTCTGCCACCTCTCAAATGACAGAAATAATATTTTCTAACATTTTGCATAGTAGAATTTCTTATTAAAAAAAAAAAAGTTATTTTACAAGCTATGCAGCCACTCCAAACCTTCCTAGCATGGCTTTATTTTGCCACTCTTTCTCTTTATAGCAGTATGAGAAATAAAAACATTATTTTATTACAAGCAAATGAATTAAACAGGGGTTTACTAACTTAGGGGTTATATTTTTAACTCATAGACATATTGCAGAGTTATACGGTGCCTGATCCTGTTTGGATCTGATGCCAGGGAAATTTGCATCTGGGAATAGGGAAATTATGAAATGGATAAAGATGTAGCTAAAACAGCACCCCCCTGCACACCCCCCGCCACGTGACAAGCCTTGCATGCAGATGAAACTGCCTCTTGCCTGCGGGGTGCGCCTCCCAGCGCAGGGGGACACGCCAGAACCAGCCAGGGAGAGAGGAAGGACCCCTCCTATTACCTAAGGTAGAGAAACACCTTTTAAGGCAAAAATCATGTCTAATGAATATGCATTAATTTACATAAACGGAGTGGGACTTTTGAAACCCTCAGAAAGTGCGATGTTTGGAACAGGAGGCGTGTTTTTGGACCCTCGAGGCCTGAGCACCCAGCATGCACTGTCATTAAATTTTCCTGCTTGTCATGTTTCTTTGTTCCACAGGTCATTTTTTCCATTTCCTAAATTTAATAGAAATACATTTTTCTCACCGCAGTGTAGGGGTGGATGGGTTGTTTTGTTTTGCTCTGTTGGAAATTAGAAATGGGTAAGTAGTAGATGCATTCCTTTGCTCAGTCTGCAAACTATGTATTGTCATTTGGCTTCTTTGGTGTGGCACTTCTCAAGGAAGGTCTTAGGTTTACTGTGACACTGTGGAAAAACATTGCAGCATTCTATCCTCTTAGATAGTGATGGTCAGGACTTTTTTCTTCTTATGAGCTCGTCACCAGTTGGAACTCCTGAATTCACTTTTTAATGTCTGTCAGTATTTTCTTCCTTTTCTTTCAGTCTGGGAACTGCAGCAAGTGTTCTGTGTTATAAGTAGTAGTAGCATCTCCTGGGGCATGGTAATGCTGTGCCAGAAAATCTGTGCCAGCTTTCATCTTCCTGGCCTGAAATACCTGCATACCTTTGTGTGGGTTCATACATAATCTTGGTTAAGCAGCTCCCTTATACTGGATTGTTAGCTCATTCACAAGCCTGGAAGCTTACACAACGGCGTTATATAATTGTGACATCCAGCAAGTCGGTTATATTCTTGCTGGTCATCAGCCGGTTGAAGAACATTTTACCCTCTAGGGGTTTACATTGTCACAGTATAAATGACATCCCTGAGCAGTAACAGCTCTACCGTTGACTGAATTATTTAATTAAACTTCACCTAGCTTCAACTCTTTCTAGGACTTCTAAAGTTTACTTTTTCAAGATCTTCATCTCCCCTTCCCACACCTTTCTCTATTTTGCTCCAGTGACAGTGAGTAGAGAACAAAATTAACTTCCCCAGATGCTGTATTTGCACATCAGTGGCTCTTGTGTTATACTTGGTAACTGAACATAGTCTAGTAGTTCTCCCTTTTCTATTTTGAATGCATGTTTTAAAGATGCAGACTTTGAATACTGTCTTCCTGAAGTTGCCCACTGGGTTTTCGATAGCTAGAATTGATTTACAGTAACCTTCCTAATGCCTTTGTTATATGTGATATATGATGGTTTTCTGTGTAAAAGAGCTAATTAACAGGTCATTGTCTTATACGATTCAGTTGAACAACCAAAACCTGAATATATTTTTCTGAAACAGTCTTCCCCCACCAAAACACGTTTAAATCAATCTCTAAATATGTAACTTTGTCTGTTAAAATTTTCCAGTGAAATTCTTTGCTTCAAAAAGAAATTCTGTTAATTTGCTTGAACTGGGATTTGTTTTACTTGTATCTGCTTTTCCATACTTTATTTCCTCACCTGATCATATTGGATAACATTGTTCCTCATTTTTCTGAGGTGCTGATAAGATAATGTTGTAAACTGGTATCCAGGCTTCAAAAAAACATAGAGTGGGAAATTTTAAAATAAGGAGAAAATTTCTTTGACTTCTCTCAGAATTGGCATTCTTGCTAAGTTTCTACTCCTGTGCATGGAAGTATTTTTGACTGTGAAAAGAGAAAAAGCCTTTTCTCTTGTATGTTGTCTGTATTGTTTTTGCAGGTGCTACTGGAGATCACGTTTATACATTTTGTTACATGGCAGAAAGTGAAGACTTTGGAGCACAAGATGCAGCCAAGCTTGACATATGGGTTTTTGATCATGTTAAGGTGAGGAGAGGATCTTTTTATGCTATCTATTTATATAAAGCATAGCTGTATATTAACTTTATCATAGAACATGTTAACCTTATAGAACTAGAAGGAAAGAAATTTTAGGAAAGGTTTATCACTTGGGGTCATAAGTAAAAATTGCTTGAATCAACTTTCACAGCTTGTGTTATGGATGCTCAGAGGGAGTATTTGTCATTTATGGCTAAATAAAAAACTAACGCTAATAAAAGTATCCTTTAAAAGCATTCTTGACTTTGTCTTGTTTGCCTATAATCTGCAATCCATCTTAGAGTACTTACAGACCCTTTACAGTCTTGAATGCTACTAGTCAAGGATTTTGTAACAGATGTTACAGCTTGACAGAAGTGGTAAAGCCTGCATTATAATAAAGAAATAGACAATATTAGTAGCTTAATTTTTGTCAAGCTTGTATCCTGACTGTAATTGTTTGGTGTGTCTTCTTCAGGTACATGTAGCTGGCTTCTAATTATCTGCTGTGGTTCACACTATGCTGTGACAGATGAGTCACAGTTAGTGTGGGGGGAGAAAGGGGGAGGTGGAGACACCTTGGGCCCTGGAGCACTGTAATATCTTGATATGGTACTCTGCTCAGCTGACCTGGGTCAGTGCTGGTTCTTGACTTGTTTTCTGTGATGCTGTTACTGTAAGACTTAATAGACCAAGACACATAATCTGTGATTATTTGTTAATTCCTATATTGATGTTATTCCATGATACCTCACTTGTTTGGATTAAGAAATGCTGATGGTCAGCATTGGTATACAACTATCTGTATCAGTGAAGCAAGTAAGTTAGTTGCTTACTGGATTTCATAACAATGTTAATGGAGTTTAAGACTTACAACTTTGTCCACAAGGTCTCTGGGCAGTATGCATTAGTATTAGCTAACCAGCATAAATCAAATCAAATCAAACAAAAAATAAAACCAAATAAATCAATAAACCAAATCAGCGTCTATTTTGGAAACCAAGGGTGATTCTGCTTTAAGCAGTGACATAGAGTGAAAAAGTTCATTATAGTTTGCTAATTTTCAAAGGATGTGATTTCTCTGAGTTTCCAGGTGAAAAGATGTTTTCTCTAACTGCTATCCTCTCCCTGAATGTGCCATGTTGACTGTTGTAATGGATATGAATAATACAAATGAAATTAGTCTGTTAGTTACAGGTGAATAGCTGTTGTCATAAAGTTGTACCCTTCTGTCATTTGGATCTGTACAGGTATGTGAGGGTGGTACTGCCTTCTTTTGTTTCAGAACACCTAATGGCATTTCTCCTTTCAAACTATAATTGTATGTTTCATATATATGTCATTACTGATTAAGTTTTTCTCAGAACCAATACCATTATTTTAAAGACTTGTTTTGCCCATCTAAATTTCATACTGTGAATGGTTAGGACTTGATTGAATGGTGTAAACCACACATTTCATTAATCATCTCTTCAGTCACACATCAATAATTGCTTCAGTAGTGTGGAACCTCAAGCTTACTGAATGTGGCAGTTTTGACCCAGTGTCCACCCAAACCTCCAGGCTACCCCTTTTCCCAGAGGGAAAGGAAAAGCAGAAAAGGCAAAAAACAGCTAAGAGATAATGGCAAAACAAACTCAGAGTGGCTAAAATACTTTAATTTATTACTAACAAGATAAGAACTAAAAAGAAATTAATCAGTCTTAAAAACACCTTTCTTCTTCCACTCTTCCCTCTTTCCAGCAGTGAATGGGTGGTTTGCAGTTGGTTGTTGTTTCTGCCATTGCTCTTGTCCTGTGGGTCACTCCATGGGCAGTCGGGTCTCTGCATCCCGATGGTCCTCCATGGGCTGCAGGGGAGTCTCCACACCCCAATGCTTCTCCAGGGGCTGCAAGGTGGTCTCTGCACCCCGATGCTTCTCCACGGGCTGCAGGGGGCATAACTTTGATTCCTTCCCCCCCTGCTCCAGCATGAGGTCCCTCCTTCTCCTCCTTCTGCTCCGATATTGGTCTCTATGTTGTTATCCCGTGGCTGGAATTTACAACTGCGCCACACTCCTAAATTCTTCAATGTGTTATCACAGAGGTGTGACTGTGATTCTTAATTGGCTCAACTTTGGCCATCAGATGGGAAGTCCCTCCTGTACTTGGCTGTTATTCATTCCACAGGACAAGGGAAGCTTCTAGCAGCTTCTAACAGAAACCATCTTGGAAGCCCCTCCTTCTACCAAAATTCAGCTGCAGAAACCTATGACACTGAAACTGAAGTCACTCTGTTATTATAGCTCAAACAACTTTGAGCTATGATAATGAGATTACATAGAAGTAGCAACAGCAGTACTCTTGGCCTACTATTTTTTTCTCCTTTGGAATTTTATCTTGATTATTTAAAATCATATTTTTTAACTCCTGTTGATCAAGGTGGTCCCTGGACTTCTGCCTCTTTAGGTAGCAAAAGACATGTGCACTGACATGTGCTCCTTCTCTGCTATGTAGTTTGCAGATCTCAAGCACCATGGAGGCCAACTGTGCCTTCCTCAGCCCCTGAAAAAGATGGGGATAAAATGACAAATGGCTAATTAATCTTTGGACTGCTAGTACTGGCACTCTGAAGTTGGTTGTTCTGTTTAAAAAGAACACTAATGGTATTCTGGTCAGGACATGGGAAACTCTGATTTGTACTTGTATGGATCCAAAGCAGATTGCTTAAATCATGAGTGGAAGAAAAATTTATGATACTTGATAGTTCCTGTCATGTCTGCTTATGATACAAGGTAATCCTAACCCTTTCTTGGGATAGAAAATTTAGCATAGACAAGACTATGTGGGGGTTTTATCTGCAGCTACACTTGATAATTTTGTTGTACAATAATAACTTGAAAGTTACTTGGAGTTCTAGATGGGCATGGAGTTGGTTGACTGTGGGTTTTTTCTGGATTTTGGATTGACTTTTTTGGGCTTTGGTGGTTGTTGTTTTTTTTTTAGAAGCCTTCCAAGTAAGTTACTGAATATAATCTAGTGTGATGTGGCCTGATGATTCTCAAATGAATAACCTTTACCTAAATCATACCATGAGTCTGTGCTAAGAAAAACTAGGGAGCAAAATACTGGGAGTCTAGATGAAATAATAGGTAAAAAAAAAATCTTCCTAATGCATTTCTGATTTTTTTAAAGTGTTTTGTGGAAAACAGTTTTATAGGAATGAACTCTTTTTTAGGGTAAAAAGTTTAAAATTCCAGGAACTTGGTCTTGGAGATGAGTCTCGCTAATTGCCTAACCACAATTTATTGTGACCAAAGGATAAGATATACTCAGTATAGTCAGCTGATGTCTTCTGACTTAAATGAACATGCAGGTACAGATGGCAAACATTTGGAGTTCTTTTCTGTTATTCTTTTGTTATGCTGAACACAGTACTTCATTTTTCCTTTGACTCCTGTCTGCTGGAAGAAGGTCACCCAAGCCTTCAGACTGTCCCATATGTGCAGGGCGGCACCTAGAGTCCAGAACTGAATTATGTTAAACTTTGAATCTCTGCTGACAGTGCCCTGACCTGATGTTTATGCCAGTAGATTTCAGTTCAGTAGTTGAATGATTTATTTTAATGTGTAGGTGTCTTGTCTGTGATCATGCGCAACTGATCTAAACCTGTCATATGTTTTTCCTGCCTTTGTACATTCGTTTTACATCTGAAAACTGGCTTAACTATTTAAGCTCTCCCATTAGCACAAATCAGCACGCATAGCTTTGAGCAACCAATTAAATTTAGTTGTCCTAGATTATGTATGAAGGAGCTTTGTGAAAGGAAAATTTGTTTGGTCTCTCTCCTTTCACATGCATACATACAGTCAGCAACAGTTTATCAACCCTATTAAAGGATCTACTTCCATGGAAGACTCTGAGGGAACAAAAGGTCCCCAACAACTTAGATGTTTAACATCCCTAAGTTCATGTTCTGTTCAAGCATGTAGTTGTTAGACCTGCTAGGTAGTCGTTTTGTCTTCTCTGCTTTCTCCCATCTGAGTAGAGAGCTGATTAGATAATGTCACATAGTTATAACCAAACTTCTGTGGTAATATTTTAATTGGTTGTAATGGTTTGACTTTAGGCCTTTCTGGGATACACATAGTTTACAGTACCTAAGGAAGTATTCCATCCTATTTTATGTCAGCCTAGGTATAAGAGGGTCAAATGGAAGTTGTGGGGTTAGTCTCTTTCCGGCAGTGTTAGGCATTGGTTTTGGACCCTGCTATCACTTCAGGCTGGAGGAGACGGCCTTCGGGAGCCAGCCTGCTGGCTTGTTTTCTCATCTGGGATAGTTAATGTTGGCTTCACTACTCCTGGGAAGTAGAAATCTGTCTCAGCTTTTCACTCTATGTGCACATCGCTTTTAGGTTTTTTCCTTTCTTTCTGTGTAAATACAAAACTGCTTCTTCAGTAATTCTTGGGTTTGTTTTGTTTTTTTCTTTCTTCCCTTTCCCTCTGAGGGGCTAAAACAGTTAGCACCTGGCGTTCAGCCAAGGTCAAACTTCTACATTGGTATTACATTATAATTCAGTTCATGGCTTGCTGTAAATGTTTTAATGGGAAGCTTAAGACTGATCTTATTAAACTGTTTATCAGTGGTAGTCAATGGATTATTTTGTTGTTAATGGACGTAAAATCACAGAAAAGTTGCCAAAATCACATAAAAAGAAGGTTGGAAGAAAGCTGTTTGTAGCCATCAAGTACAACTCCCTCCATGAAGGAGGTTCACTTAGAGCAAGTTGCTCACGTCTTGCCTGTAGTGGTCAGCATGGTCCCCGTTTGTGGGGGGTCAAACAGGAACATTTATTGAAGTTACAAAATACAATATATAGGTTCAATGATTAAATATTCATCTCAGGGGCTGGTTTTACGCTAAACATGGGAGGAGATATTAAAAGTAAGAGAATACATTATGGTTGCTATGAAGGGTATTCAAGAATGTAAGGCCAGTTTATATTTAATGAACATGAGACAGAAGAAACAAAGGGATTGATAAGGAAAGTTTCTATCTGGCCTAGTGAATACACAGAAACCCACAAATCTTGTCAAATGCAGGCGGCTTGGAGCAGTAGACGTCTGCAGACTTGACTGAGTGTTATCAGCCAGGGAGGTTCCTTCAACATTCTCCCAACACATTTTCCCAAGGCCTCTTTGACTTTCCAGACAGGTTTCTTGAAACTAAGATATTTTCTAATCCCTCACTTGCCCAGTCAGGTTTTTAGCATCTTGAAGGACAAGCCTTTTGAGAAGCTATTCCAGTATCTGGCTACAGTTATTTTTTTAAGAAAAAAATTTTAAAAGTGTCTAATTGCCATGCTGGATTTTCCCACATTTCAATTTTCTCTTGTCTCATCTTTGAGGCCTTCTGCCCAGTCTGGCTCAGTCTTCCCTTCACCCTCACTGGGGATGGCTGCAAGACAGCAGTGGGATCTGTCCTTAGCTGCTTTTTCTTGAGAAACTGCATGCTCTCAGCCTTCTTGGTGTTTATTGCCCTCCCTGAACCTTCTTGATGTGATTTGGCTCAAATAAACAAAGGAATTAATATTACCGAATAGAGCAAATAGAAGGGAAGAGGAAAAAAGAATTCAGACAGAAAGATAGAGTCAACATAATGGTGGGTTAAAAACCAATGTTGAATGGTGGTAGAACTGAAGTTTTGTGAACACTGAGACTCAAAAGGAAGATACTTTTAGCAAGGTACAAGGAGATACAAGGCTAGTTATGGACCTACAGTTCAGCAGCCTCCAGAGCAAAGTTGAAGTGGGTTTTGCCCCTACAGTTTGGTATCCTGTTTACCGATTCACCACCTTTATCAGCCTAAGATCACTCCTTGTGGTGAGCTTCCTATTTGGTTTTGGGGTAAGTTTTTTTTCAGTAAACCATTTTTTAAAAAGCTCCATGGGATAAAATTTTCAATTTGTTCTGTGAAAAGGTGCCACATCTTAGGTTACGCTCATCTTCCATTCATGAGCTTGTTCTTAGCCAGAATTTTGGCAAGCTCTTCTGGCTGCTGCTGGTCTGGGTTACAGGATTGCTGGGGTTGGGGCAGTGGGATGGTTTTCTGATATGTCATGGGGACTTGCGTGGTGGGAGAGGAGGAGCTCAGGCTTTGCCTTTCTCTTGAGTGGTTTCTTTCATGTAATCATTCTGATGCCTAAGAATTTAAGTTTATATTATATAGATTTTTAGAATTATGTAGGTTGAATGGATTCTCCTGGGTTGCTCACATAGTAAGTGGCATTTAGAAATCACTGCATGTTTTCTCACACTTTGCCAAGGACATGTTGTTTTGAAGAATCACCTGCAAAAATTAGAAGATAGCTCAAAGACAAAGCAGAAGAGAAAGATCAGAGCTCTTGGAGAAGCTCCAAGGGGCAATTCTGAGGAGTTCTGAGGATGGGCACCAGGGTTCCATAGGTTGGTTATATATACATATGTTAACTACTGAAAGTTATAGAAGTTGTAACATCGGGCTTATGTGTGCACATACTTTTGGTGTGCACCTTGGAAGCTTCCACTAAAAGCTTATCTATTTATCTATCTCAAATAATGTTGTTTTGAGAGTTTTTTACAGAAATTTAGGCATCAATTCTGTGATAGAAAAATATGTGCCTTCTAATATTGATCTACCATTTAGTATTTAATTTTTGTAATTTCTCATTTGTCTGTTTTGATGTGTTGTTTCCTTTTATTTAATTAAAAATAAAAAAACCTAGAATTATACTGTATCCTGCAAATTACTGGTGTGCTCTGGAAAGCTTCTTCAATCAGTGGTCAAATATGTGCAGGTGGACAAATCTCTGTGGGAAATGGAAATCTTAAAATAATTATATTGCTATTTAATGTGATCGGATTTTGCTTTTGTATATTTAAAATATCCTTGGACTTTGCTCATGATTTTGTTTGGACAGGAGCTGAAGGTGAGTGTGCGCAAGTCTTAGTCCATGCGGCTTGTGTATACTCAGGAAGTTAAAAAGCTGGAATTGTATATTGCCATGGTTTTCTGAAATAACTTACTATGATACTGTCACTGCCAGCTGGGTCTTCCTCTGGGTGCAGTGCCTTTTGTTTGCACAAAAGGCTTTGGTTTTTAAGAGCTTCACTGCTATCAGAAGTGTGTGGTGGACTGCCCTGTCCTTTGCTAGTAGAAATGATTCACTCCAATAACCAACATTTTCCCTGGACTCTTTCAGGCAATTTGAAGACACTCTCATTTATATTAGTGTACTGAAAGGTTCTCTAGATGCTCCTTGGACTAAAACCCTATCCAGCTTTGTTTCCTTGGGCAGTGTTATTGCTAAGGAGCTGATGTTGGAGTAGCTGTCTGCCTGCATTTTGCACTGTTGTAATATGGCTGGTCTAACACAGAATATCTGTGTCAAGAGTCATTCCATCTGAGGGGAAAATTGTCCCCTGGCTTCTGCCTCAGGGATGCTTAAGTAGGACATGTGTAAGGCAGATGTATGTTCTGTAGTTCATGTATTTGCAAAACATGTCATGTTTTGTTTTGTTCTGTTATTTAAGTTTCTGCAAACAATTTGTAGCTTGATATCTCAGTCCTGCACAACCTGCTTCCAAAGAGAGAGTATCTGAGACCTTTGCTCACGGTTTGAATTCATCAGTGAAATCAATAGATGTCTAAAGCCACAAGTGGGGCTCAGGAATGGTTCATCATAGGGTTTATACAGAAGGCAAAGAAGGGGTGATACGCAATTAGCTGGTATTTCTGCCTACACAAACTAAAAAAAAAACCTTAAAATGAAAATAAACAACAAACACCAGAAAAAAAGCCCCCAAAACAAAAAGACCCGTCAATTTGAGTGTTGCCTTTAGATAACCTGAAACTTTGGCTGACTGTACTGATAGAAGTTATCCTCCAAGGAGTAAATTGGGAAGTAATTATTTTTTCTTTTTTATAACTCTAATAACTACTAGTATTTTGACATGAAACCGGCTGTGTTTTAGTTTTAATAGGCTGCCTATCTTTTTTCCATTTTACTCAGATTAATTATATTAATGGCTTATTCTATGCAGAGCTTCTTTAATTCTTCCAGAAGTAATCAAACATTGTTCTCTGCACTGAATGAAGAGAAAGTGGTTTTGTTCCTGCATTTGCTAGGCATAGACACAAATGGACATGCTCATCGGCCAAACTCCAGGTAATTGAGATATTAAGCGTATCTTACTAGTTTTAGATGCACACAGTAACTTCTTTAACCGTGCTACTGATCAAGCCAGAAGCAAGACTTACAGTGTTGTGGGTCCTGTATGTCACCATGATTGCATATGTTCTGAATTTTCTGGGTTATTTTGTGTTTTAAGGTACTATCTGTAGAAGTGAGAAATTTTTGCTATGTACAAAATTATACTGATTATACTCCTGTACTCAAGTCTGATTTTTAGTAGATTTTCTTAGTTACAGCCAACACATGGTCTAGGAAATATGTAGGAAATGGCAGTTTTAAGCATCAAATGGATAGAGTTTTCAGATTTCCCATTGCTGAAATGAGATGGTTGAGTTTATAGACAAGAGTAAGCTCAGCTATAATGGCTGCAAATCCAGCCTTATGCTTTGGCTTTCCTTATGACTCCTGAACAAAGAAGAGTTTAGATTAGCAGTTCTCATCCCCAATTTTTCTTGAAGTGCATTATTTGAGAACTTTCTTTTAATTTCTACACATGCTTTGAACGTAGGATGTTTTGTCCTTTTCTTGATCCTTGCATACTTTTGAAATTCTTACTCTGATTCCCTACATCATTTCAAAGTTCGCACTTGTTGTATGTCTCATGTCCATTTGTTAGGATTTTTTAAGAAGTTCTGAAACTGACTTTAGCAACAGCAACAAATAGAAAATTAGTTACCTGAAAATTAATTATGGTCCCTTTTTCTAAAAATAGGCAAATTTTTTATTTAGCCTCTATTCCAAAATATTCTAGGATCTGTTCTGATCTATTAATCATCTCAAAGCAGTGCCTACATGGTGAGATCTTTCTTTACTATTTTTAGTTATTGCTTTCAAGTAATTTTTGCAACTTACAATTTAAGATGTTTGAGTTTTCCAGAATTTCTTAGTTCTTCTCCTTAACTTGCCTGATAGCTATGAGTAATAAAATCATAGTTTTAAGTCAAGGACAGGTCAAATTCAAAATATAAATCCATTTGAAACTGTGGTATCAGGTATCTTCGACTGTGCTATGACAACTTAATATCTCACATAAGACTCAGAGGAGGAGAGATTTTACACCTAGGAAACCTTTTGTTATCTTGAGGATTTTGTAGAGGATAAAGTTGTCTATAATCAAAGGACTGGGCATTATGATCATGGATAACTGGCTTTATACCAATTATGAGAGCCACCTCAAATCTAACATTTTTTCCTACTTTTCAAGGGAATACAAGGAGAATATTAAAAAAGTTGATGAAGGTGTGAAAGAAATTGCTTCAGTGATTGACAATTTCTATGGAAATGATGGAAAAACTGCATTTATTTTAACTTCTGACCATGGAATGACAGAGTGGGGTGAGTCTTTCTTGTGTGTTGAGTCAGTTGAGTTCATGGGCACCTGGAATATGTTTAGAGCTCTGTCACATTACAAGCTTTGTAGCCTCTGCTTTGATTTGATATCCTAAATATTGATTGTGTATGGAAACCCATGCAAATTGCCATGACAGCTGCATTCCAAATCTTGACTGAAAAAAGACAAAAAGGTAAAGTTTAACTCCTTCAGTGGTGGCTAGTAGGGTTAGAAAGACCTGAATACCTCCTCACCAGGCAACTAACCGAAGCAGGAGGAGAATGTGTTATTTGGCTGCCAGCAGCAAAGTCAGTCTTGTTCCAGCTCATGTGGGAGGTACAGTTTTCACTTTGGTGAAAAGGTAGGAAATCTGTCCATGTGCTGGTGAAAAACTTGGGAGAGGGAAGGGGGAGAGCAGAGAATCTTTTTGCTTATTTTGGCCTTTTAAGCACAACAGAAAGGATGGGAGTGCTGTGTGATCTTTCTAGAGGAGTCTGGTGCTGGAGACTACATGGAGGAACTGCGAGTACAGAGAGGAGAGTGAGGCACTGGTCAACCATGCAGATACCCACAAAGGGCACTTGGAAAGCCATGGCCACAGTGGCCAAATGCCTTGAGGCAATTTTTGGCAGATGAGAAGAGTTTTAATGTGGTGAGCTTATTTAGACAATTTTTTCCCCTTTTTTCCTTTTTTTTTTTTCCGAGAATCTTAAGAACACTCCTGTCCTTGTGTATAGTCAGTGAAAAGTGCAAAGTCTCTCTTTCAGTGTATGTATTTGTAACTACTAACTGTGATACTTTTGAACCAAGGCTGCTTCAGGAATGGTTGTGGCAAAATGCAGTGTCTTACTCTATGTGTGAAATCCTGAACATTTTCAGTTGAAGGGATGCATACTTTTTGTGTCATCAGAGATGACAAAAATATTTGTATATTTATTCAAAATCAACCTAATTGCCATTTACTCATTTGCAAAATAGTCTATTTTGAATATTACTTACTGTTGAGCTGACAGCCACTTTTAATTCTGCTACTTTTTTTCTGTTTTAAAGAATCATTTCATAATTGTTTTATGAGGAGGGTGTCTATATATATATATATATATTTTGTATATGTATGATCATAGGGACCTCAGAAAGTCCAACCACCTACTCAAAGCAGGATTAACTTTGGGATCAGATACTGATGCTAGGGCTTTATTCAGCAAGGCCTTTAAAACCTTGAAAGGATGGAACCTACACAACCCATTTGAGCAGCTTTCTCTACTGCTTTCCTGCCCTCATGGAGGGGGAAAACTTTTCTTTCTCTGCAATCTGAACTTTGTTTAAACTTATGCCTGTTATCTCTCATCCTCCCACAATGCACCACAGTGACACCCTGGCTCAATCCTCTCCAGACCCCCTCACAGTGGGGTACAGGCAGGGTGCTCTGTCATGTTCTCCCCAAAGCTCTTTCTTCTCTAGGCTGAACAAGTCACAGTACCTCAACCCCTCCTCACAGGGCAAGTACTCCTCACTGAGACCGTCCCAGATGATGGATGTCTTTCCTGTACCACAGGAGCCCAAAACTGGATCCAGTGTCTAGACATGGTCTCCCAGGTACCAAATAGAGGAGGATAATCCCTCCCCTGCACCGTGTTCCTGTTAACACAGCCTGGGGTACTGCTGGCCTTCCTCACTGCCAGAGTGTGCTGTTAGGGGTGTTCTCACTATGTACTGGATCCTTTGAAGTGGGAATAAAAGGTGGTAGAAGTTACTCTTCAGACTTTGAGAACCTCTGGTCTGTCATAGTTTTTTCATCTCTTTCTGTCTCAAATAAAAAGTCTGAACTTCTGCCTGAAGGATTAATAAATTTAAAGCTGATTTTAGTGAGTCCAAGAGCAAACTCAGAGATGCTGTTCAGGCCCATCGTGAGCGGTCTGAAGGCCAGTTCAGTAGCTTTTATTTGAGCTTGTAATATCAGCAGCTGCTGCAGCCTTTCAGTGGTTATTTGCAGAATGGGATCTGCACCAGTTATAAAACAAATTAAACATTAGAAGAGCAGGGACGACCTTTTAGGGAAGAGAACATGATCTGAATTAGACATTAGAATTAGAAAAGAATTTGTAGTTGCTGGTAAAGACCAATGAAGTCACTTGCCTTCTCTGACTCCATGATTTTGCTTTAAGCTGATGACGGATGGAACTGCTGACCACCAACACAGACATATTCACCCTCACCTTAGGCCCTTGTTCCTGCTGCCATCCTGTTACATGTACTACTGTATAGTATGCTGGACCAGAGAGCAGAGAACTGAACAGCCTTTCCCTCCCTTTCCCCTGAAAATGTGTTTTTGGAGGATGGTGACGGGTGGAACAGGGAACAGACCCAGCTGAAAATATTTATTTTTCTTCACCTCTTTTAATTCAGATCAGTCTGAAACACGGTCCTTAGAAAAGGGAGAGAGTAGATATAGCTGCCTGTCACATCTATTTCTATGTTAAAGCATTGATGGAGTCAGACTCTCAGTAAAATACTGGTAGAGCTGTGACTTGGCTAAAATGTAAGCTCACCAAAATTTCACTTTCCTCTTGCAACAGAAAGAAATAACTGGAAGATGGAGGAAGTGCTTTCTCCATTAGCTCTTTTCGTAAATTCTGCAAATCAGAGCAATTGTTGCTGATTTTGAGCCCAAAGAGTGCCCCCCAAGGGATCCCTGAACATCACAAATCTCACTCCCAGACCTGTGTGTTCTTAAGCTTAGGGCTGTTTAAATATAGCAAAGTTGGCTCTTCAGCTCTGCTGTTGTGATTGGTTTAAAGACAGAACAGAGCAGAAACTGGGAATAACCTTGAGGCTGCACGTCAGTGTGCTTTCTCTGTCCTTTGTATTTATTAAAATGTATATTTATACACACAGGGAAGAGCACGTGTCTATGCAAATACAAGGAAAATGTATAATCTTGTAGACCGTGTGGTGATGAACATAGGGCTTATATAACAACGTGGCTGGGTTAGCTCACTGCGGCAGTACCTAACGCACTGGGTTTAATGACCAATGTTTCTTTGAAGCTTATGTGGCTCCTGCTTCAGTGCAACTGCTTCTGAGGTGTCATAGTTTTCAAGCTTCCTCCTTGTGACTGCTGATACATTAATCTGGAGGGAATCAATTTCCCCAGGGAAGGAAGTCGTGTTTTATCAGTTTTTGAGGACTCTGCTACTAGGCTTTAAAACCTTAAAAATGAACTTGTATCGCTATGGAAAGGATGACAATTGCAATGCATATTGCTTCCTGGTTTTGAAATAGAAGTCTAATTCTTATTTGGGAGCTAGAGATCAGTTCTGTATGTTTTGGGTTTTTTTTTGCACACGTGCCTAATTTTACTGAAATCAACCATTCCTGATTTCAGTGGGATGGTCAGGATAGGCATATGCATGTGTTTTGGGCAGGAAACTCTATACCACAAGGCTTTCAAATACTATGGCTTTAGTTTCTTTATGTTAACAGTTTGGGGATTTTAATAAAAGTCATTATAGATAGACTTAATAATTATTATAATGACTTCACTGGTACTGATTTTCCTTGTAACTTAAATTTAGCCTTTATGGTTAGTAGCATAAAAATAAGCTATGAAGCTGGAATAGGTTGTCTGTAAAAGGACTTTAGTGTCTACTGTACTTAAAACAGTTTATATTAAGGACTTAATACACATGTATATTTTTGTTGTATCTAGATTTTATTTTTTTTACCACAGCTGTCTTACAGTTCATACTTTTTTTTTGTCTGTTTGCTTACTGTGTCTTAGGATCCCATGGAGCTGGCCATCCCTCAGAAACTTTAACACCACTGATTGTTTGGGGTGCTGGGATAAATTATCCACAGAAAGTTACATCCCAGTTCTTTGAAGACAATTTTTTGAAAGGTAGGTAAAATGTAAAACTTAAGTGCAAGATTTTGTGCTATTCATTCTCCTAAAAACTAGTTCCAGAGGAGACTTCAATTCTTACAAAGACTCTCAGAGGTTAAAAACTATTTGTACAGAAACATGATTAGTTGTCAAGTTCACAGACTCTTTCCTAGCTTTCAATGAGTTTTCTCATTGAAAAACTGTGACTCTTTACTGTTGTTTTTCCCCTGTGTAATTCATTTACGAATAAACTTTTAAAAATATTTTTATTTGAAATATATAATGTGATAAATATTGGCTTACTGAAATATTGGTAGATTTAGAGAACCATGTGTAATTAAATTGTGCAAGCTCTTCCTCTTTCATGTGCCCCATTCTTGTAGCCAACTCTGTTTCTTAAAGATGCCCTGAGTCTCTGGTTATTATGGTCAGTGAGGTAATGACTTTCTATTTTATATTGGATTGCTTGTCAGGCTACATTAGAGAAAACAGGCAAAAATTACTTCAGCCCTGGTGTTTGAACTCTACCCTGCTCTTGAAGATGGTATTTGGTAACAGATTAAGCAAATGGAATTTTTCAGATACAGACTATGCTAACATTTCACTCCTTGCGATTAACTTCTGCTATAAAACTATGATGCCTCTGATAAAATTGAAAATGAGTTGTAGAAAAGAAACAAAACTGAACTGATCTTGCTGTCTATGATGGCTGATCTACTACACTTTTAAGGATGCTTGACATCTAAGGCTTGATCTGTAAAGCTGAATTTTACATCTATTGTTTTTCTTGATTCTCAGCCGCTTTACTACAAACCTCACAAGTCATGATGAAAATGGTGTGAGAACATTTCAGAAAAGATGAGTATTGAGCTGACTTCCAGATGCACAACAGGGAAATCTGTTTGGCCCTCATCTCTCTAGGAAATGTGTATTTTCTTAAATGAGGGCATTTGTCTGCACCCTATAGTGCCTGCATCAGATTTTCCTTCTGATTGTTTAAAAAAAACCAAAAACCAACCAAACAAACCAGACTACCAGACAAAAAACCAAGCACACCAAACATCAAAAACTCCTCCCTTCATTGTGGACTTGCTCTACAGTGTTCCAGATGTTGAGCATGTTGTTTGTCTGATTAGGTACTATCTTTACAGACTCTTAATTGCCATTGATGGTTTCTGTTGGAGATCTGAGTCTCTCAGACTATCTTGGGAGTTTGATTCTCTGTTTGAGTAATAATATATTCTTAAAAAGTGACTGTTCTCTCTATGGTTGTACATTATAGCTTCTAGTAGGTTGTGTAGCTGAGAAGTAAAACAAAAATTGTTGAAATGGAACTTGGGCTCTCACAAGCCAATACAGTTCAGCTACTCCATTAAGTGACAATACCAGTTATTTTCACAAAGCTAATATATGAAAGAAAAGATGCTTGAAAGAGTTCTCTTGAATCTGCCTTTCCTGCTACATACAAATGCAAGTGAAACTATGTGCAGGGGAGGAGTATGTCTTCAAGACTGCTGTGTCACTGATGCATGCAGGTGTCAGGCTTACACTTGTAGTCACATGTCCCAGTGTTCAAGTTCTTGCATCTCTGGACGATCCTTCCTAATTTATCTCAGTTAAGAGTTCATGGAAATATTGACAGAATATTTCTAATGCTGACAAACTCCTTATGCTCTGTTCAGTGCAAGCAGGCTGTAGACAGCTCAGTGATTCATCTCTCTTCTCGTTATTGCCCTTATACCCCCAAAGACAGGGCTAACAGGCAGGACTTACCCTATCCAGTTTGTCATAGAAGGATTAATGTGCTCTTTGGATGACCAGAAGGGCACAGCGTCTGCTCTGGGATGACAACCTTCTCATCAGTTCTTCCACCTGTGACCTACCTTCCCTCAGGCCTGGTCAGGCAATTCTCTTGGAAACATTTGTATGGCAGCCCTTCATCCTGTGGGCGACATGTAGTATTATCCATCTGGCCATTGGCTTGAGTCTTCTTTAGAAAGGAAGAGAGTACAGAGCTGCTCTTCAGCTCCTCATGGACCAACGGTTGGTCCTGGAGCACAAGTCCAGAGGAGCTTGTAAGTGAAGGCACAACCTTCTGCAACCTCAGGACATGATGTGAATGTTGACATCTATACACATGCCTGTTTTGTAGAGGGCTTAGCCTTCATTGCCACAATTGAGGGAGCTCAGTGTACCCCTCCACTGTTTTGACTTTGGTGAAGTCTTAGGTGTCATTTTCTTTCATTCATGTAGCCTCAGCCTCTTGAACTGGCACTTCCCTGCTGTTTCCCCTGGACCATTTGCATCTGACAGCCCAGTGGTCTGCAGTAAAAGTAGGTCAGGATAATGGCAAAAAAAACCCCCAAACCCATCAACTGAGTGCAAAACTGATGAGCACTGTACAGGAAACCTAGACAATGAGCTGGAATCGTAAACAAGTGTGGGCAGCATGTACAGCTGAGGCACCACACTCCTGGGAGTACAGCCCAGACCGGACAGTTTGCATATGTGCCCTAATCCTCGGGCTTTCCTGGGCTCAGTGTCCTACAACTCCTGGTCCAATGAGGTATCTTCAGCCCTGCCTTTTGGAAATACCTGAGGATGGGAAGTGAAGATGAGAAAGTTTTGATGAAGCTAGATATTTTCTCTAGCAGAGCTACAGTTTCTTCCTACCTTAAGCACATTTTGTGTGTGCATAGACAGTTTTTCAATGTTTTTCTTTGGAAAATCTTATTTAAAGGAAAACAAATTATGCATTTATATAATAGAAATATGGGTGTGAGTCTATTTCTAGAAATATAAACCCATTTCCTTTTCTGGGAAGTGAAAGGAAACAAACTTGTTCATTTTGCTGTGAATTTAGCACAATTCATGATTAATGCCGCTAATAATTCCTTTGCGTTGCCGTGGGAACTTGCTGTAGCTGTATGTCTCTCTCTACTGTTAAGGTACATAGATTATTTTCAGGGATCTTTTTGGACCAAATAACAGTGAACCTGTGCTCAGATCCCCAAAGCTTTCAGTGGTATGAACTAATTGCTGAAAATAAGTTTAGTGTATGCAATACTGCAAATGCATGAAAGAAAAAATCCAAACCCAAACCTTGCTATACTCTGTTTTTTAAATAACTCTCCACCCCCAAAGAAAGCAAGCAATTTTTATTTCCTTAGAGGCCAGTGGAGAGCAGGAAAATACACTTTTGAACCAGGTTTTTTATAATGCACTACAGCTTTAGGGTCTAATATGTTTGTACCCCACTGTACCAGTACATTCGGGACCTTGGGTTAAGCTTTTTTATAAACTACTGAAGAGCTTTAGCAGCCTTTCTTCTAAACATGAGTTTGATTCTTTAAGTTGACACAGAAGGTAATTCATCCCTGCACTGAATAAAACCCCCAAAACCTTTGTCCTTTCTTCAACTGATCTAGGTCACAGATTTGCAAGCAGGAATTTATCCTGCTGGATAAAAGAAAATGTGAACTGGAGTGAATGCATTTTGTTGCTTCTGCCTGTTGAGTTCTGTCTATAACATTCTTGAGCTAGTATCCTAAAGTCAAATTATAATTTTCTTTAGTACCAACACTTTACAGAAGATGGCAGCAAGCCATTAAACGTCAATGGAATTACCCCTTTCAAATCTGTGTAGATTAGCTGCTCATGTGCTCTGTTATTTTTTGCAGAATGGAAACTGGAGAACTTGAAGAGGCTTGATGTCAATCAGGTATCAAACATACCTAATTTAATGGCTCATACATTTTTACCTTAAATTAGGAGTTTTATGTGATTTAAGCTAATTTATTTGATTTGAATGATCACACTGATGTACTATTTCTCTAGAATGTGTAACTTAAGAGTTGCGGGATAAGTTTGAATTGCTAGTTGACCCATGTGCTTGTGACCCATTTAACTTCTCCTGAAGATACATTATTGCACCGTTATAGTTAAGTGATCATCTGCCTTTGTAGAAAAAGAGTACCATACAACGTAACAGTTCCTTCTCAAACCCAGTGCCAGTTACTCAAAAGTAGCTTGAAGAGCATCTAACATGCTTTCAGAGTGGGATTTGTTTTTGCAAACCTTTAGAAGTAACCTGTGATGCTTTCCCTCTCCTTTTTACTTGGGAAATGTTCTGGAGCGGAGCTTAATCCTTCTTGGTATGTCCTATGAAGATGCCCAGCGAAACAAAGAGAAAGCTTGTTCTGATAACCATGTTTCCCACATTTGTGAGCATCTGCTATGTGCTTTTTCCTATGCTTGTTAGCCATGTATATGTTGAGTTTATTTTTTCAGAGCTGTCTATTCAATGTCTGTATTTTGCCACTTTTTTTTTTTTTCCCCAGAAATTGCAGTCATTATTTAATCAAAACCACTTCTTGCTACAATGTGAAACTGTGTTATTTTTCAATAGAGTCTGTGATTATGGCCCAGGTACTTTGCAATTTAGACAATTAGTACTGTAAAGGAAGTAAAAAAAGTGAACAACTTATCCTTTGATACTAAATCAGTCAAGCATTTTTAAATCATGGTGCTTCCTACTTCTTATCATCCTATGAAAACTAATATATGAATAACAGGCTCCAAAGATACTCAAACAAGGGAAATAAACTCATGCTAGAAGGTTCATGTTAGTAATATTCTGGACATCAGTTTTCCTCTCAAGGTTGGTAGAACTTACAGCAATGTTATTTTGAGACTATATAGAAGAATCACAAGTGTTACTTTGTCCTGCATAGTGGAGTTCCCAAAGACAGAGCTTCTGTGTTGTAGTACTTGTGAACTATGGGTAAAAATAGCAAACTTAGACTTCTGATTACCATTACACTACATGTATATTGTTAGCTGCAAATAATGATTTGGAGTCTGCACAGTAGATTGAGACTGGAGCAATGCCTCTGTTTACAGTATAGTTTCTTCAGTTTTATGTTGGAGAAACAAAAAAATGTTGGTGCATAGTTTTATATTAAAGGAAAATACAAACCTAGTGAGGGGCAGTGTTTATTGTCATTAGTAGAAGGTAATGGTAACTTGTTCTATGAGATGCCTTGGTGTAGATTGAAGGGCCTTTCTGAGGGCTGACTGGACACAAGTAAGTGCAGAAACCTCCTCTGAAGGTGAGTAATCAGCACTGTGGAAGCATGGGGCAAGGAGTGTTATGAAGAGAGGTATATCCAGTATACTGCTTAAAGCTGTATATATGAAAGTAGTTATTTCAATTATGTAAATAGTCATAAAAAATGGTATGCTGCTCTGAGTGCAGTGAAGAAGGTGCTGGATTCCTGTGAATAAATAGTGGGGGAGGGGTGTATTTGCTGTTTGTACTAAATGTATTTTTGAAGATCTATTAGTAGTGGAGTCTCACATTTTGAATCTAATCGTGCTGTGATATCTGGAAACTGAAAAAAACCCAAAAAACTACAAAGGAGAGTTGTGTGTTATAACTTCACAGTATTACACAATTTTCTTTTGCAAATGCATATATGTTGAAATGAAATTGAATTCATTATCTCTAGGGGCTGAAATTGTGTTAAAATGGGAATGCTTCTGCTTTCACAGGCTGATATAGCACCGCTGATGGCGTCCCTTATTGGTGTGCCGTTTCCCCTGAATTCTGTGGTAAGAAGTACAAATGTTTTTACATATTATAGAAATCTGTTCACTGTAGAGGAAGAGGTGTTTGGGGCAAGTCTTGAGGCATGTAAAGGGGAAGATTATAGATTTGTAAAGGTGCTACAGGTTGTGGACGCTGCTTGTAGTCTTAGGTTTACATGTGTATCTTCAGTTTAGAGTACAAATTCAATCTTTTAATATATGGAATAGAGTGTTGAGTTGGAAAGGCAGCTGATCCTTATGTAATCTGCAACTTTATACTCTTGAGCTGCATAAAGGTTTTTTGTTACTTTGTTTTTAGGGGTGGTAAAAATGCAATATGGTTTGAATAACAAATGATTTTGATCATGAAAACTGAGCCTACAAACAAGCTTGTTCCTGCAATTTAATGTTTAATTATTTCTTGATTAAACTCAAGTACTTTCTTTAGATGGTATCTTGTGCCTCTAATTTAGTGAACAGTGAGATGGTGTTTTCTTTCAATTTCTTTCATATGTTATTACACAGTCCAAAAGTTGCTTCATAAGTATCTAATTGACAATTAGCATTTCATTATTGTGCTTTCATGCTGCTAGTTCCACATTTAACACGCCTATTAACAGCACATTTTTCAAAATATTTCTTCTGGAGACTCTGCCTCAGCTTCCATTCCCCTGTCCTGGACTGATTGTTGGCTGTGTGAGGAAAGCTGCTCAGCATAGGGTGGAACAAGAACTGCTTGCTTTCCTATCACAAGTACTGGGTTGAGTCAGGCCCATGCTGACTTCCTGCTAGGCTTTCCATGGAAAACTTTTAGGTATTTCATAAATGACCTCTGATTAGAGCTCGAGGTTATATTATTTTATAGTATATAGTTTAATAACAATCTGTGTTATTTATGGTTTTTGCATTCCTGTAGAAACTGAGATATTATAAACCATTCCTGTGATGTTGCAAAACTGTGTGAGAAGGGTGTTTTCAGAGGAGTTACATTAGTTATTTCAGCAGTAATTTGATGTATTCTTACTGCTTATTTGGCCAGCAATTCAGTTAGAGAAATTCCTGTATTTTAATTTACTTATTTATTTTTTTAATGTATATGTGTATTTTTCTTCCTCAGGGAACTCTGCCTCTGGAATATCTGAACAATAGTGCTCATTTCAAAGCAGAGAGCATGTTTACCAATGCTGTTCAAATTCTTGAGCAATTCAAGGTACTAAACATATAAAAGACCTTATTTGAATAAGAAGTTGTTGCTACATGGACATACCTTTATATATAGCATGCTGAATTTGAAGGATTAAAATAGAATGCATGTACTTGGTGTTGTTGAATTATTAGCTGTGAGCCGTATCTGAAGGAGTTGAAAGGACTTAAATAAGCAACTTTTTTTTTTTTTTGAGGAGAATGAATAATTTTTTTTCAATTCTTAACAAAAATGCTGATGTCTATTGATATGAATGTAAGCCTGCTTGCAGTATATGGAGGTAGAATATGAGTGCTGGTGCCTGATAAGGGAAATAATACTTTCATAACAGGGCCTAGAAGACATGACTCTAAGTCGGGATCAGTATACAAACAAGTCAAAAAGGTAATAGGCTCCTGTCCATTAAATAAATGAAATTAATGGTCTAATTTAGCTAATGCTTCTGTATCTGTTGTTTTACTTTGCAAGTGTTCATTTCTGGCTTCTCTATCTTATTCATTTAATATTCATATTATATTGTGTGAACACTTGAGTGGTCCAAACAAAATAAGGTTCTGTTTCATTAGACGGTGGAATAAGAAAATGTCCAAAATCCCCAAATCACAGTTTTGGCAAGGCACAGAAACACTCTGAGGGAAAACAGTCTTCTCTACAGATAGGAAGCTGACACACAAAAGAACTATTATCCTGTCAGGAAAACCATGTGGTGATACTGAAACAATAAATTAGATAGCACCTTCAGCACCTTCTGTCCCTAGAATGCTTGGTTCACAAGTGTGGTTACTGGTGGGCAGTGTCAACAGCAGAGTCGCTTTCAAATATGTGGTGAAAAGCTGGCAGGTAGCAGAGAAGGTGACTGGTGGACTGGACATGAAGTGGAAACATGGTGATATCACCTCCACAGTTGGAAGACCTCTGCTTTAAGCATTAAGGATGTACTCAGGTCTTCTTCAGTTAAATTGGTGTCTTGGAGATTAGTTTTAAAAAGTAGTTCTACTTATTCTACTTCTCCTTTCCTTTAGTTTTACTTTTATTCTGTTGTTTTGTAGTGCTAGGTTATCTTCTTTTTTTTTTCCTTTTTTTTTTTTTTTTTGGCTTGTTTCTAGCATTGTTTTAGAATGATCCTGTATGAATTTCCTATATGTTTCTCTGCTGTAGCAGAAGCACTGACTTAGACCTGCCAAGGGATTTTTCCTTTTCCTGTGGTGGACTGACCTGACCAGAATTTGTACTCCTTGGAGAAAATGTTGGCTTAGATGGACAGGATGAGATGTGTGGGTTGTTACTTCAAACTCTCAGGTTTTGGGACTAGTGTGTTTGGGAAGTTTCTGTGTGCATGTTATGCCAACTGTCAGACTTGAGTCAGGCTGCTGCAGAAGGCTTTAAAGATGTTTTGGAGGTCCTTGGGCAAAGTGACTCTGATGGCATCAAAACCTATTTTTATCCATGTGCAGTTTAATTGATTTAATAGCATTGCTTTGGCAGTGTTTGCTGCAGTGTACTAGTTCCTGTCTGGCATAAACAATACTGGTTTCCTCAAGGAGGTTGTCACGGAAGCCTGGTAGCCCTTCCAGCCCTATCTTCCCTTTATCCTGCAAACTGTAAAAGTCCTCCTGAGAAAATCAGTGGCTGATTTATTTTATTTTTTGGTGGTTTATTTTATTTACTTTAGAGCAGGTCTGAATTTCCAGGAATTTCAGAGGAGTTGTGCATACTGGAGTAAAACACCTAATTTCCTGGACAGTGCTATTTCATTCCTTTTCCAAAATCTTGGAAACTTTTTGTGATTTGTTTGTGTTTTTTTTAGTTTATTCTCTGATACAATTTTTAGTCTTGTTGCAACTCGCATATAATGGTTTAATGCTTTCTTATGCAGGTTAAGATGAGTGAGAAAAAGGAAACTACACTGTCATTTCTGTTCACACCATTCAAGTAAGTGTTTGTAAAAGCTATGTGTATTTTATCTGATTGTTTGTCTTATCACTCATTTCAGTATTTCAGTGATATCTCAGTGGCATGCAACAACAACTTCAGTCTCTTCAGGGTTTTTTTAGGTGATACTGTTTATCAGACTATAAAACTAAACAAACTAAAACTTTGCATTAGAACTCTGCAATTAACTGCTACTTCTAACCAAAATTTTAAAATAGATTTCTTTTTTCAAGTCTATTCCTTACATTTAGTTTTCTGTTAAGAGTTAGTGGTCTGAGCTTTTTGATAATGTAGCTATATAGACTGCACAGTAATTTTCACTGACTTTTTTTGCTGTATTGTTTTTAGCATTCCTTGTGAGATACAAGTCCCCGTAGAGTCAGGAATGCAATCTGTTCTTGTTTATATATACATCTGAAAGTTGAACTAAGAATTGTTTCTTCTGTGATTTAAATTCTAATGAAAAATAAATAAAATGCATTCTATCCAAAAGGAACCTCCAAATCTTTAAAATTTGTGTTCCCTAGCATTAGTTTTTCCAGGGCTGTGAGGGAGTCTTCTTAGTGCTTTGTGTTTCTGCAAACTCTGTTCTAGTGTATGGAACAGTTACTGACTCCCTCACCCTTCTGTCTTATCCAATTAAGGCTGGTTTTTCCTTTTCCTTTCTCCTCTAAAGGTTTTTTTAAAAGCTTTGCCATGGGTGCATGTAGTAGTGTTCAGTTCTACTTGCAGTTTGTGGTGTGCTCCAATATACCTCGATACTGAGAGCAGCTGTTTTCCTTTGGGAAATACAACTGATGTTAATTAAGATCTTTAAATCATAACAACAATAAAAAGTATTTGAGTCACTTCCTGTGAAGTATCTTTATTACTAAAGATGATTGCTCTCTGTCTGAACAGGCATTTACTGTGTTATTTTATACCTCTTGCTTCTTCAAAGGGGAAGTTCAAGACAGTCTCTGAGATAGCCAAGTCAATCTTGGGCACAAAATGAATCTTTTAGATCAAATTCTAATTGACAGTTGCATTATCAAAGAATTTACTGATCTGTATGCCATATGGAAAGGATGGTCAGTCCTCTCTGATTCTGTGTGTCTGATATGTTGGATTGTTTTAAGTGGAAATGCCAGACAAGACACATTTATCACTTTGAAAATGTGACTAAAACTTGATATGAACATGTTACTTTGGTATGGTCTATTGCAAAAATAAATTTATTTTATTTAGATGTTCCTGAAACTTTTCTGAATCAATATTTGGATTAATGGTCATTCCAATGAAGGTTTTTATATGAGACCAAAGTAATTGTTTGGATGTGTGAGTGTCACGGATGGAGTGATGCACCTCTCTCATAAGAGAGAAGTAGCAACATGTTTATTTACATAAAACAGTGATTTTACAAAGTTTGATAGTAAATGCGACAGTGGCCACAAGATTCAGTGGCAAGGTATACTCGATTGTATACTGTGTAGTGGACAGGGTCAGGCAAAACTGTCAAGGCGACTCTTCTGTTAAGTGGTGAGGTTCAGAAAGGACCCCCTTGCATTCTAAACTCCTTCTCAGAGAGAGTTTAGGTGCAGTTGGTTCCAGACTTGGTCAGTGGTTTATGTCTAAAGGATTATACGTGCACAAAAAATCCTTTGTGCTGTTTAGCTAAGATTTCCAAGTTAGCATGCTATTAATCTCTTTCTGAGAACCTGTTGAGGCAGGCACTCAGCCTCGAGTAATAACCTCGAGTCATCTGTACTCAAGAGGAGATACTGTTGTGCAGGAGAGCTCTACAGGTCCTGGACCGTCCACTAGTTATGGAGTAATTTGATTGACTTATAGTCATACTTGCATACCAGCTGTATTTAATTTGGCACATACTCAACTAGCCCTCAGCTGCTGAGCAAGTCTTATGGCCCTTAACAGCTTTTGCATTGTTATCTGTTTCCCCAAAGTCCAACTTGAGCCAGATGCAGCCGTCATGACCACCATTGGTGGCTATCGCTTAAGCAAAAGGCAGGGAACCCACTACTGCCATAAATTACCTTACACAAAGCCCCTATGCTTGCATGTGGTATGGGTAAAGGCTTTCTTTGATACTTCAAGATGGTGCTGTTTATCTTCACTCTAGGAAAGCAAAAAAAGACTTATACCACAGTTGGTCACACGTTGAAGTAAATACTCATCCAGGGTGTGCTGGGGTGGGGGAACTTTGGCCAGATTCTAACTAGTCCTCACAGCTCTCTTTGACTTTCAAAACTTGGCCCATGTCTGGGAAGCTAAGAAAGGGTCCTGCCCAACTAATAGTTATTAATATTTGGGATGAAGTGGTTGAACACCAACTTATTTTTGAGCAGGTTGTTAACTCCCTAGTGCCCAACTTGCAGGAAACTTGAAGGAAAACCCGAGGTAGTTTTAGACACGACCTTTCTGCAGATCTGTCCCCTCCTTCACGTTTTGGTGACTGACTGGGTGTGTGCAGTGAAGACAAGACTGAACTTCAGCTGCAGGTCATGATGTTATGCATTAGTATAAGGTAAACCATATCTGTTCTTCAAATAAATTTTCTTTGTGTCTGAGATACTGAGGGAAAGGCATGTATCCCCTTCTGCTCGCTTTACTGAGACACTTTTTTTGGTGGTAGGTGTAGAAGAGTATGGTTACTTTTTCAGGAGAAGTTCAAAATGCAGAGTTGGGGGTACCTGACTCCTGTGTCCGGAGCAAGAGGTCTCTTAGTATACTATGCTATATTTTTCAGTAATTTTTGATTGTATGGAGATGGTGTTTCTGCATAGCTGTATGCTATTTGGACTTGTCAACCTAGGTTTAATGTCAAGTTTGATGCCTAATATGTGTTAATCTGTGTTTGGTCTTACCTGCTGCTGCAGCTGAGCGCAGTTCTGTGCTGTGTTTCTGCTAGGCGTTATTGTCCTTTCATTCAGACATGAATAGCTTCTTCCATCTTTGTTCATTTTCACTTGTTGTAGAAAGAAGTTACATCCTTTTTTAATCCTTCTGGTGCCTGAAATATGTAACTTGAAGCTCAGAAAGTGTGTACTCCGGCATGTAATGCTTTATTACTTCCTAATTTATTGGAAGTTAGTGAAGTGTAATTCATGTCTGAAGTGCTTTGAGACCATCAAGTTATATAGAAAATGTAAACTTACCTGCAGTTCCAGTTGGATATATGAAAAGATTTACTGTCTGAAATTTGTTTCCTTCCCACTTCCTTTTTCTCCCCACCTTTTTTTTCCCCGAATGTGAAAGACGTATTTTCAAAAATTATTTGCTTAGCAAAATCAGAGACTTTTCTTATCAGGATTATGGTAATAAAGGCACAATGCTTTGACCTTCATGTGTAAGAAAAGCAGATGCCAAGTTACCAGATGCTTTTAGGGAAGAGAGGGGACAAATCTGAAGACTGCTGACAGAGGAAAACTGACGTCCACGATAGTGAACTATCTTAGCTTTCCCACCATTTGATGTACCTTAAGGCAATTCCCAAGCTGGCACAGCTCAAAGAGGAGTGTGCTAAGGGGCCAGTTGCTACTGTTGCAAAAGGATTCCCAAGGTTAGCATCTCTGGGCTGTGAAAGTAGTCCATCAAGAAGTATCAGGAGGACAGTGTAGTGATGTGGGTAAATGGTGCATCACTATTGCCCTAAAATACTCTTAAACAATTAATACAATTTGATTATCCCAACAGGTACAAGAGATTTACGATAGTAAGTTACACAAAAGCACAGGAGTTCTTTTGCATATTCCTGATGTATACACTGCTTTCTGGAAAGGCTGTGCTTCCAGGTGTTCCAGTTCTGGTGTCTCACAGTAAGATGGCAAAAGCAGTTGTTAAAGAACCACCATATACAAAAAGAAAATCACTGAGATAAACAGCTAAATTATAATCTGTGTTTACTTTCCACTAGGTGTGCTTTTTTACTGAATGTCTTGAAATTTCTATCAATAAGGGTTGGGTGTTTTTTTTAAGCAGGAAATAGCTGAAGTATATTATTTAAAATGAAGTTTGTATCTTCTCATATGTGAAAAATCCCATAGCACTTGATGTACATTTTTCAGGCATTCTAATTGTTCAATCATCCAAAATGCTTATTTTTGTATGTATAACCCAGTTATAACTTACCTATTTGTATAGAAAGTCACTGCATTTTTAATGTGCAGTGTGCAGCTAATAAATAAAAATGTACCTCTCTCTCCCCACATGAAAATGTAACTCTTTTCCTTTCCTCTGCTCTGTAGTATGAATTGAGATATAACTCCCTTCAACGTTTGTATGGATTTGGTGCAAGGAGGTACCAATCGTGTAGAGATTGAGTCTTTCCACATAACAGCACATCATGTATTTTGTCGTAGTGATAGAAAAGGAAATAGAGTGTAGAGTGTCTTTGAAGATTGCAGAAATTTCAAATAAATGCCATGTGCACAAATACCTCTCTTTTCTTCTTTTCTCTGATGGCTGGAGATACAGCACTACATTGTTCCCTCTGTCTGATGGCCTTTCAAAACTTTAATAATAGATACTTTCACAAAATTGACATTTTGATTAAAGTGAAGCAAGTGATTTTTTTTTTTTCCGCCTGTGAGTGAAACAGAGTTACTTAAGATGTCAGTACATCTTTTGAAACACCCTATTCTTGCTTTGTTTAAATATAATACATTTATTTAAATAACTGATAATATGTAAGATATCTGTGATATATGTGATAATGCATTGCAAGAGCAAATATTAAGGACTGAATGTCAAGAAGAAGGGCTGAAACTATCGAAGTAGGGAAGGATATTCTAATAGTGTTTACTCTCCCTATACATTTGTCTCCATACTTTGTGTCTTCAGAGGACTTTTTATTTACCAGAAGCGCTGATTTATCTGCAAAGATTTCAGTCCCTATATCCTGTGGTCAAGAATCAGGGACAGCAGTTTCTATCAATTTCTTGTGAACCCTGAAAAGGCATCCAGAGTTTTCCTTTCTCCACTTTGTCCTCATTGTGTTACCAGGTGTGAATGCAGGCATGAACCTGCTGCTGGGTCTGCTTGTACAAGTAGACCAGTATGGTCATCTGTCTCAGTTTAAAAGAAACCAAGATGACTATCAAGGAAAGTGGGGAACCCTTCTGGACTAGGAGGGGGATCTCTCCCCAAGAACCACCACAACCTTTGAAATTAAGACACTTCAATCAGAAAATGCAGAGAAGAAGCGTAGCAGTTCTTTACTGCAGACATATATATATAACCAGAAAAAACAAACAAACCCACCTGAACAGACAGCAACACCGTAACCAAAACTTTAACATGAATCATGTCCTCTCTGCCCCTTCAGTGCAGTTATATATACCCACAGTGGGAGGCGATGCCACACTTCAGGATGCAGGGGCTTCAGTGACTCAGGGGCCCTGGTGAGGCAAAGAAGCGGGGCAGGAGGAGGTGCTGGCTCTAAAGCTCATGTGGGAACGGCAGCCACAGGGATGGGCTGAAGTGTTTCCTGTGGGCAGTATAAGGACCCTCTCACTGTCTTGTGTCCCAGAGTGTTGGGGGTCAGGAGGGAGTGGGGTAGCAGCTCCTCTGCAAACGACGTCAGCCCTTTGTGGAGCCTGTAGCGACTCCAGGCAGCGCCGATCGTTTCCGCAGCAGAACAGCACAGGGGGTGTAGAGCTGAGGGCAAGCCCGGACCCCCCTCCCAAGTGCCTCCACCAGCCCAGCAAGTGGTGGTTGGCACCCACACAGACAGAGGGAAAGAAACTCTCTGCGTTAGGAATCTGTGTATATACATATGAACCAAAAATAGAACTGCAGTGATGTAGAGGCAAAGTGCTCAAAGGAAAATGATTACTTTGTATTATTTTAAAAACTCCTACTGATTAAATATTATATGTATTATCTCTCTAGGGAAAAATCAATACCTGTGCTATAAAATGCATATTATTGGGCAAAAATGTCAACTTCTCTTTCACTGAGTGAGCCGGGTCTGAGGCACTCTTTTAAACTCTTCTCAGGGAAGAGGCAATCCTCTTAGAAAGCAGGCATCCTGCTGGTCTTGAGTTTCAGCAGTGCACTCAGGAGCTTTTAGTTTGTACACAAAAAGTTTACTGTGGCTTCTGCACAAGAGGACCAGACATAATTGGATTTACTAACAAGTAGGTTGTAGATACGGTTTTTAGAACGAGCTAAAAGGTTACTGTAAAAGTTAAAATGTCACAAGTTATTTCTCTTATTTCCTTGTACTAGAAATCCCTGTCGTCTTTTCTTGGAAGTTGTGAGGCTTCATGGAATGAGGGTGAGGTGGGATATACAGGTAGGATGGGAGTGGCAGAGAATGTTCTGCTCCAGGGTGTGAGGCAAGGCTTTTTCTGTATATCAATAAGAAAGACCCAATAACAAATAGCTTAATAAAATAGCTTTTTAAATAAGAAAATAAATGGAAGAATATAGATAGCAAGTAAATCATACATCCCTTTTAATGCTGGGTACCCTGTGTTTGTGCAGCATCGGATGGATTTTCCAATGGTTGTGCACAGATGCTGTCTGTGGAAGAGTTCCTCATTTTGGTCATTCATGCTACTATGTGGTTTTCCATCAAGAAGTCAACTCTGGTAGTCATTTCTACTGTCAGACAGAATGGAGGTTCTCATGAAAACTCCTTGCAGCACTTCTAGATAAACATGAGGACAGGCAGGCAGTATAATTGCTGGTATGGAGTGGAAGTTGTCTGCCGGCTCCTTGGTTATAGTCAGCTAGCTGGGTTTGTCCTGTGGCCAAGGCATTTGGGCACCTGGGCCTACTGAGGATGACTGTCATGTGGATCGTTGACTCCTGGATATGTGATGGTCTTCTGGTCAGGATCAGTATGGGTGGTATTCCAGACTTGTGTTTCAGTGGCTGTGGGGCCCTGCTAGTAGGTACTTGCCCAAACACAATGCAAGCTACCTGTTCTGAATGCAGCCGGTTCAAAAATGGTCACCAGAGGTTGATTGGCAGATAGGATTGTGGAACAAAAGAGTAGCTGTGGTGTAACACTACACAGTCACAACAGGCAGATATGTAGATCCAGCTCATTGTCAGAAATATTGATATATGTCATTGTGTATTTTGCAGATGTGAAGGCTGACTTGCAGAATTGGTAGGGTGTTGTTTAGAGTCAGTGTATGTCCCTTCCCTGTAGTACCAAAGTAGAAGAAACTTTAAAAGTGGTGCATTTCCTTTCCTTCAAGGATCTTCCATCTTCCCTAGGAAGCAGTTTTCCTTTCCAAGGCTGCAGCATCATGTCCTGCTGTGGCTTTTGGGACAAATCCCCTCTCCCTGGAAGATCCCTATATCCAGCTTCTCAGTTCCACTTTGAGGGGGCCAAAGACAGTGGCCTCCTCACTCCTGGCCTCTGGTTGTCTGAAGCTCTTAGTAGTTTACATGGAAAATATTTTGTATGCTGCCCAGCTACCTTTATTGCTTCTCTGTTTAGTGAATTGGCAGCTGGCAGCTAACTTGTCCTCTCCTTTTTCTCTCATTTCTGTTATCTAAAGGATTTACATAAATACCCTAAGGCGCTTTCGTGTTGAATATGTAAATACACTTCATCAGGGATGCTGATTTGTAGATATGAAAAAGATGTTTTAATTCCTGAAATTTGACAATCCAGGATTAGACATTAGTGGTCAGACCACTTTCTGAGGTTTCACTGATGTCCTGCTGTTTCCTCCTCTGCATGTTTGTAAATCTGAATATAAAAGCATGCATGTATTTTTGGGTTTTTGCAGCCTGTCAGTAAAGATGCTTTTTGCTACCTTTGGCCTGTGGAAGTGTGTGTGTCCTCCTTTCATTTCATTATGCTTTAAAGAACAAAACCCTCAGAACTTAAAGGCAGAAGCCTCTTACTGCCTTTCTAATTTCTTTTCTTTCTTTTGGAGTGCCAGCGGTGCTTTTTAATGCTTCTTAAAATTAAAAATAAATTTGCAAAAATAACTGCATACAACCCTGCAGCTAGACTGGCTGACTTAAAATATAACATAGTAGTCAGAAAATCCAGAAACACAGAAACCTACTTGAAATTTAGACACTCCAAAGCTTAAAATCCTGGCTGTAAAACAGCAGGAGCAAAGACAGTAGATCAAGTTGGGAGAGGGAATATTGAGGGTCTTGGGGCTTAAGAAGCTGTAATAAACCCTTTAGTGTAGGTTATGTAGAACAGCTTTTCTTTTAAAAAGCACAGCTTTAGCATACTAAAAATGGGGCTGTGATTTTTTTATCTGCAATTAACATGTATCTTGCTTCTGAATTATGAAAATCAAGTTTTGTTAGGACTTGCCTGTTTTAGCAGCTTACCTGAAAATATTTTAGTAAACAAGGAAAATTAAGGTCATTGAAGCAGATTAAGGATCAGAGCTATCCACGCAATCATTTAATCTTTGAAACTTCACTTCTTAATCAAAAGTATAACATACGCAAAGGACTGTCTCTATATCTCATAGTCTGTGTTTTCAGTCTGTCTTTGGCAGATACAGTAGAACAGGTCTTTCTTTTGAAAAGGCAAATCTGAAGAACTGAACATATTTTGAAAATGGAAAAAAACCAGTTTCTGGCCATTAATATTCACATAAATAGGTAATTTGGTGAGACCCATGGAACTGTAATTTTTTCCTGATGATTGCCCCTAGTAGCATCATGTACTCTATACCACGTAGCAGGTTCAACAGAGGGTAAATATGGTCTTTCCAGACTTTGTTTTGAAGTATTTATTTCGTCAATTTTTCTACATTTTGCTGAATGAACTCAAGACTTTGCATCTTGCCATGCATTATTTATCATATTGTTCTCTGCTGTTGATGGAGTAGGAAAGTTTTATATAATGTGTTTCATTCTGCTTCTGTAAGACTGTGCACTGAAGTTTCAAAAGAAATGATTTATTGATAAAGTGAGGCTCATTTGTCTCTGCACTCATGTGGGGGCAAATTCAGTGTGGAGCAGGAATAAATGTTGACTGCAAGACCTGTGCCTTTCCTTTCCCATTACCTGTGTTTTCTGAGCTGCCGTCTCTGTTGTGCACTGGGAATGTTTGAAGACAGCTTTCATGAGAGACTGATTTGTTTTTTTGAGCCAGTTGCTACACTGGCTTGGTTACTTGTATAACTTTGGAATAGCAGCCCTATAAAAATATCCACACTTTCAAGATGACATTTCTCCAGCAGTGGTGGTGCTGTAACAGTGGGTCCTGTAAATACTATTTCAACTGCTTGCAGTAGTTCTGGAGTGGAAGCCATCTCTCTTTGTAGTGTGGCCCTCTCGCAGAGGGATGGGTGGCAACACAGTTTGAGTATACTCACCTGATTCTGTTGCTGGCAATTTTCTCCCATGGTGAGAGCAGAGACGCACTGATGCCTCCCCCAGCAGGGTCAGAGTGGCAGAAGACAGGGCTGGGTGGCAGAGGCCTCAGCTGCTCCGCAGGATGGATGGTGCCAGTGTAGACAGGCAACATTAACCTGGGCAATTTATTTTGGGTTGCAAATTACTAAGGTACCAGCGACCTTCTTTCTAACGGAGAGGACAAGAACCTGTAATTACTCAGCCTTTTGGCAGAAGAGGTTGCTGGACTTTTTTGGGCAGTGGCAGTCTGGTGGTTCTTTTACTGCTAACAGTTTTGGAGTTAGCAATTTCATAGCAAAGCAAGTGAGAAGCTCTGATTTTTGTGGTGTTCAGAAGAAGGCAACCCATACAAATTTCTAGCACACTTTATTCAGAAGGCCTTGCTCCATCATGGGGCTGTGACAACATTCAAGGGATATATATCGATATCTTTTAACTTCTTTAGTTTTGTATCAACGGGATGGTCCTTTCCTCCCCATCCCCCAAACAGCCTATATGGTGAGTTAGAAGACTGAAGTCTGATGAGCAGCTACTTCTGATTTACTACTGGATGTGGATCATAGAAATGTAATCACTATGTCTTCTGCAAATCTTGTGACTCCCAAGGCGTTGTAGGATGCATAGTGTTTGCCTTTTTCTGATGGGGGAGAGTGAGAAGGCAGTGATAGAAAGGTGTAGATATGCATGAGCTGACATGGAGTTTGTGTGTGTATGTAGTGAAACAGCTGACAGTGAACTAGGCAAAGTTCTCAGTCTTTATCTTTGTCCATTTCATCTACAGGTCTACGATGCTTCATTATTATTATTAAATTATTATTAATAAATTATAGTTATTACATCTTCATCATTTTAAGTGTTAAACTACTACAGATCCTAAGGGTTTACTCTTCATAGCAGAATTCTGGCAAAATTACTACGGAATAAAATTGATATAAATCATTACCCAAATAACCAGGGATAATAAAATTAGCAAATTAACAGCAGTGGATACAGATGTATTTGCAAGCCATCTCCCTATGTTCTGAGGTCTTTTATTTACTGGTTTGAGTGCAACATGCTACCTATGCTATTGGGGATGGTAATTTCTGTAGTGTGATGATAAACAAGTTGACCAAAGAGAGGTCCCCTTGACATTGCTGTGGTGAATGTACTTTACCAAGGTCTTGTTGAGAAGAGCTGTCAAATAGCTTAGTTTATATGAAGCTATATGAAGGATGTGTTGGAAAAATTATTTTTTTCAGGTATACCTATGACAAGGGTAGCTAGCATCTCAGAAGGGAGAGTTTACAAGCACTTATGTGATTAAGCCAATCGTTTGTTTTCATAGTTAATTATGTTTATTCATGGATAAAGCTGTGATTTCTGTCAGGAATTTAAATTAATCTGTCGTAGTCAAAATGAAAAATAAAATTACTCTTCTAAAACAACCACCATTGCCTCTGCAGAATGTAGTTTTAAGTTTTTAGAATCCTGATGATACTGTGAATGTCTGTGTTTATAGCATACATGACCATGGAGTTCTTGGTTTTTATTTGAAGTTAAACCTCAGAGTAGTACACTTTACTGTACATGTGTTTTGCAATATTTTCAAGAAAAGAATGGGAGGATAGCGCTGAGTCTACTTACTGAATTCTCTTTATGTGTGCCTGTTAATAGGACAGGTATTTTTGTGTTATGGAAAAAGACTTGATTTCACTAGTCAAGTCTATTCATCTTTGAATTTGGTAGAACTGGATTTTGATGCTGGGAAGAGTGTATACACACATATCTTAGTTTTCCATCTATAGCTCAGAATCTTTGTAACAACGATCAGTAAATTCACTTCATTGCTATTGATATTAATTACACAGATGTGTGCATTAAGTGACCTTGAGAATACATTAGCCTACTACTAGTGCCTCTGGGACATTGCGTACTAAAACATGGGGAAGTAGCTCTGATTGGTTTATTCTTTTCTAACATCTCTATTCTATTGGAAACCTTTCAAATAGTTTAGGTGTTGCCAAGCATAGTTCAAGCTTTAACTTCTCAGGTTTAAATTTCCCTTGTGGTTTTGTGTTTTGATGTCTTGTGGATTTTATAGAATCACCATTTCTAAAGTCCATAGCTTTTTTCTGTAGGCAACTTTCCACTTCTGTTCATGAATCATCTTTGTCTCTTTATGTTTTCTGCTACATCTAGCAAGGGGCTACTTTTAAATCTCTCATCTACTTTGTCAGCTTCAGGGAGCGAATCAGTGTCCTCAAGGAGTGGTAAACTGCTTATGGTCAGCCATATCGATTCTTTAATTGAGGGATAATCATCATATATGCTAACTCTTCTTTATAGGCTGTTGTGAGATACCAAAATTCTCTAATCACTTCTATGCATTTTTGCTTAATACAGAGACAAAAAACACCTTAAGATAATGATCAATCCTTGCATTTTCATAGTTATATAAGAATAGTCTTTAGTTTCTGGTGAAATTCATAAATTTTACAAAAACAATTGTTAGACAATTGTAAATTTGGCGTCTTGAAAAGCATATATATGGAAATAGGGTAAAATGTGTGGTATGGTGTTAGCTATTGAAAATTAACAATGCACCTGCTAATGGTAACTCCATTTGACAAAATAATTGCTTTCTGTGTTTGACTTACTTGAAACTTTACTGTTTAAAAACCCAGTTTATTCTGTTACACCATCCATGTACAAAGACCCCAGGTGCTATCCTCTTAAGAAGGAATAAGTGAAGACTATTGTTCATTAATAATATAATGATTCATTGTGAGTAAAAAGATAATAAGGGGGTTATATCTAAATGACTAAAGACATAAAGTAAAATACAATTTTAAGTTGTAAGAAATTTGCATTGAATATGAGAAGGATAAAATTCACAGAAAACAATAAGTGTAAAACAATAAAAATTAGACAGGGAACATAGGAACATCTTGGATATATTTAAATCCCAAATAAAGCTCATGAACATTTATTCCAGATTACTTTTTAATCCTTATCTAAAAGCTAAGATGTCTTTTTTCTTCTCTTATTAGTCTCCACACATGGTGAAAACTCCCACCTTGGTTTGATGTTTTGGCCCCTTTCCCCTACCAAGCAACTTGGCAACATGTGGGGACCACAGATTTCCTTCAGGCAGTATTTTAGTCTGGTTTGCCTGCTTCAAGAATAGTTTCTAACTGTGGCCCTCAGCCTGTGGAGCTGTAATGTTGGCTTTCAGAGGGAAATGTCATGAAGTTGCAGAAACAACCAACATTCACTTTCCTATTTTTCTGATTTCTAAAATCCTCTGTTCTCCCCCCAAAGTTAAGGTGGTCAAACTCCTACCATCACCTTGCTATCATCTTTTCCTCCCTTCTTCCTTTTCCATGGGACCTCTTTCTTCCTACTTGCTTATAGATACCATTCTTCAATTGTTTTCTAGATTGAAAGAGACAAACATTTTAAAAATACATTTATTTCCTCCTCTCAAAAGTGAAATTTGTTGCTCTATTATCCAGTGTTTTGAGAGATTCCTGCTTTACTCTGAACTTCAGGAAAGACCATCGAAATATACTGGGCCGTTATTAGTAATGAAAATTCAGATTGTTCAGGCACAGAATACTTGTAATATATTTCATGGTTCAAAAGATGATACATATGTATCATTGATGATAGATCAACTGCTGCTGTGTGGTAGGCAAAAGTGGTTCACAAGTCTTTGGGAGCAGCAGGAATGGGCATTGCCATGTGTAAGATCAAGATCTGCCCCTGTGGTTCCATTATGTGACCACATGGGACACTGCAATTGATTTAAATAGTGAGACTGACCCAGAGCTGGTCCTGATTTGGCAGATCCTGAAACATGAAGTTCGTGGTTGTGTGTGGGAGTGTGTGAACCATCAGCTGCCAGAGAGCTATGACCCATATTAGCTTGCCTGTGTTGCCTAGAACAACAGTGACTGTGCTGTGGCTTATAACTTACCCAGTGTAAGTCTGGGATCCTCTGGTCTGCTGCCATCCTTAACTTGGAGAGAAAATGGTACAGGAGAAACAGCTCCTTCTTGCTTCCTTTGGTGGAGTTTGGTTGACTGGTGTGTTGTCTGTGTTGCTACTTTCTGTAAGGGAAGAATTGTAGCAATTATTTAGGGTTATGATCAAATTCATTAAAATCAAAGTGATTTTTATCTCTGACCTCAGTGTAGCCAGGTAACTGTTCGCAGGACTCTGCGAATAGCTCCCTGTGTATCAGGGGGCAAGTTCATAACTTTTCAAAGAGAAGATTGTTAGGTATCGTCCACTGTTAGTGTGGAACTTGGGCAAATCATCCTGTGCTGTCAGGCTTGCAAGCTGCTTACAACTGTCTTCAAATCAGTTAAATTGGTTAATTTATGCCATGCTTCTTGTCCAGAGCAATGGTCAGTAATAATAAACTGGGAGGGTAATTTCCAGCAGTATCAGATGGGATCAGTTACATAAAAGAAATGTCTCTTAATACAAAAATCTTGAGATAAGTTAAACAGCAGCTGTGTTGACTGATATGTGAAGACAACTGTAGAGGAATAGATCAGTCTCAATAATCTAATTGGCTCTAATGAAGTTCAGAATGTTTTGGTTGTGTTTCATTCCAGAGTAATTTTTTTTATTGGTAAGTTATTTTTTGCTGCTTGTGAAAGGAAGAAATGTTAATATCTCTTTATATTGTTGTGCAGACCACTTTCTGATTCTGAACAGATAAACTTTTTAAAGAAGATAAGACTATATATTCATCAGCAGAAGTACAATGAAGCAGTAAGTCTGTTTTTGTTATATGTAAATATTTAGATCTGTTTAAATTGAAATGAAATGAGAAATAAAACTTTTTTCCTTTCTTTTGATGTATATCTCACTAACAAATAAAATTTCACTGTAAATCTCAAAAATTTTGCATTTTGATAGCAGTTCTAATGATTAATACTGACTTGCTGTGTTTTTTTCTCATACTTCTTAAATTGTTTGTTACCATTCAATAGTATACTGACACACAGTGTATGTTGGGTTTTTTCCACTGTATAAAAGAGTAAATTGAGAGAGAAGCTGAGGAATGTAATTCATGTTCACACTTCTTAGACTGCTAGTTGCCTGAAAAAAAATGTGGTATTTGCTGCATCATAGATCCTGCTTTTTTTGTTGTTGTTGTTCTTTTACCTGAACCAACTGTTCTTGATTTTAATCTCAAATTTCGGTTTATCAGACTTGGAGCCGTACAGGAAATGATGCTTCCCAGTTCTAGTGTTACTTTCCTAAGCATTTGCTACCAGTCACTGTGTGACAGAATTCTTGATGGGTGCAGTTCACCAGTGCTTGTATTCTGATGTTCACAGAAATAATTTGGAGAGCTAAATGATACCAAGAAGTCTTTCATTTTAACAGGTTTAGTTTGGTCCTTGCCTTCTGTTTTAAAAAGTACGTGAAAAAATTGAATATATAAGATTGCATTTAACCTGCCAGATGCATGGAAGAATAATTCCATTATGTGTTAGGGTTCAGTTCTTTTTTCTATTATGATTCTCAGGGTAATAAATTACTATTTTATGCACCGGACAGCTAAGCCTATTTTATCTCCCATGCCATTTTATTTACTTTGTTGTAAATTGGAAACAGTTCAGTTTAAATAAATTGATTTATTTTGCTGTGGAAGCAGGTTTTCCCTTTGGTTTCCTAATACTACTACTTGGCTGTCACATTTACTTATAGGAGACATTTTGTGCATTTCAGGAGTAGAACCTGTGATTTTATGTTGTTAGTTATATGTAAGTTTTACCCCTTGTTCACTTGAGTGCCCCAGGTGTTCAGGTTCACTGTTGATCAGTAACACGTGAGGCTTGTGCCTGTGCCCTGGTTATCCTCAGCAATGCAGAAAGGTCAGTGCATTACCAGAAACTGGGATGTGGATGATTCTGCCTCAACTCTGCAGCTCTTTGCACTGCAAATATGCAGTCATAATTTTATCCTCTAAAATGGTGTAATTTGAAGTGAGTTTGCCCATTTGCAGACTTATCATCTCTTCAATAGGTGTCATACCTTTTCCTGGTGATTGTTGTTTAGTTCCAGCTGGATACTTGTGCATGTAAAGAAGCATCACCATGTATGTTCAGTGTCTTGTATACTCTTCCTTACAGATCTTTTAATCACTAGAGAATCCTCTGTGACCACAAGTCACACAGATGTGCTTCCCATCTTTGGGTAAATCAGAGAGGTCAGCACACCTGAATGACACTCAGGGTGGGAAAACCCACTGTCTTTATCATGGTGTTTCCCCTTTGGAGGTACTGAGTTAAGGGACCTGTGATTAGACTGAATGCAACTTCTTGTGTCCAAATGATTTATGTCCTGCGAGCCCCAAGCAACTGCTTTGTAAATGAAGCTGGAACTTCAGTTTAGTCTCTGAATTCACTTTTGGTGTTTATGGTATGAGGTACTACTGAAGTGGAAATCATCGAACCCCAAGAAGGGGGTACTTGAGGCTGTGGAGAGTGACCATATTTTAGCTGCATCCATAATCCTCCTCCTACATAAATGTGCCTTCAGAAGCACGTGACTGTTTTTCAAGGGAGTAACTTGTTCTGAAATATGTATAGTCCAATGCTTATGGGAAAATCAAGTTATGTTCTTGGTAGTAGATGGTGTTTGGGGTGTGCTATCTGTGTAGCTTTTGCAATGTCATGGTCAGGAAGGGTGACAAAGGAGCCAGGAGATGGTTGATTTTATGTCCAACAAGATTTCACAATGTGTACTCCGGCACTTGGTGCTGACCAAAACACTACCTGAGCATGGAGAGGACACAAGTGCCAAGAGTGCTGGAGCTGCTTGAGCTCCAGTTGCTGCCAGTTAGGTCAATTTGGAGTGGGAAGCTTACACTGTTCTGAAGTGTTGTTTGTATGTTTTGTCCCCTTCCAGGTATCCCTGTGCAAAATCCTGATTAACCTTGCTTTGGAAGGCTTGTCTTACTATCATACTTATGATAGATTATTCCTGGGTCTATGCATTGTAATGGGTTTTGTGGGCTGGCTGACTTACGTGATTTTGGTGATTATCAAGACCCATACCAATTTGACCCAGACTGTCCCAACTAATAATAAGGTAAGTTGGAAACATGCCATTATTTTTTTTCTATCAGTTTTCAGCATTATGTGTGTGCTCGGTGACTCCGTGTGGGGCAAGTTGCGCATCTTACGCCTGTCTGGACTTCACGTGGAAACTGGCAAGCTGTTGAGCTTTCTAGATGCTGTGATTCTGTGTAGTGTGCTGTTCCCTCCATGTATTAGAACCAGTACTCCAAAGCCATGGAAGCCTGAGTATGCAGTACTGTGCTACCTCAGTTTCTTCCTTTCTACAGCTGTGCATGTTACTGGATACCAGTGCAAGTATAGTGATTTAAAACTGGTAAAGGGTCTGTTGTTAACCAGGAGCCAGTTTTCAGCATTAATTGTAGTAAAGTCAGCTCTCTTGCAATGATACTTGTCTGGAAGAATACAGACTTCAGTCTTCCAGTTTGATTTTTGTTCTTTAGTGTAAGGCAAAGAAAATAAGTTAGCATGTAAATTATGGTTATTTCTGTCCTCTTTGACAATTTTAAATGAATTTTCAGAAGCTGTTGCAGACCATTCATGGCATTTTTAAAATGTATAACCTGTTTAATAGAAGGTGAGCTGTGGTTTCACAGAGCAGCATGCTGTCTTGCTCCTTGTGATTTGCAAGGGTGCAGCAGAAGATATCAAAGATGAAGAAAGCTCTTTGACAAGATTATTATGGTTTGACTCTTCATGTAGTAGAAAATCTGAGGAAATTAATTTCAGTCTTTCATCAGGAAAAAAGATATCTCAGAAAGGTGAACAGGCAAAAACCTGGCATTTCACTAGAGAAAGATTAAAGCCTTCTCTGGGGAGGGGAAATTCTCCCAAACTCCAAGAATTTGTTTCAGAATAAAAGGAATTGTTTCATCCAATAATGTAAATGAGAACAAGCACTCATTTACCATCTTTACTGCCTTCAACACATTACTCTGATAAAATTCCTATCATGCTATCTTGAGGTTTCTACTGCTGGCTGAAATGAGAGAGTCTTGGCCTTTAATGAAAATGATCAAACAAAATTAAAATGGAAAATATTAATAGGTGCATGATTTAGGTTTTCTTTCATCAAGTAACTGAGAGGAAATAATCCAAGATGAGTGTTATGTTGGATATGAACAAAATAATTACAATAAATAGACTATCAGGCATATTAATAATTACATTAAGGAAAATTCTACATTTTTAATTTTACATAAATTTTCATTTAGTATATTGATTTTCCTTGATGAAGGCAAATTTTATGTTAGAAGCCTGGCAGAAAAAAAAATAGTTGTCTTAGTTCTTTGTCTGTGGAATTTCTCTTTCCTTGGTTTTCTATAGAAACCTTGTTTAGTGTTCCTAAATACATAAAGAACCACAGTGTGAGACTAATGCTTCATATATGGAAGTTATTTGGTTTATAGCTCATGTTGGAGCTACTTAAAGAATTTTGCTGAGGAACTAATCTACCATTGACAAATAGTCTCCTGCAAAGCACAGCCTTATAAAATCAAAGAGTCTCTGAATAATGAAACTGCCTATCCTGTATATATAATTTTTAAAAATTTTTGGCTTCTTAAGCTGCATATTAAAAAAAAATAATTTTTTTCTTTTGGTGTAATGTGCTGTTTTGCCTAGCAAAAAGCATAACCTTTTTAATCTATTTTAAACATCTGCAGAAAATGCAAATCTGGTTTTCATTTTCAATGCATGACTCACTGTATTGGGCTCTATTTATATCACTATATGGAATAAAATGTGTTCATCAATGTGCATATCATGTATATATATTCATTCTGTCTATATGTCAGTAAATGTAAAATTTAAAACTAGTAAGGCAAAATTGCACTGTCAGCTTTCCATGTGACATATCTTTTCTCTAGTTTAATGGCATCTCTTAGCAGATATTCTATTTTAAAATTCATTTAGAACTTGCTGTCAGTTTGGATCAAGGCAGTTGTATGTCAGTTACGGGGAAGGGGAGTTAGAAAAGATGTTAATCCATCTATGTGAGCTGCTAGTGGATTTTTACTTTCAGTATATTTACCTCTGTGGTGTATCTGTGCACATAACTCTTCAAAGAAACTAGCATTTATGTAGAAGAAAACAGTGTCTTTGTCATTACCTGCACAATATACTAAATCTCAGTCACTAAATCTGCCTTTGCTCTGTCAAGTTGCATCACATACATATAAAACTGTTTGTTTCAAACCTGGACATAATCTTCCCTTACCAGTAATTCTTCTCCTATCTGAATGTCCCTGAATAAGGAAGTAGTTCAATGACTAGATGAAAGGCAGGTACAGTGACTGTTTAATGCTCTTCTTTGCACAAACAAGAGATTGCTTCTATCTACTGATTGGGGACTGGCCTATCTTAGATAATCCATTTTAAAATTTTCCTTTCTCTCTTTGATGTTCTTTCTAATAGTGGCCTCAGTCTGAGAACACATTTCTTTGAGTACATAGTGTTCTAATCCCACATCTAATTTATTTTTTTAAGAAAAGCCCATAGCAGGAGTTTTAGGTTAGGATTAAATATAGTAACAGTTGTTGCTCTGCTGCCTCTTAACGTCGTACAATGCTAGTCCTCTGTTGTACTTTGAAATTGTGAGTTCTTTGAGTAAGGCAGTTTCTCCTGTGGAAGATTGTTCACAAGCCACCTTCAGTAGCTGTTCCGAGATCATGAGTAGTTGCATTTTTTTCCAGTAGGAGTTAATGCTTTCTATTTTAATGTAATTAGTTCTCTTACAAATATCTCAAGTAAGAAAAGGAAATGCCCTGATGGAATTTTCATTAAACACTTTGACTGTAATGTTATGACCTTGAACTCAAAAGGTTGTGCTCCAAGTCTGTTTTTAACTCTAAACTTGAGAGTTCTTTTTTCCAAGACCCTTAGCGTCTCTGACTGCAAATGATTTTCAAGTATCCATTGAACATAAATAACATTGCATATATTTGCCTTTCAGATTTTACAGGTTTGCCTTTCCTGTGCAGATTTCACTGCAGGATGATATGAAGAGACATATTTATGATTAGATCTTCAAATCCTACTCATGGTTGTTTTTTTTTAACCTGGCTGACAACTTTGTCCAGAGTTGTGTACATGGACACAAGGCAGTTCGTGTGGCTGTGTTAAAATAGCATTTGTTTTACTGTGTAACTAACAAAGGGAAAACAGTGTGTAGTTTAAAATACTGTATTACTGTTTCAAGATTGTTTGTCCAACCATTTCTTTTTCAGAAATCTACTGTTCTCTTCTACGGTTTTGCCTTTGCTGGAATGATAATAGCTTTTTTCCTGTTGATTCAAACATGTCCTTGGACATACTATATATACTGTCTCATGCCAGTACCACTATGGTATACAGTTGTAAGAGAGTAAGTAGAGAATGCAATTTGTGACTACTGTTTTATAAGACCAGGTCTGGGCTTCCTTTTTGTTGAGTGCTAATTTTTTCCCATGCATTTGGGAGAAAAAGTTATATAGAATTCTTCTAAACTTCATTAACTGTTTCCTGAGACATTCCAAAGGACTCTGGTTTATATTTCAGTTGACATATCAAATAGTTTCTAAACTGACTGATACAGCTGCCAATTCTAGAAGATATTTTCTTACTAGCAAAAATAAATTGAAGTATTTCCAAGACGAAATGTTTTTAGTACTCTCATAACTCTAATAAAAGAGTGCTAAAATCTTGGGCACATACCTGCAGCAACTGAGTTGGAACAGGTTGTTACTTTTCTTCAATAATTTTGAAATAGTTTGATCCTGTGAAGTGTTGAGTGGGCTGAATGCCAGCTGCTCTTGGAGAACATGTGCTAGTCATGTTGAGGAACGTGCACCCATGTTTAAACAAATTTGTCTTGTTTTGGTCTTGTTTTACTTCAAACCCAAAAATACTTGTTGCCTTCTGATTCCTATTACTTTCCTGATCTACTGGCAATTTGTAGATGCCAACTCAGTATTCATAGAAAATTAGGTCAACTGCAATTAAATAATGAGCTGTCTCATAAAACACAGGAAAAGCTAACAGGGAGGTTTTTTTCTCTCTCTAAACCTTCGGAATGTTTCATCAGTTATGACAGACATTAAGCACAACATAGCCAAAAATATTCATAAACTCAAAGACTATTTGCATAGAGAAAAATCTGAAGCTTGTCCAAATACTGGTGAAGATGTGCCAGATATGGGAGGAAAAGAGCAGGAGGATTTACTGTAGATTTTATATCAAATAAAGCTGGACAGAAGGATCCTCTGGCCTTCACCCACTCTGTCTCTAAACACAGGCAGGATTAGCAATACCTGCAACTTTTGTGCTCTGACCCCTTCCTTGCCCTTCAGAGATAAAATCCTATGTTATTTCTGTTTTTTTAGGAAAATAAATATTATCTTGTTCCATCATTTTTAACAGAATTCCTGTTATTCAAGACCTTGCCACAAATGTCTTGTCACTTCATGTCGGTCATTCTGTAGGATTCCTCTTGGTTTGTATACTGGGAATTGAAATACTAGTAAGTATTTTACCATATGTATTGACAGCGTATCTCATTGCTAGCATTTTAACTCTTTGAGGAATTAATGTCTTTGATTTTATATCTTCTGTTGGATTTTTTTTTTTCTTTTTTTGTGTGTATTTTTTTAATTAGGTGTTCAGCTTTTTCTACCGCTCTGCGCTTTCTGTTGGGCTTCTTGTCTTTGCTGGCTGGCCAGTGATCACACAGCTGTGGGTTCAAGCAAAGGTATTGTATCACTTTGCTTAAACAGAGCATTTTAAATAAACAGCTGGATTTCATCTTATGATGTTGGAGTGCTGCAGTAGATTCTTGTTCAGTTTATGCTCTTATTCTGATCTCTGTCATGAGCAACATGTAGAAAAGCAAGGAAATTTAATATTATCTGGATAGATCTGCAATGCAACATAAGTAGTAAGACTGCTTAGCAATTTTGGGGTAGCTATGAATTAGCTATCAGTTTTCTGTTATTAATAACTAAAAAGTGCTTGAGTTAATATGAAATGCACATCATTTATCAAACTGTCACAGTGACAATAGTGTAGACGTGCAATTGGTCACTATTTAAGTAATATGATCATTTATTAAAAAAGAAAAAAAATAGAGGATCACTGAAAAATGTTTGTCAAGTCGTCATTGTCTGCAATTAGCTGGCACACATTGTTCCTCAGAGGCAGCTTTCTATACTGTTTTTCCGGGGAAAAATCCTCCATTTTCATAGATATAAATTTGAAGTGACACAATCTTTAAGAAATTTAATTTAATTTCATCCATTAGTCTATTCAAATATCTCTTATTTCACAGAATACTTAAAACCTAGGGTTCTGGAGTAAAAGAAAGGAGTCAAATTGCTAAATCTTGCTCTGAAAGAACTTCAAGATGGAGGCTTGTATTTGTTTACTTACAATTTTTTGTTATAATTAAAGCTGGGTATGCACAAAAGATGTTTTGCAGCACCTAAATTTCCTTTCAAGAATGACAATTTGACTTGAGCTTGAAAACTTTAAGTGATATAGCTCTTAATGTTTTTATTTGAGTAAAATACCTGGGATATGGTTTGCATTTTTTCTTCCTAACAAAGACTTTAGAGAACCATGTAGATGATTATGGTGGTTAAGTGAAATGGCACGCAGATTCAAAGACTGGAAAATGTTACCATATTCTTACACTATTCTCCCTCAATGCTGATTTTTTAGCTGCTGCATCCTTCTGAGGACATTAGTTTTATGTTTTTATTCTATAAGGTCATTCATTAGATTTCTGGCCCCTGCAATGTGTGTGAAGGCCCCACTTTGAGAAAGTGCTTACAAGTGTAAACTTAGCTTTAATTGTCATTGTCTTTGATGGAATTTTGACAGCTATGTAACTGAGATCCTTTTCTATATGAAATTGAAGTAATACCAATTACACCATGCCCCTTTTTTAGTTAATTTTACTCCTGAGAGATGAAGAGTTTTTACTTGTGGGAGATGTAAGTAGCCATTAGTATTTTGCTGAAATATTTCTTTATGATTAGACCATTATCTGTTCACATGACCTCTAAAAAATCCCATTTTTTTTTTGTCATTTAGACAAGAGCATTGATCTGGACTCTTCTGTGTGTGCTCCTGGCTTTATTTCCATTAATGCCTGTTGTAGGAAGAGAACCAAACATTCCTCTGGTGTAAGAATCTCATTTTGTTTGTTAAATGTTTTATTTCCCTCTTTGATATTCAAAATTTAGGTTATCTTTCAATATGTGTGAGGAATTGTATTATTGAAAACTGAGTGAGACAGGAATTGAAATTCAGAATTTAAATAACATGTTTATAGGGACCTCCATTATTCACTAATGTGAATGAGAATAGACTTTTAATTCTTTTGACACATCCCTTTGATCTTTGTGTTATTCTGTAATTTCTTGTCAAGGGAAAGATTTCTCACAATACAAAAATTTACACGTTTTACATTAAAATAAAGGTCATCCTTAAAGGAGGAGCTTCACTGAGTGCAAATATGGTGAATAGCACTGACATGTATTTATAAGAACATTTAGTCAAAAGCAATTTACTTTTGACAGCATCTTCCTGAATCTGTCTATCTAGTTTTGAACAATCTGTCTTTGAATAGCACTCTGCACTTAATGAGATATTCAGGGAAATAGAACAAACAGGATAGGCAGAGCTCTCTTTTTCCTCAGTGTTTCCTTTGCCTCTTCGTTTTCTACTTCTGCTTCTGTCTTCTGAGTTTTCCTTTCTGATGTTGCTTGACTGATTTTCTGTAGTTGTTGATTTGCCTTTTTTTCTAGTGTATCTTTGTAATCTCACCCTCTCCTGTTGTGAGCTACTCTTTGATCATACAATCATGCTCTCATTTGTGGATGCAATCCAGGTGGTTGGCCTGGAGGGTTAGGCTTGTGGTGTCATTGTATAGTTACTGCAGATAGAGACTTGAATTGACCATAGACTGCAATAGCTTCTGCTGTCTGCAGAAGGTACTGTGCCACACCAGAGCCAGGGTGCAGTAACATATGATTGCAGGTAGAATTATGAGCCCAGGTATTTCCAAGATTATTGACATTCTGTCTCAATTTTTTTCACTGTGTTTTTAATCCATCTGTTGAAAACCCTTCTTAGACCCTTTCTTGATCCTTGGGCTCGTTAGAAATATTCAGGACAGATTTGCTTTGGATGTATTACAACTCTCAGCTGCATATACATATGTGTATTTCTGCTGGCCCGAACTGAGGCTTTTGTATTTTTGAGAACATTTGTGCACAGCTTAGAAATCAGAGTGGAATTAAATTACCTTCAGATCTTCCTCCTTGACACTTCTTTAAAATTCACCTTACCTGACTTTCTAGTCATTCTTGTAATGAAATATTGTATTTCTGGAACACCTTGTGCTTGTTTGAATCTTTTCAATGGAGCTTTGAAGCTAAAAACTTTTGAAGCAAAAATTGAAAATATATGTGACCCTTCTGGATGCTGAAGATAAGTTGATGCTGGAGGAGAAGATACAGGAGGGAGCAATCAGACTGCCAGTGAGGAATAGATGCATCTCTTCTTGAGCAGTGGCTCTATATGTCAGGTCTTCTCAGTACATTAATACAACTTGTATGGTAGTAACAGGGTGCTCCTGACTCAGCTCAGTTATGAAAAGGAAGCATTTAGAAGGTGAAAGCAGGGTCAGATGATCCAGAAGGAACCAGGAGGAATGTTGAATATGCAGGACAGGTTAGGAAAGGTAAAGCCCTCCTGGGGTTGAATTTGGTGAGTGATGTAAAATGCAGCAAGACAGCATACAGCAGAAAAAGAAAGACTTCTGATTATATTTCTTGAGATTTTATTATTCTTTTGTTTTATTTTGCAGAATAGCAGCTGGTTTGCTGACCCTCTTAATCTCTTGCTTCTCATTGGCATCTCTTTGGATAAGCAAAAATAAATACAGAAATAATGAACATCTCAAAGTATATTTTTTTCAGGTCAGTTGCTACCTTTCAGTAATTCTCAATATTGAATGGTTTTCATGTGCAAATTTTTACTTAATTTCTAAGAATGTGTTCATACCAGGACCCCAGTTTTCAAGAAGAAAATTATTGTTTCTAAGACTTTTCCCCTGGACTATTTTAAGAGGACCACATGGACATATATAAATATCATCATACTGTGTTCCCAAAAGCCCATTCTGTATATATTTATATTGTTTGATATATAGATGTGCATGCATATTTTGATGCTCTGCTTGGTGAGTTTGAGAATTTGTCCTGCCTTTGGTCTGTGTCCATTACTTCCAATGACCTTTGCAGTAATTACCTGTGCACGCTCAGGACAGCCTTGCTGGTTCAGAGGGCTGAACCAGTTCCGGTTTTTGTCTGTAGAATAACAATGTGAGACTGACACTAAGCTGGGTTTCTGTTGGATAAATCTTTCAGGTGAAAGGTAAGGTTTTTTTTCTTTATAGCTTCATGAAATAAGCAGGTTGTTTCATAGTAGGTGATAATTAAGTTCTATAGAGCTTTAACATTCTAATAATACCTTACACATCTGCTGTCCTCTTTTTTCTTTTTTTTTTTTTCCTTTTCTACTTATTACAAGATAATGGTTTTATTTCAGAACCAGCTTTATTAGTTATGACTTTGTGTGTACTGGAGTTTCTTATTGAGCTAAGCAACGCATTCATTATATCAGTGGTTTTGCTATGGAGTTCAAATTGGTTGAAAGGAGGAGAGGAAGGGGTAATGAATGCTTTAAATGCCTTTGCTTGAGCCTGAATATGTGTAAAGTGTGGTGGTGATTTCTCTTAACTTTTACAGCTTACATGTGTAAAAGATGTGTCAGTTCATTTCCTAAGCATTTATACATCCATTTCCACTGTATAATCGGCAGTGGATTTCTCACTGGAATGGCTGAGAAAAACTTGCACTGGATGAAGGAGTGAGGGAGCAGCTGGATGGACAGCTGGTTAACCTCAACTCATTACACAACTGTTGCAGCATCACATGTGGTGTAATTTTGTGGAGATGCTCACAAATTATGATGATGAAGAAACAGATATGTAGTAAAAAAGTAATGCCAGACAATTCTTGGACAAACTTAGGGAATCAGGAAATTCACTCACAGGGGCCTGAGATACTTAATTAGATGAAAATGTTCTCCCTGCTTGTTCAGAAAGTAATGTCTTAGTTTTTCTTCAAACCTTTAGAAGATCATAAAGTTCCTCAAATTACCCTTTAGTCAGGAGATACATTCCAATCGTGACATCTAATTACTTGTCTCTTTTAGTCTTTTGTTTCATCATGCTACTTGAAAATGAAAAACATTGGATCCACCATTCTCACTTTGGGTTAGGAATGGATTGAGAGGTGAGATTATTTAGCTGTAGAGGGGGCAAAGGAAATTACAGAAGCCTTATGCAAGTTTCTAAATAAATACCTTGTTTTGAGGTGTATAGGTTGCATTTAGTTGCTTTGAAATGTGTAGGAATACAAAAGGAAAATGTTTATCAGAATAAAAGTATTTCTAAACAACAGAATTCCCTTGTTCTCCTTTTACATTTTCTTTTGAGTTGGATTTGTCACTGGAAACAGGAAGAGGTAATCTTCAAAAATGCTTAGTTGGATCATTTTGGAATCCTGAGTTTTGATTTAGAGCTCCCAGACAGTGTAAGGGTGAGATGAATCCCCTCGTCCGAGGAAACATGCGTATTTTGCAGTGACAGTGATCAGGGCACTGACATTCACATACATAAGCATACTCAGTCAAGTTCCTGCTTTGCATCTGACAAGGGGTTTCTTAAAAGTAGGTTTTGCAGCTCCCCCATATGTGGTGTTTAGAGGCAGTCATTGAAGGTTATACTTTCCTCTGATAATATTGTTCCTTCCTAGACAGAAAACTGTGATTGGTTGTTTGATGAATGAGTAGACAGATTAATTTGCTACAGGTCTTTCTTCTCTGTGTGCTGCTTTTGTCATAGTGTTGACTGAAGTGGAAGGGAAGATGTGGTGTCCTATGGTTTGTCTTGGGGATTTCTTGGGGATCTGCTCTTCTAACATCTTTTATAGGTTCAGCACTGACTAAAATCTTTTGAATTACACAGTGGAAAAGGAATACTTGGAGAGTCTTGGTGTTTTGTTTTGTTTTTTTTTTTCCTTATTCATCTGGCCAAACTCTTTTGCTGCTTTGATCAGGACCCCTTGAGTCCTTTTATGTTTTGTTTCTTTGACTTTTTTTTAAAAATAGTTTCTCTCTTTGTTTTGGTGGTACCTGTATGCCAGAACCCTCTTTTAAATCTTTCATTTCACCTCACCTCAATTTTTTTGCATCTTCTGATTTGGGATGAGATGCATTTTCATGAAGAAATAATAAGATAATATTTCCTAAAGGCTCAAGTAGTTCTTACTTGCCTGAATTGTTCTTCACAAATTATTTTGGAATTGCATCTGATAAAAGACACTTCCCTTTTCAGTTCTCTTCCTATTCCTGTCACAGAAAGAAAGGGATTCAGCATAGCCTAGGCTTTTTGTTGTGCTTATGATGAATTTTTTTCTCTTCTGAAGGCAACTTTGTTCTTTTTTGTCCAAGTGAGCTTCCTTTCTCATCTAGAAATTAGCCTGTAGTGAAAATATCATGCCTAGTAAAGAATAAAGCTTATTCCATTACAGTAATTGTTCTTGTTTTGGTCAAAAAGAAACCTGCACTGGCAGATACCATCAGAGTGCCAGTTTGCGGGTAATCCTTCACAGAAAAAGTAATTCCCTCTGATCCAGTCCTGAACAGTGTTATTTTTGTGTTGGTTTCTCCATGGATGGGACAGAGTGTGCACCTTAGCAAACACCTGTGTGAATCTAAGAGGCCATTGACAGACTGCTCATTTATTCACTGTTTTTGTGGATACACACTGCAAATTTCCAACACAGGTATTAAACTAACGAAAAAGTCATAGACAACCAAACAGCATGATCAAAAAGATTTTTCAGTAAAAGTGTGTAAATAAAGACAATTTTTAACGTAAAAATGCAAGCTTGAGTAACTTCATACAGGCACATTTACATTTTCATTACAAAAGTTTCAGTTATGCTTACACCTCATTTTGAAGTTTTGATACATGTCACTACCCAAAGCAGAAGATACTAGTTACAGCCTCATAGCTTTTGAAAATTGCCAGGAGATTCTCAGGCTTTCTCTTGAGATCATTAAAGAGGGAATAGCATTTTTTTTACTGAATTTTGTTTGCTATGGCAAGGAATTGCCTTTTGGTTAATTCTGCTTCTTTCTTCTAGTGAGGTGAGTGTCTCTTCTCCCAAGTAACAAGTGATAGGACAAGAGGAAATGGCCTCAAGTTGCACCAGGGGAGGTTTAAATTGGATATTAGGAAACATTTATTCACCGAAAGGTTTGTCAGGCCTTGGAACAGGCCATCTAGGAGGGGAATCACCACCTCTGCAGGTACTTAAGAGACATGTAGAGGTGGCATTTGTGGATGTGGTTTAACAATAAACTTGGCAGTGTTGTGTTAGTGGGTGGGCTCACTGATTTAAACCTAAGCCAAGCTAAACAATTCTTTGATTCTGTAGTCACTGAGAGGTCACTAAGGCTTCAGGAATGATAAAAACAGCTAGACTGCTGCAGTGCTTTTTTTTCTGAAAAAAGCCCGTTTCTCTCTGCTAGCAGTTTCATAGGTGATGTTTTTGCTGCACTACTGAAAGCACTGCTGTTTCCACTGGTTGAAAACATTGGACCAAGTTACTATTTCTAGGAGGCTTGAACTTCATGTGTGTCCAGGGTGATCTGTTTATTAGTTTTCTCCTCTAAATTAGAATTGTTGGGTTCATTTTGGTTGGAAAAGACCTGTAAGATCGAGTCCAACCATTAACCTAACACTGCCAAGATCACCACTAAACCATGTTCCTAAGTGCAACATCTACACATCTTTTAAACAGGAGGAGAAGTAAACAGTAGGAATCTGTCATACTGGGGAACCAGGGTACAGAAAGGGTGTTTCCAACCAGCCTTGTGCCCAGCTGATGATGCTGGTTCTACTATCATTCTCTTTATGGGTTGTTGCCGTGTTAGTTGCTTAGGAGAACTCCCAGATGAAGCTACTGGCAGTGTTGGGACTGCAAGTGCCACCCTTGGTTTCCCCGTTATGGCTGTGAGCTACAGATGATTGTGTCTCAGAGATCTGCTCTTAAACTGTTCAGTAATAATCTCTGAACTTCAGAGAAAGTTGGGAAGGATGAAAGAAGACAGATTCTTAACTGTTTGCATCTCCAAGTTGCTTCTGCTCTGTTCCACAGCCCTGAAGATGTTGGTGAAAGCCGAGAGTAGTTTGAACATTATTTAAACTGCAAACAGGGGGTTCTTAAAAGCAGATAGTGAGCCCTTCTGTGGACACTGATGTAGATCTAACAGCTGTACGTTGTGTTTTCTAATGTACCCAGGTTATCATAAATCTTCCAAGACACAAAATACCGTATGGGAGATGACAAAAAGTGAGTGCAGAATGACTTCATTAGTGCCTAGGGAGAGTAGCAGAGGGATTACCAGAGCTCGTGACACCAGAACAACTTGAAAAGATGTATCAAAAGTCTGAATACAGTAAAAGTATCCAAAATAAACATCAGAGGTGTAAAGGTCCAATGCCTTGAGCTTTTGGATGCCTTCTGTTTTGACCTTGGTTATCGATGACAAAGAAATACAAGGGTATTCTTGCCTCAAATTAAATAGAAGCAGCAGATACTGAGCACCTGTGAAACTGGCAAAAAGGAATGCTGACTGCTGAGTGTATCCCCTGGACTGATACCACTAAGTATCACTTCATTTAGCAGGAAAATAGCAACTATTCATATGGCAAAAAATGATGGGTGTGAACATAGGGTAGTTGCTGTGCACTAAAAGAGCCACAACAGCAATTACATCTTGTAATGGAGTTTTAAAGCACGTTTGCAAAGTTCTGTGCATGCTTGATTTACCTTTTAGTGCAACTGCAGAGCTGTGAATAAATAGCAGTAACTGAAAACTTGGCTCAACCACTTTCTTGCATAATTGTCACCTTTCAAAAATAACTGACTCACGGGGTAATTTTCCTGGTTTTTTGTGCCTACTTGGTGACTGAATGATGTCTCTTGAATTAGCCAAGGTAAAAACCCTCTTCTGCTTCTCCAAGACAGAGCATTCTGCTTGAGATGGCTCAGACAATTTAATTGGATGGGGAAGAAAGCTTCTTTCCATCCCTTAAAAGCCACCTCCCATTTGTTCTGCTGCTTCTTCTCTTCTTACAGGAGCTGTTTTGCCCATACAGAGCTGTTGCCTTAACTACCCTTCCTCTTCACTCTGTAGCTGATTGTGCAGTGAAGCCAGAGGTTCTGTTTATTCCTGGTAGTTGTCGTTTGAGGAAAACTGCACCTTTAAAAACTGGGAGCATATGTTTTCTGTGATTTGCATGAGTGTTTAAGTAGTTACTCCTCATGAAGAGCATATTGTGTCAAATCAGTGGTCCAGGGCACTTGTTTATGCTATTTTAAAATGCACAAATAAATAATAATAAGAATACTAATAAAAAATAATCCAGAAAGAAGTTTTAAAAAGCTAGTGTTTCTAAATTACAGAGTTAGAAATTCTTGACACTACATATCAGACTTCCTGTTCTTACAATGATTCAGAAGAGATGTTTATGCAACTCTAAAGCGTATTTATGTATTTAGTATGGGATGGAAGAGATCAATACATTAATTTTGTTTTTCACTGTATGATTTCTTCTTTCTAGATGTTGAGTATTGCACTTTCGACATATGTTGTGAGCAGTACCCATGACAGTCTTAAAAACAAACTGGGGTTACCTATAGTGAATCAAATTATTAGCTGGATGACTCTAGGTAAGAAAATTTTCTCTCTCAAACTTTTATGATGACAGTCTGGGGAGTCTGGGGCTGGGTGGGTGTGGGACACAAAACAGAGGTCCCTCCCACCCTTCCCCCTCCGGGCCACAGGGGAAAAGAAGAGAAAAAAAACCTGCAAAACCGACTTTCAGCAGAACTGAAGCAGTTTATATATATTTACACATATATGCATCGGCCTTGTCAGCCATCACCGCGCTTGCAGCAAGCGCGGGTAGAGCCCTCCCAAACCTTCATTCACGAAGTCTAGCCATGGTGACACATATATACATACATAGAGAGAAAAGGAAAGAGAAAATCTAATACCTCTACACACATACACATAAGAAGAACAAGAAAACAAGTTTTCACTTTCCTTCTCACCAAAACAACTACTGAGATAGTCAAGATGACTACTCTTGATCTCTCCTCCAACCAGACCTGACTGACTGCTGCCTTACAGCCTATTCCCATTCTAAGGGGTGATCACAGGGCTCTATCCACTATCTAGCCAGAAGAAAGACTACCCTCTGACTTCCAACTTTCCCTTTTGTATCTGATGTAGAAATATGATGGAACACTTCACTTCCTACTTCATAAAAGTCATGTGACCTGGTCTCCACGGAAAGCCTACAGATACACCATTACATTCTCCACCCTTTAATACTTTTTTTGTCACACCTATATCCTGTATTTGCCTACATCCTGTGCTTGTATAGGTCTTGTGTTTATCTTGTCTTTCAAGGCTGTCTTGTCATATGGCATCAGCTTAGTTCACATCTTCCTCATCTGATGACTTATTGTCCTGCAACAGATAACTTAGAATATGAGTTAGTTTTCCCCAAAGTTAAATCTCCTTGAGGCACACACTGGATCTCTCCATTTTTCTTCATTATCCACCAGGTGCATCCTGGTCCTTGAGCAAACACAATCCCACAAATTGGTTTGCCTTGGCCTGAGGCAAAGTTAACCCAAACTGCTTTACTTCTCAGGTGAATCACTGGGACTTTGTCTCTATCTAAAATGTGGAGGGATTCTGATTGGGCAGGGCCAGCTTGATTGACAGAGCCCCTAGTGTTGACTAACCAAGTAGCTTTTGCTAAGTGTTTATCTCAGTTCTTAAAAGTTCCCTCATCCAATGCTTTCAGGCTGGTTTTCAGCAGTCCATTATACCATTCAACTTGCCCAGCAGCTGGTGCATGGTAGGGGATATGATATACCCACTCAATACCATGTTGTCTTGTCCAAGTGGTAGCTAGATTGTTTTTGAAATGAGTCCCATTATCTGACTCAATTAGCTGTGGAGTGTCATGTCACCACATGTTTTTCAAGACCCAGAATGGTATTTCAGGTGGTTGCATGAGGTACCAAGTAAGTCTCTAACCATCTGGTGGTTGCTGCTACCATGATAAGCATATAGCATTTACCTCGGTGGGTCTGAGGTAGGGTGATGTAATCAATCTGCCAAGCTTCCCTGTATCTATACTTATCCCAATGTCCACCATACCACAGGGGCCTCACTCTCTTTGCTTGTTTAATAGCAGCACAGGTTTCACAATCATGGATAACCTGGGAAATAGTGTCCATGGTTAAATCCACCTCTCAGTCTCTTGCCCATCTATAGGTGGCATCTCTGCCTTGATGGCCTGAGGCATCATGGGTCCACACCTCTCCCTTATGCTGCCAGTCTAGATCTACCTGTGTGTGACACCTCAACTTGTGCAGCTTGGTCTGCTTGTCTGTTGTTGTGATGTTCCTCATTAACTCCATTTTTGGGTAACTGGGCATCTACATGGCAGACTTTCATATTCAGCTTCTTAACCCAATCAGCAATGTCTTGCCACAAATGAGCAGCCCAGATAGGTTTCTCTCTATGTCTCCAATTCATTTTTCTCCACTGATTCAGCCATCCCCACAGGGCATTGGCTATCATCCACGAATCAGCGCAGAGGTAAACCCTTGGCCATGCCTCTCATTCGGCAATGTCCAGGGCCAATTGGACAGCTTTGAGTTCAGGAAACTGACTTGATTCGCCTTCTCCTTCAGTTGCTTCAAGCACTTCTCAAGTGGGACTCAAGACAGCTGCTTTCCACTTTCGGTTCTTCCCTACTACATGGCAAGAACCATCAGTGAAGAGGGCATAGCACATTTCCTCTTCAGGTAACTGATTGTATGGTGGAGCTTCCTCAGCTCGATTCACCTGTTCTTCTTCGTCATCTGCCAGACTGAAGTTCCCAGCCTCAGGCCAGTTTGTTATGGTTTCTAAAATCCCTGGGCGATTTGAGTTTCCAGTCTGAACACACTGTGTGATCAGAGCAATCCACTTACTCCATGTAGCATTGGTGGCATTATGTGTAGGGGGCACCCTTCCCTTAAACATCCAGCTCAACACCAGTAGTCGGGGTGCCAAGAGAAGCTGTGCTTCTGTGCTGACTCTGCCTGTATTTCCTCATAAGCTCCTAGGATCTCCTTCTCCATAGGGGTGTAGTTGGCTTCAGATCCTTTATAGCTTTGGCTCCAGAAGCCAAGTGGTCAGCCTCATGTTTCACCAGGCACCTTCTGTCATTGTCTCTAGCTGCACAATAAAGTATATTCTTCACGTCTGGTTCAATCCTGACTTGTCCAAGGGCCACAGCATGTGCAGTCTTCTGATTAATCTGCTTAAAGGCTTGCTGCTGTTCAGGACCCCATTGGAAATCATTCTTTTTATGGGTCACAAAGTAAAGAGGGCTCATGATTTTTCTGTACTCAGGAATGTGCACCCTCCAAAAGCTTATGGCCTCCAGAAAAGCATGTGTTTCTTTCTTGTTTGTTGGTGGAGCCATTGCTACAATGTTATTGATAAGTTCTGTTGGAATCTAACATCTTCCATCTTGCTACTTCACCCCTAGGAAGTGAATCTCTTTTGCAGGTCCCTTGACCTTACTCTTTTTGATGGCAAAGATGGCTTTGAGGAGAATCTGGATGATTTTCTTTCCTTTTTCAAAAACTTCTTCTGCTGTGTCCCCGCACACAGTGATGTCATCAATTTATTGTATATGTTCTGGAGCCTCACCCTTCTCCAGTGTAGCCTGAATCAGTCCATGGCAAATGGTAGGACTGTGTTTCCACCCCTGGGGCAGTTGGTTCCAGGTGTACTGCACACCCTGCCAGGTGAATGCGAACTGTGGCCTGCACTCTGCAGCCAGGGGAATGGAGAAGAACG
>VXAU01004802.1:350668-422373 GCA_013399695.1 Formicarius rufipectus
AATGAATTCAACTGTTTAATTTCCTCTGTCTCTACAGTGGCTATTCGAAAAGCCCACTTATGTCCCTTTGGGTTCTTGAAATACCTGTTTCTGAGGTAGTCCGTGCCCAGGATACATGGGGCCGGTGGACCAGTCACAATGGGGTGCTTCTGCCAATCTCTCCCGGTCAAGCTCACTTCAGCCTCTACCACAGTCAACTCTTGAGAACCCCCTGTCACCCCAGAGATAGAAATAGTTTCTGAGCCCACATGTCCTGATGGCATTAATGTGCATTGAGCGCCAGTGTCAACCAAAGCTTTGAATTCTTGTGGTTCTGATGTGCCAGGCCACCGAATCCACACAGTCCAGTAGACACGGTTGTGCCATGCCTCTACCTGGCTAGAGGCAGGGCCCCTCTAGCACTGGTCTTGGTACTCACTGCTCTCTTCTCATAAATATGACCTGAAGGTCCCTTCAAGAGGATCAGATATGTCATTGTCACTTCTGTACTGTCTGGAGCCTTCCCCACGAGACACTGGAGCAGCATTTACCCGTGAAGAGTTTCTTGTGATAGTTGATCCTCTTTTCAATTCCTGTACCCGGGCTGCCAAGGAAGAGGTGGGTTTTCCATCCCCCTTCCTCATATCTTCTCCATNTCCTCATATCTTCTCCATGCTCATGAAGGTAAAACCATTAGTTACCTCGTAGAGTGTACCCTCTCTCTTTAGCTGGGGGGCACCTGCTCCTGATAGTAGAGACTCTCGTCTGTCCTGGCACAGTATGGAAGATTCCTTCCTTAATTTCCTCTCTTAGCCTCTGGTGGCCCTCTTCAATCTTCTCTTCCAGGCTTCGGACATGTTCAGCCAGTTTTGTTTCCACAGATGAGGCATGGGCTCGGAATGGGGCAGTGACAGTGTCTTCATAGATCCTGAGTTTACTAACCAATGAGCCCACCTTGTCTTCTCCTTCCCTCCACTGCAATGTTGCCAAGTAGCGGGCATACATTTCTGGCCCCAGCCTTGCAAACTTCAACCACACCTGGGATGTGCACTGGACACCGTCAGGACTTTTGGGGAATCTTTCATCCTCTGCAAAGATTATCTCCATTATGGCTAATTCTCTCAAGCACCGGACACCTTGTTCCGTGGTGTTCCACTGTCCTTGCTGTACGTGGAGGTCTTCCTTACAAAGATACCTCTCCCTCACACTTGATAAGAGTCGTTGCCAGAGGCTGAGAGTTTCCTTCCTCTTTCCAATCTCCTGATCAATGACTGTATCTCGAGACAGGGATCCCAGTTGTCTTGCTTCGCTCCCATCTAGGATTGTATCATTGGCCGCAGCATCCCAGGTTCAGAGCAGCCAGGTCAGAATGGACTCGTTTTCCTGTCGCGTGAACTCTCTCTGCAATTCACGCAGCTCACCCAGAGACAGGGACCGAGTGATTATTTCTGGCTCTGTTTCTTCCACTGAGTGTGACGGTCCTGCCTCTTCCTCATCATTCACTGTACGAACTGATTTACTCTTTGATTTTCTTTTCTGGACAGGGATGACTGCTATCGGCTTTGGTTTTCCCTCTGACTCCTCAGTGGTTTGTGTAGACATGGTGCTGGTTGTTTTGCTTCCTTTTTCCTCCTGCTGGTGGTGCTGCATCATATCAAGCAGGGTCCGGTAGGCAGTGGCCAGGGCCCAGCACGTTGCTGTGAGCTGCCCATCTCTGGAGCTGCCAGAGCATTTTTCTTTCACATAGCTTATTATACTAACAGGATCTTGCAGTTGTTCAGGGGTGAATTTCCAGATCATTTGAGGAAAGAAGTTCTGCAGATACTAACCAATGTCCTCCCACTTCCCACACCACTCCATATTCTCCACTCCCAAGGCAGGCCTCCAGACACCCTCCCTAGAAGGCCCTGTTCTGACTCTAAACATGGTATAGAGGGTACACATGAAACACAGCAACATTAACAATAACATTATGCTGTCTTTAGTATCAAAAGGGAACTCAGTGTTTTCAAAAACCATTGTAGCAGGTCTGAAGGAAGAGAAGGAGGTGAAAGAAAAAACTATTCCCTCTTGTTCCCCCCACGGTCTGGGTGTGACTTCTGTTGACTCCCCAGAGGTAGCAGCTCAAACCAGGACAGGCAAACCAGATAGAATATGTTAAAAATGAAACTTACTACTTCTGATGTCATGATGATATATACATAGTATATGAACACAGCAATCTTTGTACCTCTCCCTTGTATTAAAGAGAGCATCATGAGAGGCAGCTGGTTCCCCATTTGTGGGAATAGGAACAGGCTTAGGTACAACACCCATGTAAATACATTGATCAATATCATGATAAAAATGTTCCTTGACCCAAAAGTACAAATGCTTAAAATGAAATTGTTATTATGACTTCTGACTTTCATCTCTAGTCCCGCATTGAGTGCCAAAATATGTGTAAGTGTAGAGGAAATTAAGTAAGTTGTTGGACTAGAAACCAAAGAAGGAGACAGACCTCCTTTGGACTCAAAACAAAATTTAATTAAGGTATGATAATAGCAAAGATAACAGTCCTTAACCACAATATATATCTATATATATCTATATATATCAAGAGAAAACAAAGCAACCAGAACTAAATGACCAATTTGTGGGACAAGTCTCCTTTGAAATTCGACCCCCCCGCCCCACCTCTGCAGTCTCTGCTCCCACTGGGTGCAGTAATATTTACGGACAGCAGGTGGCAATGCTGCTCCTCGGCCAGTGCTGGGCTGACCCCCGGGAGTGGGTGGAAAAGGTTTTGGTGTGTCCCTCTGAGATAGTCTCCGTAGAGTTGGTGCAAAGGTGCCGCGCAGAAAAGGAGAAAAAGAGCTTGGATCCTCTTTCCATGGGCAAAACTCTCTCTCTCCTAGTCCATGGCTGAAGAAAGGATATCACTCTGAGCTGGAGCCGCTGCCAATGCCGTGAGGCTCCTCGCACCCAGGCTGGCAGCCGCTGGCTCTCTCTCTCTGTCCCTCGCTCTCCCAAGCACCAGGAAACTCCAAAAAATCCAGGGATTGGAAGCGGGAGAAAAAGGAAAGAGACCAAACTCGCAGAGGTTTCTCCAAGAGCTGTCTCTCTCCCCTTCTACCCGCAGTCCTCCTCCTCCTCCCCTAAAACCAAAAACCAAAAGAGCCCCCTTCCCTCACCACACCACAGTGAGTTACTGTTGCTAAGTAACCCCCTTTCAGTCATGATCTACCCTTTGATATCTGCAGGGGGGGAAGATCAGGGCCATTAGCTCCTCGTTCGTTGGTAGGGGAAAGGAAAATTCCACCCGCTCCTAAAAAACCTATAACACTAATGTATACTATGATGATGATCACAGGTGAGCACTTTCCATATATTATAGTTTTATTTCTGTTTCTTATAGTGATTATTAATTATGACTTACTGTTGATGCAGTCTTTGAACTATTCAGTAATACTGCTATGAAGACTCACATGAATGTTATTTGTCAGCATACTTCTTTATAACATACAATTTTCATATTTTAAAAAAATCAGGTTTAAAGATTAAATCATAGCAATGCTTTTCCTTCTCCCTTTTCCTGCTTCAAGCACTGGCCACTTTTCCTCTGGTTTTTTTCCTCTTTACTCACTTTTGCAGTAGCCCATTTCCTCTCTTCCCCAATATCCTCACCTCCTGCAAACTGTTGGTCCCTATCCTCACTTACAGAAGTTTCCCAGCTAGAGGAGTCTCTTTAGGGGCAGCACAGACTCTGCTAACAAGGGTTGACTGAGCAGTTGAGCCATGGGCTGCACTAAAGAGTGACATGCAACTTTTAAGGCCTCACGTCTGCACTACAGAATGCATAATAAGTTGAAGGCAAGAGGTGTGAATCATGACGGATAAGTCTCTTGTAGGTCTTTAAATACTCCTGTTTTAAAACTTTCAAGTAGAGAAGCTAATAAATTGTTGGTTTCTGTATCTTTGCTACCATTATTTTCAGGTTCACCTCAGAATGTGCCAGGTTTCCTAATCTAATTACAAAGGACAGAAGACCAGATTAGATGGGGCCATGAGCAACCTGGTCTAGTGGAAGGTGTCTCTGTCCATGTGGGCTTGTAACTAGATTATTTTTGAGGTCCCTTCCAACCAGAGCAGTGCTATGACTAATTCAGTGAAGCAGTGGCTGTCACTGCAGTTTTTGAGCTTCCAGATGTCCTCAGGGCCATGGTAGGGGGTTCTCAGAGGAGTGTTAAACAGTCAAGTTTGACTGGTTTTTCAGGTAGTGCTTGTGCATCATCCTAAGGACCTATTAATATCAGTTCATGAGAAATTATAAGGGCTGTGAGGTAGAAAGACAGGGAATTAAAATGATAGAGAATGAAAAATACTTTTGATAAATGTGAAGCATTCCAAACATTGGATTTCTTTAGCTAAATTAACTTCTGAAAATAGAGGATCATATATGGCCTGTATTGAATTTTGTGCATAAAATGTATATATATTACCTTTCTATGAGGATGAAATGTTTTGCATGTTTTGACTGATGGATCTCTTCTTATTATTGCAGTTTCTTCCCCAGTGCTGCTGTTATTGAGCCCCACATTTCTCTTTCAACGACTGTTCAGCATATTGCTCTCCCTGATGTCCGTCTACCTGCTCCTGAGCACAGGGTGCTTCATTTTTACTTCATTTGGTTTGGTTTTATCTATGAAAATTCAGGGCTATGTGTGGAACTGCTTCATCTTTACCATGTCTGTCAAAGGTGTAACTTTTACTTACAACTGTAGTCTCAGCATTTATTTATTGTTTAGTTTACTAAATAAAATTTCAGGGGAACTTCCATATTCCTCCTTGTATTATAAATACTAGTTTGTTGGCATTCCTTTCAACTAGACAAAGCAGTGGCTGGAAGGGTGTGTATTCAATCTTGCACCAAAATAAGAAAGTCTAGTTCTGTTTATATCCTTTGTTATTTTGATGTGTGATTTTCTGCTCGCAAACAAAAGGAAATAGCTTCTCTCCTGGCTGCTCAGCATTGGTGCGTGGTTATGGTTTAAATTATGTGGAGAAAGGAAACAGGTAGTCCCAAAACGAGGAAATGTTTTATTCTGAGAGATTTTTGTGGAAGTAATGGGTTTTTTCCAAGGGGTGCTTGTTTCCATAAAGTCTAGGTCTTGCTTCTTTTTGCATAAAAGTCAACTCCTCTGATGTTTTAAATGAAGAAAACACTATGTCAACCAACTCTTTGTTATTTCAGACTTGGTAGCTCTTAAGAGTATAATTAATGGGAGTATAGGAACCATTCTTTCTGCCTCTCCTCCTACTAATCCTCTGGATTTAATTATACTGAAAAATTAAGTGGAATTAAATATCTTGCAGCAGACATTTTGCAATAGCTGCCTTCTGTAGATACTCTCATTTTAGTTGAAGCATCCCTTTTTTTTTAATCTTCTGCCTCCCCTTCCTCCCACTTCCCCGTTAATATTTTCCCAATGTTACTGCACACACATTCTTGCACTCACCCTTCCTGACATGTGTCGGCTACAGGATAAAGCATCAATATTGTTCTCTCTGAGGCTGGCAATCTCCCTCTTTGTATTTTAGCCCTGCACCAGACCACGTAAATGGTCTCTTCCTACAGTGTCCAAATAGGCTAAAAATTTTTGGAAGAATTCTTAAAAAACAAAACCCAAGGCACTTGATGCCAGAAGTATCCAGTGTTTCTCTCCTCAGGGTGCTCTTATACCATGTTCTGATAACCCAGCACATTGTCAAGGTACACAGCACCACTCTAGATTCAGTTTAAGTGGAAATATTGAAGCAGTTGAAGAGCATGGTTACATATAACCGGTTGTCACTGACTCAGTTGAAAGCATTTAATTTGTAGGCAAGTGGTAGGTCATTTGAGAATTGTAGGTACTTCTAGTACTGACAACCCAGATGTTGTTGTCTTCATGTTGAACTGCTTGTCATTCTGATAATTAAAGCAGAAATGTATATTCAAATTTTTTTTTCCAGTTTGAAACTGCTTTGTAGCTATGCTAGTGGGGAGCCTAGCAGAAACAATAGTGAGATTAACTATAATGATTTTCTTGTTTTCAAAAAATTTTGTGTCTGAGGAGGAAAACAGTAAAAGGAAAACATTTGCAATCTTGTCACAGTCGGTGTTAGTATTAGAATTTTATCCTGAAAGAAAAGAATTGAGAGGAACCATGAAGTTCAACTGAGATGTAGATGGCAAGGAGAAACTAAGTATTATCCAATTACAATCTACTCCCATATGTTATCTGGGGGCTTTAATCTCTTACATAAGTGCACTCAGACTGCTCTATGAGTGCTGTAGGAGCCAGAAGTATTTGTCTGAGATTGGGGGTGTAGCTAGAACAGCTTAGTGGCCGTGGTTAGAGGGTGACTTGCTGCTATTGTGAAGGATCCTTATATAGTGGTGTACTGGTATATTTCACTTCAGTGAAACATAATACTCTTTTTATTATACAGTTGCCTCTCTTCTTGGAACTAAACTGAGATCATCAGGATGAATTTGTGTAATTAGGTCTTAGAGACACAATCTCTAGGTGCTAAGTTGGACTGTAACCCCTCAGTTCCAAGTAGCTCTCATTACAAAATTTTCCATTTTACAGAAAATGAATGTCAAATGTGGTTCTTTTTTTCCTGCTTCTTTTAACTTTATTCCAATTATGTTGGAATTAGAAAAGGCACTCATCCAATGTTGTGGCAGCCATCAAATGAGAAAAAGAATGCAAAACACGACAGAACTGAAGCAACCTCTGTTTCTCGTATTTTTGCCATTTAATTACTGTATGGCTTTAAATTCAACCAACCAACTATGGGTACTCAGAAATGAGGAGACACGAGGGAGAATACCACTAAGTCTTAGTATATTTTTTGTATGAAGAAAAAAGAAAATAAACATGTCAACATTTGATGTTTACTTGTTAGTGACTGCACTTACTATGATTATTACATTATTCTTCAGATATGAAGCTCTCTTTCCACTGATGCTATTTGGTTTGATGTTTGTGTGGATAAATATGGAGCAAGAAGCAATGCAGTACTATGGTCTTTCACTCAAACCAAAGGTAACAGCTCTTGATAGATATATCAGGTTAATAAACAGCTTTATATTTTTTTTTTCCCACGGATGTAATGAGTATTCTGAGTGGTTTTCAGAGAGCAACATTTTGCATTTCTTTAAGTTTGGGCAACTGTTATCAGCTATTTCATGAACTAGGAATGTGATCTTGTAAGAAAGATTTGTAATTCATGTTATTGAAAATATTGCACGTCAAAACCATTTCTAGGAATGCAGGAAGACAGTTTGACTTAGACATTGTGGTGTGTTTTGTAGGCTACAAAACACAAATTCGACAAATGTACTGCTAATTAAGTATAAGGTACAGTAACTTTAAGTACAGTGTCACTGTACTTTTTTTTATTCTGATTGCAGAGTTATGCATTGGAGGCTGAAAAGAAATTATTTCTGAAAAAATACATAAGAAATACTAGAAATCTTAGTTTGACTTTGTCCTACTCTTTGTTCAAGGATGGAGCTGGAGACTAGCCTGGAACTAGCACCTTCTCAGGTTGCTGGGAGTGTGAGTTTTGTAATCAATGCAAATTCTTCCACCTTAAAATTTAATACATTGCCCATGCTGTCATACTGCAACTTAGCTCTTAGGTTAGGTCAAAGATTTAATAAACTGTGGGTATGCCATTGCTTTGGTTAGATCCGAGTACTGGTTGCAGTTTGTTTGGGTCCTTGGAGTCAAGTGGGTGTGCAACATAGCTCTCCCCCACTTCTCCCAAATGAGCCCTCCTTGGTGCATATCACAGGGAACCTGAGTACAGATGCATTGGAGTGGCCAGAGTCACTGGAAGAAAAGTGTTAATACACATCTTTCCTTCCTTTTGCAGCTCATAATAATTAGAGAGATTAGGAGGTAATTTGGGAATTGAAATTTGAGCCAAGGCAGTCATCAGTGTGAACCTGACACTTACTGTGGTTTTGTGGTGCTCTTAGAAGGAAGACAGTTTTGAAACTTGAAAGAGACCAGGCTTTACCAATTCAAGGCTGAATATCAGAAACAAAACCAACAGTAGCTTTTATTTTGTGCTACGTTTAGTTAGAATAATTTGTGTGAATGTGTTTTACAGTATCTTGAGTGATAGAGATGGAATCTGAATATAAAAAATGTACACTTAGCATGATGCCATGATTGCAACTGAAGGTGCCTAGCATCTGAGGAGTGTACTTTCTCTTCCACTCTAGAAGCCACTCTATCTTTTGCATCTTGTAACAAGGCATCTGTGATGCTTACATGTCTGATGTTGTTTTGGTGTTCTCTTGGTTGTAAAATAAAATTCTATTAAAGCACTATTAAACAGTCATGAACACTTTGTTAATCAAATGCAAATGAAAAGAACATAGGTATGCTGTAACTGTTGTATGTTGTCACTCCCTGTAAACATTCACTTGAAACTTTTGGTTTTAAGTGCAAGGAACAATAATGCTTACCCCTTCTTCACATTTTAAGGTTGAAAAAATCATCCCTAGAATGCCTGTTAGTATGTGCTACAAAGTAAATCTTGTTTTAGAGAATCCAGCTCAGTTCTCTGATGTGAGATTATTTTTTATTAAAATGTTGTCAGCATTGAATGCCTTGAATTGTTTCTTTTCCCTAGAGAAAAGCAGTTCATTGGCCTCTTAAATTCCAGGAAGATAATTTCTCTTCAGGTTCAATGATAGTGTGCTGAGAAATGAGTAAAGGAGATGGAGAATATTTTAGTATTTTCATTCACAAAATAAGTCAAATGAGGATAATTGCAGGATTTTTTTTTCTGTGCATCTTTATCCACGTGCTCATGTGAATGTGGAAGTGTGTGTGTGTAGGAGGAATATTTATGATGATAAGTCAGAGGCATAGAAGTTCATTTTTAGTGTAGATAACAGCAGAGGCTCCACTGTTCATTTGATCATCTCACTTGTACAGTCTTTCTGGCAGATTCATTAATTCATTAAAGTGTAATGAAAATATGGGAAAGGTTTGCAGTCCTCATTATAGCACTCTAATAACAGATGATAGGGAAGTAGGTTTCTTTCTCACTCATTTCAGTAAAAATATGGTGGATCTATCAAAGTCCATCAGTAGATATTCAGTATTGATTTCTTCTGCTCTTTTTTCAGCTTGCTGTTTTCAACTTTGCCTATGCTATGGATATAAGTCAGTTCCGACAGCTCCACTTAGATGATGTCCGGAGGTCCTTCTTCTTTGTATCCTTTTGCTGGTTGCTGCATTCCAGGGAGAAGATGGGTTTATTTCAAAAAGACCTGCAATCAGAATTTGCAGCCTGGTAGTCACTTGAAACAGAACATGGTAAAGAGGATTAGACTCATGTTGCTCAAAAGACAATGGCTTTGTGCATTATGGTTTTTTATCAAATAGTTAAAAATGCACTGTTTTGGAATCTGACTCCTTGCCCACTTACAACCATTACAGCTGAGAAAAATTTTCTTCTAAGAAGTTTTATTTTCAGTTTAGTTTTATTTTGTTGCATTTTGGTTGGAGGAAACTCATGCTCCTTCACAAATCAGTTGAAAAAGGTGATATAAAAGTTATTCTCATTTTTAGAGTATGGCAGTGTGTTAGGAAGCAGATATTAAGAAGCAAGCCTGGGCCATGGCCAAGCAGATAAGTGAAGAAGGAAAGTTTCTGTGGGCTCTTAGTAAAACACATTCACAGAATGTGACCTAGAATTATTTATATCACAAGTGGTTTGTTTTAGAAATTACATGGGCTCAGTAGGGAAGAGCTCTTCATTTACTAACGTAACAGTTAGTTTGTTTGCATTACTATGGCTGAAACTGCAGCTAAAAAGGTTTTTTAATACTGTACAGACTTTATAGCATTGTAATTTTTCTCTTTCATTGTAGGACTGAAATTAAGTGAGATCTGTTTGGCAGCAGATATAATCACTGGGCAAGTAGGAGGGAAATTATGAGCCAATCTGTAACATAGGAGTTTCTAGTGCAGGTGGGTTATTGTAGCTGGGGAGGAAGTTGTCTCAATAGTGGTTCCTGCAAAAACAGACCTTATAGTTTGTCAAATAACGAAATCTGAGAGGGGGTATCCTAGTCACAGAGTCCACACTGCTGGAATTTGGAACTATGATGTTGGACACTGGGAGCCTGCAGCAGAGGAAGTGTAAAAGAACCCACTTTAAGAAGGCAGTTTAGTGCTAAGAAGGCAAAACAATTTGCTAGGTGTTGGATGTTTGTATTTGCTTTAGAGTATACCTACCTGAAAAGAACTGAGACACCTTGCAGTAAATTTAGCAATTTCTTTTGCTTTTCTAACAAAAAATAAACTTTTAGAAAAGCTATTGCTGTCTGTCAGATACTAAAAATTAGCCAAATCCAGCTGTATTTTTTAAAGGATCAGTATAGTACTACTGTAACATTTGAATGTAGCTGTGCTGGTTTTGGCTGGGACAAAGTTAATTTGCTTCACAGTAGCTAGTGTGAGGCTATGTTTTGGATTTGTGCTGAGAACAGTGTTGATAATACAGTATTTACACAGAGTCAGGGCCGTTTCTGCTTCTCACACCACCCCACCAGTGAGCACTATTTTAATCTGAAATACTTGAATGTATTTTGTTCAACTCCTGAAAAAATAAACAATGTGCAGATCCCCTTTGCAGACACCAGATATGATTACACACATGCTCAAAAGATGATGTTGCTTTTTTAACTTAGATGCTGTTTTTAGTACTCAGAAAGTAGCGGTATTAGAGGATAAACCTTTTCTGCTAGACCAATCATACTGCAACTATGACCCAGTGAACTATGTGTCTTAAGATTGTCTCAAAGTTTATATATTGGGCCCAGTAGTCAGCATGTGGTGAGACCGGATAGCCTGGTCTTAGAGAAGATTCAGAATTGCTCATGCTTAGCATTTTGATGAGACCTCTGTGCTGCTGGTGGGGTTTTTTTGTTGTTGTTGTTTTATTGCAGACCTGTTGTTCTTATAAATCTTAACTGGCAGAACTGTTAGACTGCTGTGTTACTAAACTTGAAATTATGTGATACTCTTGGGAAGCATAATTTCTTCAGTTATGCTGACCTAATCCTTCCAAAATATTGCATGTGGAATCCCAACGATTCTCCTGAACAGTTGGTAGCAACATATTTATGCAGAGACTTAAATGATCCAGTGCAGGAGCTATAACAGGAGCTAAAGAAACAGAGGGTGCCCTGGTAGCAGCAGCCATCCTCACTGATTAACCCTCTGCCTTATGCAAAAAAGCAGTTAAAAACCGTTCTTCAGCTGAAGTCCTGTGAGCTGTAATGGGCCCCAATGAGCTCAGGAGTTAGAAGAATATCTTTCATGGACTTGTATAGCATCAAGTGTTGTATCTACATAAAAAGGATAGGGTTTGTCAAAAATCTTCCAGCTCTACAGATATTACTGGAGTCATCCTCCCTACCTCAAGTAAGGAAAAAAATGGGTGCCCCACATTGCAATGTAGACTCAGCATAACCTCTGGACTACAAATCTGTGGGAAAGATAGCTTAGGAACCTGTTGTCTTGTTTAAAGCCAACTACCTCTTCCACGGTCAGTTCCTCAATAAAGCTATCATTTTGGTGTGCAGAGCACATGCATACGTCATGACTTTCTGCAGAAGCACGTGTGTTTGAATGCACAGTTGGGTTTGTGGCCTAGGGATGTTCCTATCTTGCCAGGTAGGGTCCCAAAAAGCCAGCTGCAGCTTTTGTACAGGGGCCTTTAGACAGGCTCTTAAACCTTAGCCAGGCAGTCCCCGTCTTAAAATTGACAGTCATTTGTGAAATCTAGGGTAGAGTTAGGCAATACTTGGGATTTCTTAATGTATGCAAAGCTGTCATAGTGGGTCAGGTTCATGTGATTTCATGACAGAACTTGAAAGAAATTGGAATGAAGGAGAGGTAATACTGACTTTATTTTATTGCAGCCATTTCTGTGGTGTATTGTCCTTAAATACATTTAGGTTTTCTTCATAGTGACAGCCTTTTTTGGCACCGGAAACATAGCTTCTATTAACAGGTAAATTTTATTCATTGATCTGAGACACAGGGTACAAAAAATTCTTCTGCAGTTGATGTACTAAATATGAATTCAGTTAACAAAATCAGGGCAGCAGAATTAAAGCAGTAGTCAGCGGAATGATGATAATTTACTTTGTTTCTGCTCTTTGTGAAGGTTCCCTAAGAGCCTGAGCTTTTTGGTTACAAGGTTGCCATTTCATTAGAAGTTATTGACGTAATGAAGAGAGAGAGATTGGTTGCTCACCAACGGCATGGCACCTGGAAAAACACATGCAGAGAAAAATAGTAGAGGAAGAAAAGTGAGGCTGGCAGTCCCTGATAATGTTATATTTCATCAAGAGAAGAGAAAGTTGGAAGCCTTCTTTAAAAATGTATATATATGCAGTGTGTTACAGGGTAACTAAATGCTCTGGGTTTGTTTTTTGTTTGGTTCTTTTTTTAATGGAATATACACTTTCTAAGATATGTAATGCCTCTTTCATGTTTCTCTAGTTTTGATCCTGCTTCTGTCTATTGTTTCTTGACTGTGTTCAGTCCCTTCGTGATGGGAGGCTTGCTTGTACTGAAGGTTTGTAATCTTACCTTAGTGAAATTCTCTCAGAGAACTGTTGAATACGCAATGTATAATGTACATGGTTGTTACTTTGCAATTCACAAAAACATATATATGTATTTGAGCCTCATTAACCTTCCTAATGATGTGTGAAACTTTCAGCCTTTGTCGTGTTTCTAGACACAGATCATTCTATTTCCCAAAAAAGAGCAGCTAAAGTGTGTGGAAGTGTAATTTAACAGAGTTAGGTCAGTTTATGGTATTAAAATGGAAATATCAAATGCTAAAAATAATTAATTTTTAAAATTATAATATCTACCTAAATCCCGAGATAGATAGATAGATAGATAGATAGATAGATAGATAGATAGATAGATAGATAGATAGATAGATAGATAGATAGATAGATAGATAGATAGATAGATAGATAGATAGATAATTTTTTCAATATTGCATTAAATACAGGCTTTGAGTGTTCTACTGATTAGGTTATCATTTTACAATGGATATTATTTTTTATAATTTGAAATAGTCTGACAAAGATTGGATTGCACTTCTTGTTTGCAGGCAAAGTGTGGGAGCTCTTTTCTAGTATCTGAGTAAAGGATCTGCCAGAGGCATGATGGGAAACACTGAATTTTTTTGGTTATTGCTAAAATAAGTAGTATTTTCTGCCTCTGCCTTTCTGCTGCGTCTGTCCCAGAGAAAGCAGACTTTAGTTATAGGTATACTGCATGTTATACTATAGGACACCAATAGTACAAACTTTCTGGATGCAAGAAATCAGGTTTTAGCAATGCATTGATACTGCTAACTTAAGGACTGCAAGTAAACTTTGTAAAGCACAAATGGCAATGTTCATGTTTCTAACTTATTTGTTTTGTTCTTTGTTTACTGAACAATTTACATTTGTTTGACTTGGCTTTGGAGGGGCAGTATAATCCCTGTCTTACTGAAGGTATTCTATATTCAGACTTTTTTGTGGTTGAGATGAGGTTATTCTTGGAGCTCTGCAGCCACTCTTGTGAGATACTGGATCTGAATAGCTGTGTCTTCTAGCCTTGTTTTGCAGTATTTATCACTAATTCTAAAATGGATAAATGGAGTATCATTAATGTGTTTTAATTATCCTTTTCCATATTGCCTCAAGGTTTATTTCACTGGAGGTCAGCTATGACCATGGAACGGTTTTTTATTCATTTAATGAAAGTGTTTCCTGGAAAGTTATTTTCTACCCTCTCTGGAAAATATTTTCTTTTCATAACATATACATTCTGTGATAATTTCAAGAGCAGAAAAATGTTTCCACAACCTGCCTAGGTTGTTTTGTAAATATTACAAGCCAAAATGTAGCTTGTGTTTTAAACAGGTTGTAATCCCGTTTGTTCTGGTATCATGTGCTTTTGAAGCTGTTCAAGTCACAACACAACTGTCTTCTAAGAGGTACAGTAAGTGCTATGTTTCTGCATTAGTAAAGATTTCAAATCTATTTTATAAGAATTAAGGACTGTCAAATCTCAAACTGAATTAAAAATCCCAAACCCCATTAGATCACACTATTACTTTTATTTGTTACTATGGTTTGGTGTTTTGTTTAGTGATTTTTGCAAGCTCAGGGGTTTTCTTAGTGACAAATGAGTATAAATAGAAGTTGTCTGAAACAATTGGATATTTAATATTCTTTTTGACAATACATAGAAGGAGGACTTTTTTCTCCATAATAAGCAGAGTTTAAAGTCCAATTTTTATTTCTATTGCATCTCTGCCTATAGTAGAATATTTTTAAATACCTCCTTTATAATGTAACCACCTTATAGCTCTGTAGCACTGACCTCAACACAAATAGCATTTAAGAAAAAGAAAACAAAAAGACCAGATATCCTTCCATTGCAGTTCAGTGCTTCCTAGATGTATTCAGTATTACATATTTTTTGCAGTAGGACAGATGACTATCAGTCCTTTCCCCATCTCTATAAACTTTGCGAAGACCATGTGAGATGGGTGCCCAGCCTCACAGAGGGATGTATCCAGACTTCAAATATCCTCGTGCTTTTCACTCTCTCAAGATTTTTATTTTCTTTGTTAGTTCTCCTTACCCTTTTCAGTGAGCCCAGTGCATGACTGAATCTTCTGCTTATCGTGTGATATTATGGATGGTGCTGAGATGGGGAGGTCCCTGTCAGCCATATGATTTTGAGCTTGTCACAGTGTGATGTTGTGTGAGGCTGACTAAAAGTCCTACTGTCAGTGACAGGAGCACCACAGGAATTTTGTCCTGCATATTGCTCAGCCGAGCAGGAGGAAGCTGCTCTCACTTATTGCAATGGCCTCTTCCTTTCTGTTTGTTTTCATCCTGCCTGTGCCCTGCCCTCCTTATACAGCATCACCCAGTACTAGTCAGAGAAGGGGTAGCTTTAAATGTGACTTCTTGTTGGAGTGGCCATATGAGGCTCTCTATCCCTTTTACGTGCTCTGTGTGTGCAGTGTACTTGGGCTGTCCTTGGACCCCCAGGGAAGACTATTAATCTTCATCACTAAGGTTTGTACAAGAGGAACTGGGTTTCCTCAGACAACCAGCTAGTGATTTCCATTTCTAGGGTTCAAGCATCATAAAGATCAGCATTTCCTAACTTGTGAATGTTTGCCTTGGCAGCACTGGTGATATTGCAGACTTTTATGGAATATTAATCTGAGTGTGTGAGAGGGGAAATGATGCCAGCTTAATAAACCAGAGGACATTACTGTGTCTGTGCTGTGTTAGGAGGCTGTGGTTGTAACTCTGTCTGGTGTTTGTGCCAGCTTTATTTAGCTATGCTCAGGTAACAATAGCAGTGATACTGCCACAGCACCAGCTTGGGAACAAGCACAATCAACAAGATGTGCCTAGGATCCCTGAAGGGGTTGAGCTCTGATTGTCAGTGCATCCTGAAGGCTGTGCTGCACTCTTTATTGCTCTTGGTGTCCCTGCTAGATAAATTAAGCCATCACAGGGGAAAATCCTGCCTTTGTAATGTATAAACATGCCCTCAAATTAGTGTTCTCCTTCTGTTGTGAAAGGCTTCTTGCAGTTCAGAATGGCAAAAAGTAGATTTTGTGATTTGGACAAATCTCTCCTAAAGTCCCTGTTTACAGATTTAAAGTTTTAGGGGTTTGGGTTTTTTTGTTTGTTTTCTTGTTTTTGTTTTGTTTGTTTTTGTTTGTTTGTTTGTGGGGGGTTGTGGTTTTTTTTTGTTTGGTTTTTGGTTTTTGGGTTTTTTTTGGTTTTTTTTTTTTTGGTTTTGGTTTTTTTTTTGGTTGGTTGGGGTTTTTGGGTTTTTTGTTTGTTTGTTGGGTTGGTTTGGTTTGGGTTTTTTGTTTTGTTTTTTGTTTGTTTGTTGGGTTGGTTTGGTTTGGGTTTTTTGTTTTGTTTTTTGTTTGTTTGTTTGTTTTTTGTTGGTTTGGTTTAGTTTGGGTTTTTTTTGCTTTGAGGCATGTTCTACCCCAATATATTCTTGGAGCTTGTCTGTGAAAATAGCCCTCTGGATATGGTTGGTTTGCTGCATCCTGATTTACCAATGAAGCACAACTGATGAAGGCAGTATCAGAAACTTCCTCATCTGGAGGCATTGTTATAGGTGTGGCCCCAGCTCATGCAGCGCTGCAGCCAGAACATTTTCCCCAAAATAATCTTTGTGATTTTATGAGGGTAGTACTGATAAATTAGCTGTAGTCTAGTTAAAGACTTTTTTGTTAATGGGTCAGTTGTTTGCAACATTGCTTCAATGTCATTAACTTAGAAACCAGTTTTAACCAGTTACAGCAATTGCTTTCATGTATTTTAGGATTTACATAGTTTAATGAAAAGAAGATTAGGTTAATGGGAGGAAAAAAACCAGCTCTGCATCCTCCCTTCTGGTTCATTTTACTGCCCACAGCCTACTTCCCAAAACTAACCTGGCACCTGACAGAGAGGCCCATGCATTTGAATGCATGCCACCAAAATAATGGGTCTTCCCAGAGGAGCTTATGGGCACCCAGAGATCTGGAAGGGGTCAAAGCACCTCCGTTAGCAGCCTCTTTCCAAGCAGAGTGGTTGTCAGGGTGGGACCGATCTACCCAAGTGTCTGCCTGCCAGTGCCCAACAGCTCTGCTCACTCTTGAGTTCATTGTGAAGTTTCTAAATCAGCTGTATTTGGTCTAAGCAGTACAGAGTTCCCTGCATTAGGAATAGGCAGGTGCTCTAGGTCTCTGAAAAATGGCTCAGGTTCCTCTGTTGCAAAATTGAAACTCTCTTAATGTGAAATGCCTTTTTCAGGCAGGGTGGCATGATAAATGCTAGATGTCCTAGTCATGTATTTTAACTGTTCTCTAATACATTGAAATATACCTGAGTGTTTGAAAGGCAAGTGCAAGAAATCATATCTTTAATTTCTTTATGTGGGTTTTAATAAGCTTTTTTAACATCTGTGGCCGTAAATACAGGTTGATGATATGGTTTTGTTGTTTTTCTTTTTTTCTTTTTTCTTCTTTTCTTTTCCTTTGCAGTCTTTTCCTCATTGTTCTTGTGATTTCAGACATTATGGCTTTGGTAAGTTGTTACACATTCTGTTTAAATAAGACCAAGAAGCAGAGGGTTCTCCTAATTCCATCAAGAGAGATCTGAATTTGTTTCAGACTTCAAAGTTTTTGTAACCAGGACAGAGAATTGGATTGAAATCCTTAGAGATAAAACTCTTCCGATCACTGCTCTTCAAATTTTATGTAATTAATGCTTCTGAAGAAGCAGTGTTCTCATAATAATAGGAGACAAAAATGAAGTAATAAGTTACCATTCTGAGTTTTTCATGTGCTTTACAATCAAATTCCTAGGAAAAATTTAAATATCAGTTTTAGCTAGGTTAATCTTTCAGGAATTTTGGACCTCTTACCCACCCCAGCTTCCCTTGAAAAAGAGAAATGCATTATCCACCAACTCTGTTTAAATTGCCAGAATACAGGAGATCAGCAACATCTAAAAAGACATTTTATGCCCTTTGTAATAAACTGTTAGGAAGTGCCATCTTCAGAAAGCTTTCATCTGCAAACTAAGCTAGTTAAAACAACCCAAAGTGGAAATATATCCTAAGAGAATTTTTGTAGATTAAAAGTATGTTTTTGTTGTCCTTAACAATCTAAATTTAACTGTCATTAAGACTTGAATTGTCTTCAACTCAACAAGCAGTGCCACTGGATATCGCAAGGTAAACAGAAACCTTTTCAAACCAGCAGGTAGAGCTGGTGGTATCACTTCCTTGTGATCTGTGAATATCACCTGGTAGGAAAAACAGTGAATAAAACCCAAATAATTACTAATTTTTCTGTAGAGTGAGAAGTGTAGAAGGTATGGTTAATGTCTAGTTTCAGTTGTCTGTGTGACTAAGCTGATTTTGGATAACTCCCACAGAAAAAGGATTAAAATACCACATTCATAGCATTTCATGAATAAAATCACTTTAATTTAACCAAAAGAGGACTACAGGTATTTACTAGTGTGTAGCAAGTCCCAGTATATCCAGGTCTTACACTTCACTTATTCTCCTATTTTGGTTTAAAACAATTTGCAAATATGTACATGGTGTACAAAAAAGAGGAAGTTGCAGGACAAAAAAAAAGAGAACAGGGTTTGTGGTCTGGAATCATTGTGGCCACTAGCTGGAATTAAGGGAATTTACTAATAGACTAATAGTCTTATCCCAACATTATTCCTGCTTTACAGGTGGGAAACTGCCAGAGTTGCCCAAAGAAATTAGTGTTGAAATTCCATGAAAACTTTTAAGCATTATGCATTTGGGGTCATGTTGCTTCAAATAAAAAGGTGGTTTGGCTTTTCTTATTGAAAAAGTCCATCTAGACAGAACTTAGTCCATCTTTACATGCTTTTGTTTGATCCCGTGTTACATTTTTTTCTGGTTCCTAGATTATTCTTTACTTTGGTCCAAATGAGCATTCCTGGAAATGTTTTGCCCTTATTCTACTTGACAAATCAGAAATTTGGAGTAAACAGCCTGAAACATTGGGTTTTAATTTTATGTTTCAAACTGTGCTGTGTTGATGTACTAATCAAAGTTGTTTTATTTTCTAGCATTTTTTCTTTTTTGTTAAAGATTATGGAAGCTGGCTGGATATTGGAACAAGGTACAATAGTTTTTTTGCCTTCATTGCACTTTAAAAGCTCATAGTTTTATATTTTTATCTACTCATAACTCTTGTAATTTTTTCCAATTACTCTCTGTAATCTAATGCTTATGGGATGTTCCACATACTTTAAACACATGTGCACATGTGTACACATATATGTATGTGTATCCCTAACTAAAACTTGTGTCTTAAAATCTGTGCTAGAGCAACACAGAGTAAGTAATGAATCTATCATGGCAAGAAATACAGTTAGGATTTGTTTGATTGATGAAGAACAGTAATTACACACACACACAAATGTAATTACTGTTTTTCATTTTAATTAGTATTAATTACTGTTAAAATAACAATTTATCAAAGCTGTTACTTTTATCTAGTTAAGCCTCCATTTACAGTCCACTGTGAATTCATGAACCTTGTGTAAATATGTTGGTGGGTACTAAGGTCCATGCATTTATCCTCCCCTTACTTAGGGAAGAGTTTAACTTTAGCATTTAAATATAGAAATCACAGCTAAAATGGGAGATTTTTTTGTGTGTTATGAGTCATATTGGCCTCCACAGCATACATCAACGGGGCAGGTTTTCAACTGTGCACTCTGTTTTGTGAATAGTCCAGAAATAACAAATACAAGGAATACACATTTCAGATTTACCTTCCCTGAGTTGTGGAAATAGATAATATGCCATAATAAGCTTAGTAGGGAATGCATTGTTACTAATCCAGCCAATCTGGTCACTTGACACTGTTATATAAATAGAAGTGGGAAGAATAGTGACCTATTGTTAATAAGCTACATTCCCAAGAGCAAGTGAATGCATGAAAACACACAGGTGCACATGTATACTACCTGTTTTCTTTGGAGGTTCCAATTCCTGCTTATAGCTACCTTCTGAAGGTTCCTAGTGGGTAGCAATACAGGTAAGATCACATAGTGAAAATGATGCATTAACATCACACTTCCTTGCTATGGTCAGTTTATGGTAAATCAGATGGCATTATCCTTTTGTTTGAATTCCTATGCAGATTAATAAGGATACTAAATACCTCAGAAAATTTCTGTCCTGCTGGACATGAAGATTGCTAAGTCGGAGTTAGCAGCAAACATATAACTTGCTACAAGTACCCAAAAACTTCCTCTCTCATACATGGCCTTCATAGTATAGAGCTTTACAACACTGACGCATTGTTTGATCCATTTCAGCTGGAGGTTTGCCTTATCCTGAAGAATTTAGGAGAGCTCATTAGGCACCACTGTAATTCTGCCTCTCTGTGTGTGCGTTTTGATCACTGAAGAAAGCACTGAAAAAGGCCTTTTGAAAGAGTAATTTGTGATTAATTTTTAACATGGGAATGCATAATGTTCAGGCAGTCTCTGTCATTACTTCACTTTTGAGTGCTTGACTCTACCACATTCCTTATTTTATTGTAATCTGTTTATATATGTTTTATATGTGTGTGTGTACATGCACTGACCATAAAAATAATTAGGATTAATAAGAAAATAGGTACAGTGCAGAAACGGTCTTTCTTTTATCATGAGCATTATTTTTGCACCAGAACTTTCTCCTCTGAGCACATTTCCAATGTGTGATCTTCAGGCTTGGCAAAATCAGCAGGCAACAGCAGATTTTTTGTTTGTTTGTTTATTTGTAAAAGGGAAGATGAGCCTCATGGGGGGTTGGGCAATTCCAAAAAACAATGTTAATGAGATACTAATACGGCTCTTTCCTGTCCTTCTGTTGGAAATGCACTGACAGCTCTGTGGTGTTCTCATTGCAGTGTTGTGTGTTGCTGCTCTGACAGCAAGGTCTGAAAATATCCTGTCTTAGTTGACATTTTACATGTTGCCAAAACTTCACTGAGAAGTCTGAGTCAGTTAAGGAAATTATGGTTCTTTTTCCACGCCACTCCCCCTTGCCCCTCTGCTCCAAATGTTTGTATCTCAACAAAACCTGTCAGGATTTCATGGAACAAAGAATAGGAGCACTCCTAGGGACAGCTGCTCTCATGTTTTTCTTTTCCCCTCCACCTTTTTTTTTTTTTTTTATGTGGTACTGATAAAAGGGGGGTGTGTGTGTGTGTCAGAAAAAAAATATCTGGGTTTGTGTTATATTACTAGTTACTACATCACTGAAATCACAGATGGAAAAGTAGTACGGTAATTGCCCAGTGGTGCTTCATTCCTCTGAAGTCTGTCAGAGTCCCATGGTATTTGTGCCACATTTGTAAGGCTTCTGATATATGTTTTCATACTCACTCTTTTTGTGGTGGTTTTCTGTAGATTTTCTAATTACCCCACTTACAAACTTTCGTATGTCCTCTCTCTTACTAAGAATATGCATGTTCAGTAGGAGACTCTCATTAAGCAATACTTGGCTTTTACAATACTCAGGTTTCATGTGTGGTTTTAAATCCCTTGCGATAAAAAGACCACTGCTTTTTTATGCTGTTTTGTATCCTAGTGGATCTCATTGTATGGAAGTAAGATTTTTTTACTGAGCTGGGATTTTCTTTTTTAAAAAATTTCACCGCAAACTCCTGGGATGTTTGGGGTAAATTATCAATTAACATAAATATTTATTGTTTCTTAGAAAGTTTTAAAGCCCCTTTTCATAATGGCCATGCCAAAATCAATACGAACTCGTCTTTCAGAGAGTACTTTTTATTGTTTTGATATAATAACAGGATAATGATCTTGCAGTGAATGTGGAACTCTAAGCAGCAGTTTACACAAGCTTCTGAGGTCTGCTAACCTCATCGTCTGCCTCTATATCTTGAGGTAAACTAAATTGCGCCATATGCGGTGTCACTAAAGTAATTTCTCTGCAGCTTAAAAGGTATCCTTATCTGTCTCTATCCATAGGTCTCCAGAGAGAGAGAGAAACAGCCTTTAAAACCTACTATGTCTTTACAGTATATGCAATTTGTAAATAGGTGTATAATCTGATAGTCAAGATAAACATTAGAAGTTCTTTTTATGACTATTGTATAGTTTTATACAGACACATACCATACAGCTCCCTCTTTTTATAACAGTTGCTGGAAGATAAAGATATAATCTTAACTGTTCTTCTGCAGTCTTAAAGGTCAGGGGACATAGATAAAGCATGAGACTGTTTTTTTAGGCTTTAGGGATTATGGAATTGATTTCAGGGTTGGAGTGCTGGGGCCTCTTGGTCTGACTATTAAAAGTGATGTGCTTTGTGATTTGGTTTTTGTGAAACAGAGGAGAAAGGGTGTAGAATCCTGTCTTGAAATGCAAGGGACTTAAAATTCAAAATCTAAACCTGGAGTCTCAGTGTGTGCTTGGGAACAATCCCACAGTCCAAAATAGCACGTAATGGAGAAATAATGTCTTCAGACTCTTCTGAAGTGTATTCTTCCAAGCCCTTGCAGAAGTTGTTTTTGTTTTACTCATTTTGTTTCTGGTTTTTAAATGCTATGGTAACTTACTCCTTCTTCTTATCTTTCCAGTTTCTAATCAGGTCTGTCATTTTAGGGATTAGCCTGTCTTGAGAGAAAGCCAAGTTTTGGTGCAAGATTGACTCTGCCCCCTCCCCTGCCTCATTTTTGGCTATCGTAGATTCTTCTTGTCTTTGATTAGTACTTCTTACCAATATACCCTGTCACAAATAAAGCCAGGAGATTGTAGTACCTCATATGTTCTCCATGTTGTTCCTTGCCACCAAAACAGGTATCTTCCGCCCTGATAAAGAATTTTCCTACCACTTGCTTTGCCTGTTGACATTGATTCATATGTAGGACACTCACCTTTCCATCAAACAGCACTGCCTTACCATAGATCATCAATGATCACCTATACCTGCTACCTCTACCATCTCATCCTTTATAAGCATTGCCTCTCTGTGCCCATTATGCTATTCTTTTGTACCTGTTTAATGTCTCTTCTTCCTCCACATGAATCTAACTTGCCTGGAGCCTAGAATCTCACTTCTTTTTCTCATTAGCTCAGATTTGACTTCTGGGGCAGGAAACTTGTTTTGAGAATGATCTTCTTCACTGTAACTACAGATCCAGTCAAGGTTGTAGTTCTGAACTGTATAGGGATCCAGATTTTGACACTGCTGTTGTGGCATATACTTGTAAGAGTCTTGCTTTGTTTGTTTAACTACAGCATTACCTCAGCCTAAAATGTAAATTACCAGGCAGAGCTGCCTGCAGGCACCACAGTACCAGTTGCTGATAGCCCCAGAGATGCTGACTGTAATTACATGACAAAGAGATTGAAATAGTTTCTAATTGTGCTCTATAGCATTGTAAATATATATATATATATCTTTACTGTGAACAACTGATATTTTAATAAAGGAGTGTAACTATTCAGCCTTTTGCAGTATACAAGGGAGAAGTGTATTCAACACACTCTTCTGTACAAAACCACCCAATTCCTCAACAGAGAGGTAGCCAAGCAGAGTTTCCGGAGACCTTTTCCTTTGAGAAAGCCCTTCTCTATGCCCCCCCCTAAATCACTGGTTAGTACCCACATCTGAAAGAGTTCCTTTTGGGGCAGACAGGAACTCAGATGCCTGTCTAGGGACCATGCTAATGTCGGCATGGTCCTCTGGTGGCTGTCTTGAGGTCCACCTAGGAACACAGCCAGGGTCTGAATTTGGTTTGCGATTTTCAGTTTTTTCATTCAACTTCTCTTCAAAAGTTAGAAGGAACATGGTTTTGCTGCTTACATGGAAAACTAGAATTCTGGTGCCAGGTGAGAAGGAAAACTGAGGTGTTACCTGTAAGGCATGAGACACTAAGCTGTCCAGCTGCTTACTAGAGTTGCTATTCATTTAAAAGCCACGCAAACTCTGCCTGTGGTGCTTATACAGTCCTTAAGGGCACAGGAAGCCATGAAGGTAACTTCAACAAGGGTTTGAATTTCAGCTGTCAACATCTCCTTTCCCATGGAGAGCTGAAACGGAAGCTATAACAAACACAGGGGATCTTCCCAGGGCAGCTCTTGAGGGAGTTGTGTTATGTTTGTTGTTGTAGATGTGCTGTGTACTGCAAAGTCTGAAGTGCACTGCCCAAGCAACAGTGGGCTTCATGTCTGACCTCACTGTGTTGTTTTATACCTTCCCCACTGAAACAGGATAGGAACTTGGCTCTCACAGGCATGCTGCTCTGCTTAGCTAGAACTGGAATAAGCAGATGCTTGTAGGAAGGGTGTTTCCTGTCTGATATTTTAAATCTTGAGTTGTTCATATTACTGATTATTTTCAGTTGTGCTGCATGCAGGTGAAAGTTTACGAGTGCAGGCTTTTGAGGTGGATTGTGCTTATTTGGGTCTGAGCCCATTTATACCAGTGGATTTTTCTCATTGCTTTCTTAAAACTGTGGTTTTTTAGCAAGGTATTTGTGAGAAGGTTTATTCAGACTCAGTTGAAACAGAAGAATCTTACAGGATGATTCAAGTTTGTTTTCATGTATGCCATAGAGTTTCATCCTTTTGCTGATACCCTGATACCTTTAGCCTGATACCCTGGCTGTGGAAGAGCACCTACTCATTAGTGAACTTCTTGGATTACTTTTATTCTCTCAGTGACCAAGCCTTGTTAAGAGCTGCTTCTCCACTTCACAGAGCTACATTATGCTTGGCTAGTGCCAGAGTTGCCACAGTCTCAGAGTTGTCGGGATTGATAGAGTTGGCATTATGAGCTTTACTGCTCTTCTGTGGCTAAACTCTCAAACTGAAGGAGTCTTCTGGCAGAAATTCCAGGTCATTAAGCCAGCAAACATTCCTTGCAATAATTTATTTTTTTTTTTTACTAAACTAAGCCTTCATCAAATTTGAAGCTACTCTGCTTGTCCTAAAGAGCCATCTACTTTGAAATTGTGGGTGTGGGTGCCTCAGGAGGTATGACTACCTCTCGTGTCAGAATGCCGGTGTCTGCATTAGTCCCATGAAAAACCAAAGCAGTGCTGGATACACGATAAACACTGGTACAGAGGTGCTTCATCTGAGCTCCAGTGTGGAATGTAACTGGCTTTGGAAAAATTCTGGTTTCTTAATGACTAGTGGTTTACATTAACAGCAGCTTGACTGGGATGTTATAGAATCGCAGAATGGTTGAGGTGGGAAGGTACACTGGAGGTCATCTAGTCCAACCTCCCTGGTCAAGCATGGTCCCCCAGAGCACGTTACACAGGATTATGTGCAGATTGCTTTTGAGTCCCTCCAGTGAAGGAGACTCCACAGCATCTCTGGGCAGCTTGTTTCAGGGCTCAGTCACCCACAGAGTAAAGAAATTCTTGCTCATATTCAGGTGGAACTTCTGTGTTCTAATTTTTGTCTGTTGCCTCTTGTTCTGTTGCTTGGCATCTCCAAGAAGAGTCTGGCTTCATCCTCTTGACCTCTTTGTTGTCTTTTGTGGGAGCCACCCCAGGAGCTCCATGTCTCTTGTGTACTGAGGAGCCCAGAACTGGACACAAGACCCCTAGATATTGCCTCACCAGGCCATAGAGGAGAGGGGCAGGATCACCTCCCTCAACCTGCTGGCCATGCTCTTCCTAATTCACGCCAGCATACCATTGNGCTGGCAATGCTCTTCCTAATTCACGCCAGCATACCATTGGCCTTCTTGGCCACAAGGACATACTGATGGCTCATGGACACCTTGTTGTCCACCAGGACCCTAGGTTGTTCTCCACAGAGCTGCTTTGCAGCAGGTCAGTCCCCAGCCTGTCCTGGTACAAGGGGTTATAACTCCCCAGGTTCAGGGCTCTGCATTTGCCTTTGTTGAACCTCAGCCAGTTCTTCTCTGCTCATCTCTTCAGCCTGTCAAGGTTCTTTTGAAGGGCTGCACAGCCTTCTGGGATATCGGCTGTTCCTCCCAGCTGTGTGTTGTCAGCCAAGTTGCTGAGCAGGCATTTGCCCTCTCATCCAAGTCACTGATGGATAAGTTAAACAATATTGGGCCCAGTACTGAACCTTAGTAGACACCACTGGTGACAGACCTCCAACTAGACCCTGTGCCATTGATTAAGACCCTTTGGGATCTGCTGTTCATCCAGTTCTTAACCCACTGCACTGTCCACTCATCCAGTCTACACTTCCTGAGTTTGCATTTGAGGATATTATGGGAGACACTGCAAAAAGCCTTGCTTGAAGTCCAGGTGGGTGATGTCCACTGCTCTCCCTTCATCCATCTCCAGCTGGTATCCCATCACAGAAGGAAATCAGGTTGGTTAAGCATGATTTCCCTTTGGTGAATCCGTGCTCACTACACCTGATTACCTTCTTGTCTTCCACATTCTTCAGGATGAGCCATTCCATCACGTTTCCAGGGATGGTGGTAAGGCTGAGTGGTTTGTATTTCTCTGATCCTACTTGCTATTTTTGAAGACTGGGATGACATTGGCTTTCTTTCAGTCTTCAGGCACCTCTCTTGACTGCCATGAGCTTTCAAAGATGATTGAGAATGGTGTGACATTGATATCCTCCATTTCTCTCAGCACTTGTGGATGCATCCCATCAGGACCCATGGGCTTGCGGATGTCAGATTTTACTAAATGGTCTCTAACTCAATTCTACCACACCAAGGAAAAGGCTGCCTTCCTCCAGACCTTCTCCTTGATATCCTAGATCAGGGATTCCTGAGAGCAAGCCTTGGCAGTGAAGACTGAAGCAGGGAAAGTGTTCAGTATCTCAGCCTTCTCTGTAACATCTGTTGCAAGGGAGCCTGTTCCATTCAGTAGCAGGTCTACATTTTCCAGTTTTCTGTTTGTTATTGGTGTCTTTGAAGAAACCTTTCTTATTCTTGACATCCTTAGCCAGATTTAATTCCAAATGGGCCTTGAACCTGTTAAATACAGGATGCTGAATATCCTGTAGCAAATACCAGTCTGACTCTAAATAGTCCACCTATAACACTAGTGAACATCAGGTAACAGAATTTGAGCAGGTGGAGAACAAGTTCTCTGCTAACTAGCTTTTTAATTATTGGTGACTTAAGGACTTCCTAACCCAGAATCTGCATGTGCATATTGTGTTTATTAGCCATTTTTGACCTCATCTCTTTAATATATGAAAACATGTGTTCCCACAGCACAGAATTCTACAGTTTTTAGAAATGGTGAGTGAAAAAGTAGGGGTGGGGGGTTTTTTTGTTAGTTGGTTGGGGGTTTTTGTTTGATTTTGTTTGGGTTTTTGTTTTGGGTTTTTTGTTTGTTTGGTTTTTGTATTTTTCTTTTAAAGCTGCTTTTCACTGGAATAGTTTTTTCTCTAGAAAATTGCACTTCAGCTGACATAAATATATGAGTTGTCTTACTACCAAGGAATGTCTACCTGATGGCAAGTTCTCCCTAGATTCTGTTATAGTTGACAGCAAATGGAAGTTTTGCAATTGTTTCAGTCACAGAAGTTGAATTATCCACTTGAATGAAAAGTATATCTGGCACCTCTTACTCACTTGTTATGTGCTCAGTTGTGTTTTCCGTTGTCCCCATCATTTTATTTTGTCACAGACTTTGGTTTTTTATGTTATAGGGCTACTGTAATATTTGTTTTCTAGGAGCAGTATATATGACATCCTAGGTCAATAATTACATTTTGTTAAAAAGAAAAAAATATTCAGAAGGTTATTTATATCAGGATTTTTTTTTAACTCTGCAAAGTTGTATTTTTCTCTCACTTTTCTTACCTGTCTTCTCCTTGCAGCATTAGCCACTATGTGCTGGTGATGTCACTAACCATATTTATGATGCTGATGAACGGACTGGCCCAGCTGCTAACCACACGGAGACTTGAACTTTCCAGAAGGATTAAGCACCATTCCACATAATAAAGTGATAAATGTTCCCACCTTGTTCAAATCCTCACGCTTCCTCTGAACCAATCTCCACCTCCAGAATGTAAATATGATTTAATGGACTGGAGTGCCAAAATCCTATTCAGGGATCAGAGTGCTTTGTTGATACAGATAAAATGTTGTCATGTGACTGAAATTTGCATTTGAGAATTGCCATTTAGACATCAGTGGGAATAAAAAAGCCTCTGAGTTTTTTTATAAGTGTACACATTACTTGAAAATAAAAATGGCAACAAAATTCTTTTTAAAATACATAAGCAACTGTCTTTTGTAGTTGTTTTTGGGGGGGGGGTTGGTAGTTATAACTTCCCTGCCACCTCTTTGTCTCACACATATTCTCACTAAGAGTCTGCCAAGTTCTAGATTCATTTCATGCCTCGCATAAGCTTCTCACAGACTAGAGTGTAAATGAAATCAGTCTGGGCAGGTCACTGATTCGTGTGTAACCGATGTGGCATACGCATTTGAATACCTCTGAAACTGGCTATGCTTTTTGCAAGCCGTGTCAGTGTTTGTGTGAGAATTTGTGTGAGAATATGTTGAGGCAGGTTAAGGCTGGTGTGCTGTGAGGCTGTTGCTGTAAGACATCATCTTTTAGCTAATCTTGCTGTGAATTGCTGCCACTGCCTATGCTCTACTGCTGCCTCCTGTGCTTGGGCAGGCTGAGCAGTATACCACCAGGTAGCTGATCCAAAGAAAAAGGAATGTGATTTAAGGATGGTAAGTAGCATTCAAATTCTCTGGTGAGGCTCATGACAGGGTAGGTAGGACTGACAGATAAGGCTGATTGTTTCCGTGGCAGCCCAGAGTTAGATCAGCATAAAGACGTCATGAAACTGCAGCTGGAGTTACTGGTTTGCAAAGAGTGATGCCATGTTTCCTTGTTTTCCTTTTCACTTGTTTTCTACTCCTGATTACGAGCATCAGTAATGGCTTCACCATGAATCAAATGCAGATACAAATCCCCTGGCTGTACACTGATTACAAGAGAGAGCAAAGAGGCTTTGCTGTTGTGAGTGCTCCTGGGGACTGAGTAACTGTCAATCCATTGCATGAGGCTTTTGAGATAGATATGTCACCTTGAAGACTTTTCAGCAGCAAGCATCAGCTTCCCTACCACTAGTCTACTGTTGATTACATAGCACAAACTACAGTACCCACCTAAACTTCAGTGCTTCATCATTCCCTGAAGTCATCTGTTGTGAGAATTTCACAAACATTATATTTACTGAAGCATAAATTGTATCTCCTGCTAAGTGTCCTGCTTTGAAACAACTTTTCCCATCTACACCATCACTAAAAGAACCTGTGAAGCAGATCCCTTTGCACAGTGAAGGAAACAAGGGAAAGAAAAAATGTTGTTCATTCTGGCCCATTCTGTGATGGCATCACTAAAAATTGTGCTACTTAATGAACACGTATAATTAATATATGTTCTTGTTCCGGGTTAAGTTACAATGGCCCGTCCACCATGGTCAAAATCAGTAGTGAAATTGCCCAAATCGATGGTATGTGTTGTGTCATGTAAAATATAGTCAATTCCCACTATTCCTAGCTATGGTCCTTCTGGCTTGTGGCAGCCCTAACGTCCCTAGCAGTCGCATCTTTATTGAAAAATTAAATACATACAAGCAAACAGACAGATAAAAAGCAAAAGCATGAAGGCATACTACAAAAAGTACAATGGTTAAAATAACAAAATACATTAAATAACCCCACCCCATCCCATACAAACATTTTTTTTCTCTTTATTAAAGTACAAAATATATTAAAAAAGCATAATACATAAATAAAAGCATACTAACTAACAAGCAGAGCTAACTACTGTGCGAGATTTACTAGCGAAGATACGAATAATATCCACAGAGGTAAAGAGTGCCCTGGCGGCCAATGCTCTGGCCAATTTCTCCCGTTTAGATTTTGAGAGTCCCAGAGTACACAGTAAATAAGAGTTCTTTTCATACCATTTTCCACATGCACCTAATGGGAAACCCACAAAAGTCACCTTCTCCGCGTTTGTTAGATCCTGCACCTGCGCAATGAGATGTTGATATTTCGCAGCTTTTTCCTTCGTGGCCATCTCCAAAGTTTGGTTGTTGAATTCATACCACACTGTCACATCCACCACCAACGCTTGACTGTCTTTTACAAAGATGAGGTCTGGTTTATATAGTTCATCATAATCGTCACGGGCGGCGGGCGTTGGCCGAATGGTGTAAGTTGCCGCCTGTGGAGCCGGCTCCTGCTCTGAGGAGGCCGGTTCGAATCCCGAGGAACTCGCTGTCACTGTCCGAGCTGCTCGGCCGTGGCAAGATGAACCTCAGGAGTAAAGGGGGTGGGGCCAGTTCTGCGCACACTGTGCCTCACCTAAAAATTCCATTGCGCAGGCTTATCCCAAGATCTTCGTTCGCGAAGTCCAGCCAACAACAACAACAGTCATCACGGATGTGGGGCTCCTGAAACACTACTCAGTCCTTCCTCTTTGCTGCTTCTGATAACATGTGACAAATGTAATTATGCCTTTTAATCCTTGCATCCTGAACAACAGGGCATTGACCAATAATACGTGAACAAGTTTCTTTGTCAGACTGACAGTGTCTACAGGATTTAATGCTGCCATGTCTACCCCTCGCAAGGAATTCTCACGTGGGGTAGACATTGGCTCTTAATTGTAAATCTGTCAAGAACTTCCTGTGAGGTATGCCTTTGTACATGGTAATCCAGAAATTACTAATTGTGTCCCCCTCAAAATTAGACATACCCCTCCCCTGGGACACCAATTCTGTCCACTTTTTTAAATTCTAGTTTTCGCTAAAAATTGTGCTATGTAATATCCCCGTGTCACACTCACAGTTTGCAGCCAGGCCTTTCTGTCTGGGAGCTGATACCTATGGTACATAATGTGGGCAGCCAAGGCTAGCTATGCATCATGAGGGCTACTCCAATGCTCTTTCCAGCCATCTGGCATTTGGCCATGGTCACATATCTGTTTAACACTCTGGAAACTAGTCACCCGTCTGCAGAAAGTTCGGCTGGGAGAATCCAGTCACAAACCTCCATCTGCTTGTTGAGTACTAGGAAAATTAGTTACGTCACAGACCTGCAGTATTCTGTGTAGCTTTGGAGTGCCTCTTGAGAGTGTCCAAGCACTGGTGAGGGAGTAATTTTTTCTGCTAAGTAGTGGCCAGTGGTCCTATAGGGCTAGCGCAGCTGGCCTCAGTTGCAGAAGATATTTTGCATCTGTTACAGGCTATACCTGCAGACCTCACACTGGAAGGTGGGCATGTGCCCACTGCTGGTAGCTGTACCATACAACCAAGGCAAGGGGCAACATGAGCACGTAGAAAGTTGTCACTACAGCAAAGTCCATGTGAAGGCATGGGAATCTGCCACACTTGTTCTTAGATCTAGTGAGTGTCCTCTCACTAGAGAGCTGTTCTCAGCCCCACTCTGCAAGTACCTACAGTGTTCTCTACCATTGCAGGGTTATTGTCAGCTTTCTGTGACCTAACTGATGTATGCGACCTGTGTCCACAGTGCTCTCAGTTCACTACACACAGCTGTAAGCCACTGACCATCCCATCCTCCCTTGCTGGAGTGATTTCTTTGCAGAACTACTGTTTGAATGGCAAATTCACTGATGGGAGCAACTGGACAGCTGACATTGGTATGACATGAAGAAACTGATGGAAAACGTAGGAGTGTGGGACTCATAGGGCTACCACCCCCAGGCTTATCAAAACTGCTTGTTATCTAGACAAGACCAAGTGGGTGAACTACCTATTAGGAGAAAACAGTGGAAATACATACTGCTGGCTCTGCGGACTCCCTGGGAGAGTACACAGGAGCTCAAGCCTGATGTCTTTTCTTACCACAGGGGGCTGGTAATAAAACAGCATCTCAGCCCACTGCATCTGGTGCTGCTCATCTGTGACAGTAGGAATAATCTATATACTCTGATATGCAGGCAAGTGGAAATGGATATGAGAAGTACAACCTGAATCAGTTCCTCCTCTCTGCTTATGGTTTCCATAGTGCCTTTTCATACAAAGTGAGTTTCATTTCTTACATCCATTCTTGTAGGAGGAGAAAGGGGACAATGAACATGGGGGAATGTTTCCAGCACGGGTTGTTTTCCCCAGTGCTGCTCTGCAGGAGTCTGTTCTTGTTTGCCATTTGCTCTGGTTCAGCCATACTGGTAGCAACCTTAGCTCACCTTTCCCTGTCCCTTGCTGGTTCCTTGCATCTCTGTGCCATTTGTAAATTCAGTTTCTGTCCAAGACTGTGGAAGTGCTGGAGAGCAGCTCTCATGGAGAGGCAGGATTGGCTGTGGTCTTGTCTCCCCAGGGGAGGCTCTTGCTGGAGTCTTGGCCCACACTTTTGCATTGACTCCAGCATAGGGAGGTGTCTAAAATTCTCCCACTCAGCTACTTCAGACAGCCCCATGGGGTGTGTGACAAAGTCAACTCTTCCTTCCCACAGGTGCATGTTCCTCTCCAGGAACAAATGTCATCAGCAATAAAAACTCCTACCCAACCTTAGCAGCTAAGGTAGAAAATTTTGTGCTAGGCTGAATTTAGGGTTTCTAATGTTCAACTTGTGGGTCTTTGACCATCATCCGTCTCCATGGGATCCAGACAGAACTCAGGCCAGAAAAAGGTGTTCTGAGCCACCGGAGCCTTCCAAGTCAGTGAAGGTATTACTCAGTCTGTATGTTTTCTCTTAAGGGCATGAAGGCAGAATTACCCCCAGCCCTCCTGCCTGCCATCTTTCATCCATGGCAGAGCTGAAGACTCTTATGACTCCTAGAACAGGTGAGGCTCCAGAGAGTGAAAACTTTAGGGAGGGAAAGGCAGGTAGATCGATGTTATTTATGCCTGGAACTGCATTTTTATTTTTTTTTTAAGCTAAAACCTGTGCAAAGATTCTATCCTCTTGCTTTCAGATCCGTGGATGCCTGAATTGCTAACCATAATCCTGGAGTGCCCATCAGGTGGTGTAATGTGAGAAAAGCTGTAATGAAGAGCAGCTGATACAAAGATCTTATAATCTTCAACTCTAGGAATTGTTCTCTGGTATTGTGCTATCAAGGCTGTACATGGCAGCCTTTTGGTATCTGTCCAGGGAGTGAGCTGTTTCTTCAGAGATGATGAAGTTAGATTGTATCAAGGCTTCTTATGATTCAAACTAAATTACTTCTCCTTTCCGCTCACAGAGTAAATCAGATTTTACAAGCTTTGGCAATTTCAGTGGATGTCATACCTGTTAGTTGTAAGTCTGCAAGTCTGCTACAGTCTTCACATTCTTGAATGAGAACAAGGATATGAATGGACATCCATGGTCTTACCTAAACTTTAAAATGCAGTGTCTGGTTTGGCCAAACCACATTACAAAGGGTATTTCAGCTCCTACCACCCCAGCTCATCTGTATGGATGTGGTACTCACTGCTTTTCAAAATTGTCCATGTGAATCCTGCAGTCCCTTTTCCTGTGGCTTTGGTGTGTTGAGGGTACTTCGGCAAAAAGGATGAGAGCATGGAGGGTACCATGCTTGGTTCTGCATCCTGGTAGATGTGGGGTGCTGTGAGCAGGAGATAGGTGAAGAGAAGATTTCAGGGAGCTATAGTTGTGGTAGGGAAGGGAGAACATCTGTGTCTCCCACCTGCACTGGAATGTGCTGTGTGTCACAGTAGTGGGGCAGCTCCAGATGTCTCCTTCTCCATCATCACATGGCTTCATCCAGCCTGAAGGCAAGGAACTTTCTCCTGTGTCGCCTTTGGGCAGCTGCATTGTGAGCTGCCATGGCTGGGGAATGTTTGGGAACCTGTCTTGCACTGGTGCCACAGTCCCAGATCAGTCCTGATCATCTGTGAGAGAGGGCTTGAGGTGAGCTAGAACTGACTGTCACAGCTGCTGATGGCCAACAAATTATTTACAGTTCTTGGTGGTCTGTCTTGGACTAGTTCTATTCACTAGGACATGCAAGGCTGAATTCTATTCATTGGCTTAAAGAAGCAAGTTTCATAACTTTCTAATTTTGAAGGGGGATAATATAAAGGAAATAGATGAAAACACAGCTTGTTTTGTTTGCAGTTTATTTTCCATTTGAGTTGTAGGAGCAAATACTGTTTTTCCTTTCAGGTAAAGCTGACATACAGGTTTACCTTTCACTCAGGTTAATACTGCTGACAAACCTGTTAATGTCTGGATATCATCCAGTGCTTTCTTGAGACAGGGAGAGAAAGCACCTCACTAAGATTTCCCAGCCATCAGTGGTTGCAATGGGGTGTGAGCAGTGGTGGAGCCCACTTCTGCTCTGAATTTGTTGCCATCTGCACCCTGCTCCTCAGAGTATCACCTTAGCCACAAGGCAATCCTTCCAGATCTTAACTGTTCTGTAACCTGGTGTACAGGCCAGCAAGTCCTGCAAATGCCCAGTTCTTGGGCCAGTGGCTGAGCAAGGGACAGGATAGGGCAGAGTCAGGCCTGGGGAATTTAAATCGCTGCAAGAGCGCACTTGGGTCCAATGTTTTTGCCTCACAGCAAGAAGGGAGGAGAAATATGAGAAAGCCACGTGTCTCTAGCATGGCTCTTCACTGTTCCCACTGCCTCCTCTTTCTTCTCAAGGGGTCTGCACCATTGCTCCAGCAGTACCTGCCCAAGCCCTATCCCAAGCTTCAGCAACCACAAGCTGATCCAAAGACATATGTCCAGTAACAAACATTGCAGAACTGAACCAGTGGCATTTGGGGTTGGGCAAATTTTGGACCAAGACCTAAACTCTAATTAAACATAGCTTATCATCTTGCAGAAGGTGCTGAAGGACAAGGCATTCTCAATGCAGTTCTCATATTGACCTTCTGTGGAGTAACCTTTATATCTCTCAATAGATGTGGTTGGTCTTTTAGTGTTGGACATAATTATTCTGCCTTCTTGGCATGTCAGACAGTGCAAGACAAAATCTGCAGAGTAATTTCAACACAGGCTGAAATTTGGTGGTGTGAGCTGCGGTAAGCACAAAGAGACAGGCTCTGAAAATACTGTGATTTGATTTTTGTATCAATTTCCATATTAAGAGACACCAGGATTTATTATACAAAGCACGGCTAACCAGAGCTTTATATAGCTACTCAAATGTTTGTGTCTCCATATCTAGATCTCCAGAAATGAGTCTCCATCATGGGCTTTGTGTAGGAAGCTTCTTATATCTGACCTACTGTCAAAGGAAAATATCTGTTTCACCACCATGCATTTTTCATACAAGTGGTATCTTTCTGTGTCTCTTCTAACCTACATTAACACATTATATTTCCTTTAAAATGCTACAAACTTATTTGCTTTAATGTTACTTGGTAATTAACTGGTAGTTACAGACAAAAGTAGAAATGAATATGCATGCAATTTTTAAAGAATTACATCATGCAGGAAATCATCCTAATATTTGGGATGATGGCCAAATCTCCATCTGGGACCTGAACTGAGCACAAGCCTTCTGAAATCTGGTCTAAGCCTCCTCCATTTCCTGGAGCTTTATCTCCCTACCAATCTCAAAACAGCCATGCAGTGAACCCAGCGTAAGGTTTTTGTCCCAAGCATGGCTTTCAGTGGTTCCCCTGGAGAAGTCCTCCTCCCCTTGTTCCTCCAAATGCCTGTGTCCTGGGCGGCCCAGAACCTGCCCTGCCAGCCCAACTTTGCAGCAGAAGCTTGGGAACTTTTGCAGAGTCAGTGCCTGATTCCAGGACAGTTCAAGGGACAAATTTTGTCCTGTTCAGTAGTTCATGATGGCAACCAGTCTGTCATGGGGGAGTGTGTTTGCTTAGTTTGCTGCTTTTTTGTTTGTTTAGGAGAGGGATTTTTTATTTGTACTTAAAGCTTAAGGTTTGGGTTGTTTGTTTTTTTTTTTTCAATTGATGATTGGGAGGCCAGCTGTCAGCATTAATTTGTTTTAATATGACTCAGTCTGAGCAGTACTCAAGCTTTCTCTTAGAAAAAGTAGCTGACTGAGAGGGGGTGTTTCAGGCAGCTTCCTTGACAGAGAATAAATTTTGACAAAAAGTCAAAACAGAACAAGGGGTCAGACTCTGATTTTTCCTTCCCAGTATTCATATCTCACAGAAGTACCTGACATCTGGGGAAAAGCAGCCTTTTCATTAGCGGGTACATAGAAGGTCCCACGGGCAGGAGCAGAGAATAACTGGCTCTACAATCTATACAACTGCAACTAAGTGTATTTTAAGGCTCTATTTCAGTGAGGCACCGTTGCTGCTTATCATTACAATATATAGGAACTGAATGGCAGTAACTATATTTTCTTTGCTTGTGTCAATTTTAATTCTTTGTAAAAAATCCCGGGATCTGGGAGCTTTCTGAATACAAAGCAACAGGGCACAGGTAAGTGAAGGTGACATTACCTTTGTAGTTCACAGCAATTAACCTCAGGAGGGAAGCAAAAATTAAAATGGTCACTGTTATTTGAGAGAATTACTTTGTGATATACTGCAAATATTCTTGTAGGCAGTTATTTCACTTAATTTGTGCCAAAGTTGTGCTAACATGCTTATGTTAGGTTTGAGAGCTTGCTCCCTTTCTCACTCTCAGGGTGATGGTGGAAGATGGATCAATGTACATGCTTCTAAAAGCAAAATGCATGATAGTTGTCATGTTAGAGCTAAATTACATTATTTATTTGCTTATTTTGCAAGTCTGAGAATGTGCCTGGCTATTAAGAAGAGGAACACTGTAATGATTCTGTTTAATTAAGGGAGAAATAACTTTCTTGCCAGTTCTAAGTGCTTCTTGATCTATCTGAGGTGTCACATGACTGGAGAACTCCTGCAAAGGGCTGAGAAAGCATTATTTGTGCTCCATACTCAGTACACCAAGCTTTATGAAAGCAATTTACATATTTGCACACTGAAGCATAACTACCAGAACATAAGCAGGGTGATAAATGATTAACCATAAAAGATTGACAGTTTGGGCAAATATCCAGCAGAGCACTTAAGCCTGTGCTTAACTTCAAACAACCTGGCCCTGCTTACAGTGTCAGGTTCTCTCTTAAGTTGGGGAAATCGCTCATGCACTTTAGTTAAATGTGTTCCTAAGTGACTTGGAGGACCCGAGTCTGGCTAAGCAAGATTATAAACAGACTTTCTTGTATAATGCTTAAATTGGGATGGCAGCTTTAAGCAGGACTGTAAACAGACCAGAGCTCATCACAAATGGAGTGTCCCCAGCTCCTATTGATGAAGTGGGAGTTGTCAGTTGCCTAGCATTTCTCAGACATATGGCAAAAATATAAGTATTCTAGCAAAAAGACTAATCTTCCTATTTCAGAACAATATTTTGTTCTCTGAGTTTTGTTCTGGTTTGGTTTTAATTTTTGGGAACATAAACATACGAAGTATTTTATTGTGTTTCTTGTGAAAATCACACTCTTCTTTGGCCAAATATTGCTTTCACTAAATGGTAGAATGTTTTCACTTAATTGGAAATGGAATTAGGCCAAAAAAAAAAAAAAAACAAAAACAAAAACAAAAAACCAAACAAACCCTGAACCTCCCAACAGTGTTTTCATTTTCCAGTAATTTGAAACTCTTCTCCAGCATTCGTCTCACACTTGGCCTCATGTTACCCACCAGGAATCCCGTTAGTAACTTTGCTTCATTACAAGTCACTTTCTTACAGTGTATTTGGAAGTTCCTGAAGTTTGAAGAAGCTACTCTGAAGCACAAGTGTTAAGTAAAACTTGAAGGTCCAAATCAGAGTTGTTCTGATGAAGTTGGTTTTGGTATCCATGTAACAATACAGGGATATTTTCATGCACCTGAGTAAAATTTAGCAAACTAGAAGTACAAGTGAAATCCACTGCTTTCACTTTTTATCCATTCTGCAGGAGAATATTTGGGCTTATATCCCTGTCAGAGTGAGATGCTCCTCAGATTACCCCTTCCATCTCCAGCAGATACCTGGAGAAGAATGTCTATGTAGGTTCACCTACATGCATGCAATCTTCACAATGATCCTTGTGGGCTTTTACATCACTATAGGGCAGTTCACACTACTGCTGCATGTTCTTTCCATTTTGGGAAGCTTTTTGACTCCATATTTTTATTTTACCTCTGCTGATGTCATCTCTGTTAAAATATGACTGAAGTTCTTGGTGGTTGGGTGAAGCTTAATTAAAATGTGTTGGTTTCTTTCATCCAGAAGACATGTAGAAAGATGATAATCTCCTTTTGTTGAATAAACATGAATGGTTTCAGTGCCCAAAACTTTGGCTCTGGATAATTAACAAGAAGCCAAANAAAAAAAAAAAAAAAAGGTGAAAATATTTTTTAGGGCCCAAATGGAGATCTAAGCAATAACATTATGTTACTAGAGTGTGTACTTTCCGGAGTAGCCAGGAAACAAGCAGGAAAAACAGGATTTAGAAAGTCTTAGAGACACAAAAAAAAAGTTGGAAATACAATTTGTAGAGAATGGCTTAAAATTCTCATTACAAGTTTGAGTGCAGGCTAGAAAATGACAAAGAAATTATCTCTGATTTGATCCACATGGTCTTCAAGCTTTTGTATTTTTTTTTCAAAAATCAACAGGTTTGCATAAAATTACCTGACTCCCTTAGCAATTTCTCCTCCTAATGGAAATAGCTTGAAAGATACTGAACAATGATCAAACAGCATGAGACACAACTACAATGAAAGGAGCCGTATGTGTGTAGTCATAGTGGAGGGAGGGCTGGAGTTTTCTCCATATATCTTTAAAGCAACAAAATAGATTTTATGTTTCTGTAATGCATGGACCTTGGATATAAACCAACTGCAGGAATTTCTCAAAGCACTTGGAAGCCAATTGATTCAAAGGTCAATTGTAGATAGATCAACAGTCAAAATGCTCTCACAAGAGTGTAAGTTAAAGGCTGGTTATTACAAAATTCAAATGTTTGCATTCTTTGTAAGTCTACTATCATTCCTTTTTTAAAGCTAGGTTTAATATGCTGGACCTATGTGTAAGTTGTGGCTTTTTGGGGTGTTACTACAGGTGCCACATTGCTGCAGCTTTTCCAGATAATGATTGAGCTGACAAGCTGAATGTCTTCTCAAATGCAACCCTCTCCACTCCCTCCAGCCAAATTTTCCAACTCCCTTGGTCTCACCTTTGAAATCTCAACCTTTATTCAAAAGTCTCTGTGTAGTGGTCAACTGATGAGCGTGGGCAGAAGCAATACCTGGTTCACTGTGAAGAGTGAAAAAATCATTAACATTAGTTTTCATAACAATCCTGATTTCTTGAGATGAAGGTATATTGAGGTGGTTTTTATCCCTGGCAAATTGAGAGTTGGTGAGGAATGTGCAAGAAGAGCTGACACTCTTCTATTACCATTATTGAATGATTTGGCTTTGCTTCTATTACTAAAGAAACTCTATATGTAGGGGTGGGTTTTTTTCTTTTCCCTCTGGACTCAATTAAGAAATCAGTAAATCACAAATTCATACTGGGAGAGGCAAGTTTATTGTTTTCTGGTTTAAACCAGTTCTTTTGTGTTTTGTCTTACCTGCAAAATCCTTTCTGTTTCTCAAATGTGGACAGTATAATAAGTGGACAGTATATAAGTCAGAAAATATGTGATAATAAATGTTTAACTGCAGGTTGCTATTCCATATGCTGAAAGTAAGAAAAGAGGGAGGAAAATAGACATGTTACTGATGTCCTATCATAATCATCTTCTCTTAAGCTAACATGGGGAGATGATACATAATTACCTGGACAGAGACTTAGTATATTGACTTCAGCTATTCCTCAGGTGGAGCTGCTTTTCAGTGTGTGAGCACAAAAAGCTTTAAGGAATAAGGCATAAAAATGCTATGAGCACAAAAAGCTTTAAGGAATAAGGCATAAAAATGCTATTACCTTTGAAAAAAGCAATATTCAGCTGGCTGGCCTGTTATGTAGGTGAAAGCACAATGGGTATCAAGACTGCTGAGTACATTTGCATGAGGTTAGTTAAATCATCTAAGCAGAATGCCCCCACTGACTGTTTCACCCAGTGCTCAGATGCTGGGGAACATGGAAGCAAAAGTAGCAAAGAACATGTAACACTGCATGAGCACTTCCATTATTTTTTTCTGCTAAAAGAACAAGCACAAAAAGGTAGAAGGAGATTGGCTAGTAATGGGAAATGCTAGTGGGAAAATTGGCAGGTTTGGATTCTGGCACTGTGTGCAATCTCAGACAACTTGATAAAGTGACTGAGATCACTTTTTTGCACTTGACTTAATTTTGAACAAAATTTAATAGCACCAAAATTCCCCCTGAAATCTGCAGCATTCAATAGGAGGGTCAGTACTTCCCCTGTGAATTGGGAATTTTTTCAGAGGATGACACACCTGCAATTTACTCCTTCTCTGAAAAGTTAACAGCCTGCTTCGACATGAGGGGCAATTTCCTATCACTCCCTTTGTACTTGCAGCAGGAACCTGATCTCTGCTGAGATTTCTGGGAACCTCAGTGATGCAAATATCCCCTCCAGCATCAACTTAAGCGCTATTTGCCAAGTTTTGATCGCCTCCTGTCCATAAGGTACAATGTTACATTCTGGAGCCAAGAGAGATGCTAGCCTCTCTGGCATACCACTACTGTTGGATGGGGTCCTTTTTCTGGACTTGATTGGTGTGGTTCCAAAGCTTTTGTAGGCAGTTTAGAGACAATGTCCCCAGAATGTTGTGCTTTGGAAGATAGGCATAGGGATTGGAGCATGTTAGCTCAGCTGTGGTTTTACTGGCAATGTGGGACATGAAATAACAGAGTTTTCAGTTGACCATAGAAATGATTGAAGTACTTTACCACTTAGGGAGTGTTACATTCTTGTCATGTCTCAGCATTTTCAGATACAACAGCTGAAACAAATTAAATTATGCAAGCATTAAAAGAATGCGTTGTTAACCCCATGTTTGTTAACTTGCTTGCAGATAAATAAACAGAAGTAACTAGAAAATGTGTCTCAAAGATGCAGTAGATTGGGTGGGATTTTTGCCTTATGCTTGTACATGTAATATATGTGTGTGTGTTCATCTGTAGGTGACCCATAAGCCATATCTGCTGCACTTGTTACCTGATGGGTCTCATCTCACACTGTAGGAGAAATCACCTGACTGCACACCCCTTATTTGCATTCCAGTTGTATACAGCTTTGGCAATTTGTTTATGCAACTGAACGCATGCAATCATCACTAACAGTCTGCAATACGTCCCAATTAATGTTGCAGCAGGAATCTTCCTTCATGTTTATGCTGGCTTCTGTAGATTTAAACACTCAACATTAATGATGCATTAATGTTTTCTCATTATGGTTTTGGTTGGCAGGGTTGTTTTTTTGGGGGGTTTTTTGTGTGTTTTTTTTTTGTTTGTTTGTTTTTTTGGTTGGTTGGTTTTTGTTTGTTTGTTTGTTTTGTTGCCTTTTTTTAAAATTTTTTTTTACGGCTGTGTTTGCAACATAAAGTCCACCATTTATTTTGTTCTCTTTCCTCAGCAGGGACACTTTTCCCACTTCTTTATGAGTCTTCTTCATGATTATGAAGGCCATTTATCTTTATTAGTTGTGCATTTTGCTCACCGCCTCTCTTATCTTTATGAATTAAATATTTATTGATTTTTTTCACAAAGAAGAATTCTCCACTGCTCAATAAGAACAATTACCACCAGTTATGCACAAACAAGCATAAGCAAAACAAACCTGCATTACTTCTGTGAGTCATGTCAGAAGTGACAGGAACTGAATCTGTCTTTTAATAGACAGATTTCTTGTGGAGCATAGTGTTTTTTTTCAAGAAGTTGGTAAAATGGGCTGTCAAAGAAGGGCTTGCATCTGTTTGCTTAGTTTTCGGGGGGTTTTTTGTTTGTTTGTTTGGTTTTTTTGGTTGTGGGTTTTTTTTTGATTGTTTGTTTTTTGTTTTGTTTTTGTTTTTGTCGTTGTTTGGGTTTTTGTTTTGAGTTTGTTTGGTTTTTGGGGGGTGTATTGGGTTTTTTGTTTTTGTTTGTTTGTTTGATTGATTGATTGTTTTTTGTGTTTTTTTTCCTTTGTCATACACAAGCAAAACTGAAGGAGTTTTTTCCTCTCTTCCCCACTTTTTGCTTCCCATTGATACACTAAGAGAACTGAGGGGTATTCATTCTGATATTGTTTGAAACCTATTCAATTATAACTGAAAGTGATCAGCTTACTCTCAATTTTTCATTAATTAATTTTAAGACTCAAATGACCAGTGCGGTAAACTGCCAGATATTAATACATCAAACCTACAGCTCTAACTGGAAGTTGCTGCAGAAAGGTGTGCAATCCTGCACAGAAAATGGCTGTTCATGTAGCATACAAGAGAAATTCGTGTCACCTCTGACAGTATGGACATCATTTTCAACCTACATAATGTGCCTTCAAACTGCAGCCAAGGAACTGATGCTGAGTCTGTGTCTAAAGCACAGAAATTCCCCATCAAGGAAAGCAGTTATGCAAAAAAACTAAAAATGGTTTTCCCTCCCCAGAAATATTCTGTATTATTTGAGGTTATGTCCCATGAACAGAAGATCTGACAAACTCTGGGAGGGCACTGTCTGTGCCTTCTTTTCCAGATGCCTGGCCATGTTCCCTGGGTGCCCAGGGAATGAACAGCTGGACAAGTGGCATTTCCTGACCCACTGGTTGGTTGTGCCCAGTCTTGGCCACATCCTTTACTCTGGGATCCCTTATTCTCCCACACTGCTGTATCTCATCTGCCTTGTGGAAGTTCAATTATTTTTGAGACTTAAACCTCTGAGATTGCTTTGAATTCAGATGAAATTGGCTGAGAGAGAGAGGCAAGATAGAAGAAGTCTTCTCTCTTGAGGACACTGGCTAGTAACTCTGGCCTTCTGCTGGCCATCCTTCTCTCTGCTCCCTTATTGCAGCCCTTGGCAGCTGGAGATTAAAGACAACTTGTGCTCTCTGATAGAAATTACCTATCTATCACCCTCTTTTTGGCAAATGCTGCCTCTGGGGAGGCAGCCTTCTGCAGCTTGTGATCCAAATGGGCCAAAACTAACCCTGTCCCACTATTCACTACTGATGCCCTTGAAGTTAGCAGAGTGCCCAGAACACCTGAGATTTGGCTTCTTTTTCTCAGGTTTGATGTAGTTTGGGAAAGAAAGGAACCTTCTGAGACCTCACCTGAGAGGTGTTAAGCACTGACCCCTCCTGAGCATATATGCAGTTGTAATGGCTTTTTTTTAACTTCTTGGGAGTTTTTTGTTTGTTTGTTTGTTTGGTTGGTTGGTTTTTTGTTTGGTTGGTTTTGGTTTTTGTTTTTGTTTTGTTTTTCCAGCTGGGCTGGCACCACCTGTCCAGTGGGATCACTGTAAGAATAGACAAGGAAATGTGGGAAAAGGACCTTTTGCTAAGTGTCCTTCACTGAAGAACGTCTTGGGTTTAACACTAGTGGAGCGAGGGAGCTCAAGCAACTTCACGTTGAGTGCATTTTTCAGTGGATTCCCACAAAAACAGTGCTGGGGGGGTGTTGCTTTTCTTGTTAAAGGAATAGAAACATGGAGTGGAAAAAGCCTTTCTTCAGTCACATTTTTCATTAGCTGCACTTTTCTTCTGCAGCAGCAATAATGTGACCTCCCTGCATCTCCTCCAGGCTCTTCTGACACATAAGTCAAAGGCCCACAGCCAGATTGCCACAAAATGGTTTTTGACAGGAAGGCAGGTTGTGCCCCGCAGCTACGACGGCTGTTATGGCAACGGCACAGGGGCAAACTCCGAGGCAGCGTCAGACTTCAGGCCTTGCACCCTGCTCTTCAAAACACTCTTTAATCTGCTTTTCTCGTTGGGCTTTTCCCCTTTTAGCCTCTGATGGATTAATCTCTCTCCTGGGCTGCAGCCCTGTGTTAACCACTATTTCTTCACAGTGAAACACCTCTGTAGTGGTCTGCTGAAAGGCAGCAAAACAGAAGGTAGTTTTCTGTGTGTTTGGCTGAGGAGGTTTGGGTTAATGCTTGCCTGCCAGGCACAAGCCACACAAGCCATCCAAAGCTAGGCTCTAGTCATCCTCCTACAATTTAAGCTCTACTGATATTGCATCTTCATTTTACTGTTTCTACAGTGGGTAAATCCTTTCTTTACAAGATGCTTTTCTCTAGCTAAGGGTGTGTTAGCTTCCATGGAGGTGACCACGCCACTGGGGTAAATACTCCTGAGGGCCAGGAACCAGAGTGCCAGGAGGTCTGACTGGAAGCATTATTGGCCTTCAATGTTAACAACTCTGATTTGTATAGTAAGGTGAGCAATACTGTTGAAATATGCATGTCCTATCTCTGTCCTCTCCCATCGGTGTTTCTAGGGTGACATGTTGTAGTGGGAAGATCCCATCCGACAGAGTGCTGGGATGCACTCAGGTATGCAGATGGCGGAGATCAGCTCCATGTCCTTAGCTGCTACACTTCCCCACCTTGGGGTAAAACCAGGGTGCTCTGAGGACAGTTTGGTACCAAGGGGCCTGTGCCCACCAGGGAGAGCCTGAGGCTCTGTAACAGCTTTGTCTCTGCCTGTTGGAAATGGGGCAGCTCTGCCTGACAGTGAGTGATACATTCTCCTGTGGCATCAATCCAGGTGCAGCTTCACCCATGTCAGGTCTGTGATGAAAGATACTCCCTCCTCCTCCCCAAGACTGCATAGTTGAAACCTGCGGCTGGCTTTCAAAAACTGGCTGTTAAAAGAGATAACAGTGTGCCTGTCTTTGAAAGCCAACTATCTTGGCTGAGCCCATGAGAAAATCTGATCTAACCTGCCTGTCTGAACAGTATTTATAAACACTGCTACCTGAGGATTAGGCAGCCCAACCAGACTGCACTGATGTAGTCAGTAAAAGCAGCTGTTTATATTTCAAACTTTCTGATGTAACATAGTTTTATAAAAAAAGGTCACAGGGTCACAGTTTTGGTTTTGTTGTTGTTGGGTTTTTTTGGGTTTTTTTGTTTGTTTGTTTGGGGTTTTTTTGTGTGTGTGTGTGTTTTTTGTTTTGTTTTGGTTTGGTTTTTTTTGGAAAGCCTCGAGAGGAACAAGCAGTACTTCAAAACACTTTTACCTCCATTTATTTAAAACATTTCAGGACCTTGATGTCATATCCCAACATCCCCCATTCCAAACTTCAATAAATACCAAGTTTTGTCTTCAGAGCTGTAGACAAAACCAGGATGCACTCCAAACAGACCAGCACCTTGCTGGATGTAAATTCCAGCAGTTGCACCTAGGGTGGTCGTGCTGAGCTGATTTTTACCAGCTGATAAGCTTTAACTGCTGCCCACTGCTAGCGCCCTGCTGCATGTTTTTCCTCGGGTCTGACCAAAACACAGCTGGTTTACCCCTCTTGGGTTCTAAGCCACTCAAACAGCAAGCCTCCAGGCTATGGGTTTCAGGTGACCTGCTTAGGGTGATGGGAAACAACTATGGGGTAAGTGTTTGCCTGCTGGGCCAGAGATTGTTGGGGACCTTCTGGTTATTCTCCTGATGGGTTCTAGTGCTCCTCCTCTTGACCTGAGCTCCTTCAGATATGAGTCCTGGGCTCTTTCTGTTTGGGGGGTTTGGAATGTGGCTTTCATGTCAAGACAAAAAGGCTTTCAGCATACTTGTGCTGGATACCCTTTGTGCCCAGTGTCCATCCCACCCCCTCCTGAACATCAGAGGGGCTCCCATGTCCAGCTGCTGTTGAAAGAGCTTTCCTGCTCTCTGCCCTAGCAGGTAAGCAGAGGTCTTTGTTGCTGTGTTTGTGATGCTCTAGGAATTGTGGGGGTTTTTTTCAGTTGTTTGTTGTTAAAGCACAGTAATCCTCTGATTCCACCCCTGTAGGAATGGAAACCCTGTGTTTTGTGTTACTTGACACTCAGCATTTTTACTAGATGAGAATGAAGGATAAAGGATATTTACTTAGGCCTAGGGATGTGTGTTACTAGAATAAAGTTAATAAAAGAATTGTTGCACTTAGTTTTAAGTAATTTTTTTTGCTATTTCTTCAACACATCTAGCTTTTTGGGGTTATTCATTATCTGCTGCCATTGATGCTGGAATATCCTGTTACCTCTTTCTCCAATTTTAAAGGTGACTTCTAGAGAAGCTATTCTGGTTGCCATGTTCCTTCATAAAAAAACCCCACTTTCCCTTCCTCCTGCCTGCTTGCCCTTTGGTGCCTGAGACTTATCTTTGGGACCTGGCTCTGTAGGGACTTGCATGGCTTCTGTCTTCCCCCACTCCTGCTTGAGGTTACTGAATTTCCGTTTCTACTGTACAAGGAATTACCTCATTCCTAGCCTCAGGCTGTATGCCTTTGCTTAGGAAAATACCATGCTGTGACTCTAACATTTCTCATACTATATAATTTATAACAATAAAAATGCCTTTTAGGATTTGTAATTGATAGCTCACCACAAATTTTGCATACAGCCTAAATGCTTAAACATGACCAAAGGGTGATCTGAGGACTTGTTTTCCAATACGATGCAATACCTGGCCCCAATTCTATTAGTTTTTTGGGACTTCTACCCCAACCAGCGGCAGAAGAGATGGTGGAATTCTCACAGTCGATGACCAGCCCTTCCCCTTTTGGTAGCACATTACTGCTTTTGCAGTGATATCTCCACATCAGTATCTTTGGCAGATGCAAGCCCAAAGAAGAGAGGGACCTTCAGCGTCTGGCTGGTGGCCTTGAGGAGAAGTTTCTCCAGCCCTGGAGTGTTCAGGGCTCAGTGGTTCCCTGCCAAGACAGCGGTAATTTGCCACCACCAAAGAGAGGGCATGGGTAACAGGCACTCTCGAGGAGGAAGGAGCTTGCCGTACTTGCCATGCCGATTTCATCTTAGACTTTACACACAGATGAGCTGAGTATGCAAATGTGGAATGTAACTCCCTGTGTTTCACACCCCTCACTCCACAGGACTTGCATAATGGTCCTATGGATATGACCCTATGGATGGATAAAGAGAGAAGGTAGTTCAAAAAAACACTTAAAACTGAAAGGAAAGGCCAAAGAGGAAGTATTTTGCTAAAAAAGTGATTTCTATCTAAAGAAGTAGTTCTTCTTTTCCTAACAAACTGTTGGGGCTTGTGGACCTTTAAGCACAAACATCTACAGTACAGTTCATGGATCAGTAATACTGTGATGCAATCTAGCAACATTTTAGAAGCATGGGGGTTGGGAAGTGTCTTAATTTAGAGCAAGTTAAGTAAGTTGTTGGACTAGAAACCAAAGAAGGAGACAGACCTCCTTTGGACTCAAAACAAAATTTAATTAAGGTATGATAATAGAGAGGATAACAGTTCTTAACTACAGTATAAATCTATATGTATAGATATATATATATCTGTATATATCTATTCAAAAGAAAACAAAGCAATCGGAACTAAACAACTAATTCATGGGACAATTCCCCTGTGAACCGCCCCTTTCCCCTCTGCTCCGTTGTGTGCAGTAGTATTTACAGACAGCAGGTGGTGATGTTGCTCCTTGGCCGGTGCTGAGCTGCCCCTGGGGGTGGGTGAAAGAAAAAAGATTTTCGGTGTGTTCCTCTGAGGCTGTGGATTCCCTCTGTGGAGTCGATGGAAGTCGCCGTGTAGAGAAAGGAAAGGGTTGGGATCCTCCTCCGTGGGCAAAACTCTCTATCTCTCCCAGCCTGTGGTTGGAGAAAAAGATATCACGGAGCTGGGGCCGCCAATGCTGGGAGCCCCTCGCGCCCAGGCTGGCAGCTGCTGGGACCCTCAGGAAGCCTGATGCAAAAGGCCCCGTTTAGGAAGTCTCTCTCTCTGAAGCACTGGGAAACTCCGAGAATCCAGGGATTGGGAAAAACGTGAGGGGAAAAAAGGAAGGAGACCAAACTCACAGGCAGAGGTTTCTCCCATAGCTGTCTCTCCCCCCCTCCNATAGCTGTCTCGCCCCCCCTCCTCCGCAGTCCTCTTCCCCTGCAAGCTGAAAACAACAAAAAAAAAGTGTCCCCTTCTCCCACCCCACCCCAGTGAATTACCCGTCGCTAGGTAACGCCTTCACTTATCAGTTGCCTCTTTTGTTAGAGGCAGTGGATAAAGATAAGGGCAATTCACACCTGGTTTGGTGGTAGGAGAAAAAAAAATTCCATGAGATTCTAAAACTATAACAGGAAGGGAGGCGACGGGCGTTGGCCGAGTGGCGTAGGCCCCCGCCTGTGGAGCCGGCTCCTCCTCTGAGGACGCCGGTTCGAATCCTGGAGGAACTCGCTGTCACTGTCCGAGCTGCTCGGCCGTGGCAAGATGAACCTCAGGAGTAAAGGGAGTGGGGCCAGTTCTGCGCACACTGTGCCTCACTTAAAAAATCCATTGCACAGGCTTATCCCAGGATATTCATTCGTGAAGTCCAGCCAACAACAACAACAACAAAATAACAGGAAGGGAAGTCAATCCTAATATCTTCTCCTTACTTGAAGAAAACAGCACTGAGAGTGAATTCTTTCATCAGCCTTGAGGTTTTCAGTTGACTGTGTTAAAACATCAAAACAATAAGGTTTTTTTGTAACAGTTATATGATAATGCTTTCCTTTATGAGGGTAATCCTATTTTAATATTTCCAATTTATAATTAAGCCAATTTCCATTAGATATCATAACCACCCTACTGCCCCATAATCTACCAATGCATTTACAGTGATAGAATGAACTGCCTCTGTGGGTTTTGAAAATATCTTGGTTTCAAGAAGCCTGTCTGGAAAGTCAAAGAGGCCTTGGGAAAGTGTATTGGGAGAATGTTGAAAGAGCCTCCCTGGCTGATAAGACTTAATCAAGTCTGCAGACATCTGCTGCCACAAGCATCTCCAAGTCGCCTGCATTTGACAAGATTTGTGGGTTTCTGCGTATTCTCTAGGCTGGATAGAAACTCTTCTTATCAATCCCTTTGTTCCTTCTGTCTCATGTTCATTAAATATAAACTGGCCTTACATTCTTGAATGCCCTTCATAGCAACCATAATGTACTCTCTTAGTTGTAATATCTCCTCCCATGTTTAGCATAAAACCAGTCCCTGAGATGAATATTTACTCATTGAACCTATATATTGTATGTTGTAAACTTCAATAAATGTTCCTGTTTGCCCCCCCACAAACGGGGACCGTGCCTGACCACTACATGCCTCCTTCTTATGACTGAACAGATCTTTGCATGCTGGAACATGGAGACAGGTCTGTCCTGGGTAGGATGTTCCTCAGGAATGGGCAAGGGGCAACCCCTTTCTCCATCACTTGCAAATTAAAAGCGTTCAAGAGCTCTAAGAAGGCACAACCTCTCTATAAGATCAGAATCACAGCATAAGATGGGCTGCAAAAGCCTCCCTGGAGTCCCTGCTTCCCTGCGAGAATGCAAATACAACAAAGGGCAGTGGTGGTCCTGATGCTCTGTGGTCAGGGACTAAGCCTGGGCAGGTTTCTGGTAACCCAAACATGGTTTTGCTGCTTGCTTCAGAGCAGGCCCTCAGGGTGCTTGGGGTGGCTCAAAGACTCCCTGCTAAGCAGCACCCTGGAGTTGGAGAAGGGGAGCAAGAGCAGGGCTGAGTCCTGGCTGGGAACACCACAGTGGGCACCCAACCAGCACAGTCCATGGGAGCGGAGACAGCAGCAAACGAGGCCCATTTCCTGCTGCTGCCATGCCCTGCATTGACAGTGGGGAGAACACTGATTTGGAAGGGTGCAAAGATAAAGTACAAAACTCCTTTCCATTAAAACAAAAGCCCTGGACAAACCAGCCTAAAACCATCTCTACGTTTAGAAGAAAAATGAAAATAGGAAAATGTATTCAAAACTTTCATGATTTGATATTTCTTCATTCCTGGTATTACAACAATAAATGGAACTCATTTTTTTTTTGGCATTGTGACCTGAAGGAAATATTTCCCAGAAAAACTGGGAGGAGATATCTTAAAAAAGGGTTTGCTTTTATTTTTTTCTCTGGTTGCCCATCTTAGCATAAGGTCTGCAGTTGAAGATACACAGTTTGTAATCTTTTGGTCTGGGAGTTTCGGGTTTTATTTGTTTGGTTTTTGTTTGTTGGTTTGGTTTTTTTTCCCTGCAAAACAATTTTAATAAAGGGACAGATTTATTACAACACTTAAATGCTAAAAATCATCACTGCCTTTTGATGCTGAATCTTGACACAAACATGAAAACACAAAAGATTTTGAGGCTGGACTTGATGTTCTGCATTATTTTCTCTATCCTGCTCTCCCTCTCTTTCCTTCCAGATTTGCTGATGCATTTCTAATAGGAAAAATGCAAAGTGTGCAAGCTGTCTTGGCACTGTGGCTCAACATTTTGTCATGTTGCACTATTATGTTGACTCTTCTGCACAGGGAGAGTGCATGAAAAAATCCCAGAAGCACTGTTCTCATTCAGGCAACCATAAAAACAATTCTGGTTTTTATTGGCTGTGTGAAAAAGAGATTCTACAGAGATGGACATCATCTCAGAGATAATCAGCTGGTTTGACTTAGAGGATGCTGTGTGGAGGAAAGCCAATGGCATATTGCAGACCTAACTGTGCTCAGTTATTTTTTATTTTGTCTGCTTTTTGGGAGTAGAATGGAAAGAGAAAGAATTGCAGAATTCTGCTTCCAGAAACTGAGTGTATTGAGTTGTTCATAATTACCTTATAAAATGAGAGGGGATGAAATTGGGAAACTTGACCTACTTATTTTCAGGGCTTCTGAGGGATGACTTTAATTATTTTGGTATTTTGTGGTTCCTTCAGCTACATGTGTCTGTCTATGTGTTTTTATTTTAGGATATTCATAGAGCTCCACTATTGTGGTAGATGTGCCTTTCACAATCCATAGTTCAACACATCACTCTGAACTAATATTGTTAACGATACCCCTCTTAACACAAAGGGAACTGAGACAAAGCATATGCATTTGTTGAATTTGGACAGGGTTTGTTCCTCTTAAATGAGAAGAATGTTTGTTTCTTTGCTTGTTTCAGTATTTGTTTAATTATCATGCTTAATCTATTTGGCCAAGTCTTGAAGATCCTCAGTATGATGATTTGGAAACATTACACCCTATCCCAGATAATGCAGCCCATGCTCTAGTGCTTATAGCTCCTGCTTGCCTCATACCCACGTACAGCCTGTGACAGCCTTAGCACAGTCTACCATGGATAAGAAATGGGACCCGGCCTTTTTCACAAGCAAGAACTCCTCAGAGAAAGCAGAAAAAAAGACTCAGCAAGGAAGCAAAGACTTTTCATCCCCATTTTTTCACTTGATCACAGAAGGACTCAGACCGAAGGCTGATTTCTTTGACTGGAGCAGCAGCTTCCCAGCTTTTTCTCACTGGCTGTGGTTTTTGTAGCAGAGCTATTTGAAAACAAGGTTGGTCTCTCTGTTCTGCTTAACAAGAGAAAGAGCAAATCAACAGCCTGTTAATTTGCTTGTTTGCTCATATGAGGTGTGCCCACTGAAAATCTTACCTTAGCTCAAAATAAAACTGAATAGGAAAGCCATGTGACTGCTAAGGGAGAGAAAGGGCATGCCAAACAGTGCAGTTGAGTGTTAGAAAACACTTGTTAGGGTTGATTGGAAAAGTTAATGGTGATACCTTCTTCATCAAGTTTGGATCAGGCTTTTACAGATAAGCATTCAGTCTCATTCTATTGTAGCTTTATGTACAGGAGATCTGCAATTTGATGAGTGCAGTGGAGGGGCTTTACAAAAGTCACTTGGTCACACTGTTGGAGCAGGAGCCTGGGCTGTTTCTTTCAGGGGTCATTCTCTACTTTGCTCTCAAACCTTGCCTCAGCAGTTCTGATACCACAATGATTAGATTCCCTTAATCTACAATTGTTCCAAGCTTTGATGTTCATACACTTATTGCACTATTAAAGCCCATGATCAGTCAGCCCTCCCACATCTATAAGCCAGAGAGAAAAGGCCTCTGAATCTCTTCTTGCCTCTCTGCTCGAAAGTATTTTGGTTTAGGTGTGTCAACACTATCTCACTGAAGGTCTTTGGGCTTCCCAGGCCTGACTGATCATCAGAAATGAATACTTGTCCTCAGAGACCCACAGTTCAGGAGGGAGCTGGATGCTTTAGGCAGGGCTTTGGATCATGGCTCAGCACCCCATGCTGCACCCCTGGAAATGTGCTGTGCCAGGGAGCATGTCTTGGATCCAGCCAGACCCATCAAGCTGCTGGGCACAGGCTGACCCTGCATACCTAGAGGATCTCGCTGTGCTGGTGGTGGGAGGGTGCCAAGGGAACAGTCATCTGGCTCTGCTAAGTTGGCTGGCTAGCTTGGGTTCCCTGCTACACAAAAGTGAGGCATCTCCTCCTGGAGCTGAGCTGCTTTGGAACAAATCTTTACTGTGTTACTCTGTTGGGGCAGAGAAGTCTCCCAAAGCCTGCACTGAGTTCATAGAGCCAATTTCAACCCACAGCCATGTTAGTCTACAACTAAAATAAGTAATCCCTGCTTATTTTAATGTTGCATCTCAATAATTTATTCCCTCCTATCAAAGAATCAGAGAATGGTTTGGGTTGGAAGGGACCTTAAAGGTCACCTACTTCCAACCACTCTGCCACAGGCAGGGACACCTCCCACTAGACAGGACTGTTCAGATTCCTGCCCAACCTGGCTTTGAACACCTTCAGATATGGGGCATCCACAACTTCTCCAGGGAAACTATTCCAGTGCTCACCACACTCACAGTGAAGAATTTCTTTATAGTATCTAATCTAAACCTTCCCCCTTCCAGCTAAAAGCCATCACCCCTTGTCCTATCACTATATACTTGTGTTTTAATACTGGCCTCAGTGTGACCACATAAGCATGCATTGCCTTGCTGCACTTCTTCTTTAGCAGTAACTAAGATAGGAAGGTCTGAGCCTTCATCTCTGTTTTGCCAATAATACAGAAAGGTGGAGCAGGTGGTCAGGTTATTTGCTTTTTCAGTGAGTAAAAGCCCATACCATTAGCTGAGGTCACCATGGCTCTCCTAGGGTGACATCAAGACATCTGTCTAGATGTAGCACAGTGCTTCTGTGGGACAGACAGAGGTGCTTGGCTCAGGGAGATTCATAATGCCTATCTGCCCTGCTTTTACTTTGTAAAATGGAAAATTTCCACATATTAACTCTGGTAGCTATTCCTCTGAAATATTTCATGCCCGAATAGGTAAAGTTTGTCCCTTTAAACACAGCCATAAACCCCAGAAAACACAGCTTTGGGCATGCTAAGGTGATGCTGTAGATGGCTCACAGCACATGAGTGGATAACAACCTGGTGTGGCTTAACCATTTTGAAACTCTCCAAGGAGAGCACCCTAGATTCATAATTCACAGGATTTAAGACCAGAAGGGACTATGAGATCATCCAGCCTGACCTGCATAATGCAGATCATAGCATTTTGCTGAGTAACTTCTGCTTCAGCCCTGTAACTTCTGTTTGAGCTACAATGTACCTTGTAGAGGAACATGTGCTTTTAATTAAATGAAACCAGAAAGTAAGGTTTTCAAAAAATTATTATTCAGTGGTAGTTTGGTCTAGCAGCTAATTACTCTCAATGGTTAGTGATTGTTAATTAGCTGTCTTTGCTTTCTTATCCAAGTTTCCAGCCCTCAGATCTTGCAATGTTTTTGTCTCCTATAATAAAGAGCCATTTACATCAGAAATATCTTTGTAAAGTCAGTTGTTGCTATCCTAAAGTTTAGGATCTTGATCACTCCAACTGGACATAATGAAGAGAACCTCTGTGATGCTTAGATGGATCACACTTTTTTTTTCTGTACATTTAATATGCCTAGAGAATGGACTTGGTATCTGTGAAAATTAACAAAGCAAATCCCTTCTGATACATTAGCAAACATGGCTCAAAGCCTGTTCTTCACTCAGGCAGAGGAATGGTTTCCTGCCTTGAAAAAAAATCTCAGCTGAAATAAAAATTTATGTTAGAGCAATACAAAACATTTCATCAGACTTCAGACACAGTTGAACTTAGCCTTGGGCCAGAGGCTGAGTGAGTTCATGAGTTCATGAACCACAGCTCCTATTGGGAAAAATATAGCTGTGAGAAATTCTGCTTTTCCTTCTCCCATGACAACTTGCACCTTTTACCACACCCCTCAGAGCCACACATGCAGAGAGGATGTGGAGCAAGAGAAAAGCAGGATGAAGCAGCTTACATCTCCTGTCACCACTCATTTTTGCTGAGGGAGGATTTTGTTGCCCTTCCCTCGGTGTGAGGGGATGTAGGATGGCATGAGAGCGCCCAGGATGTCTGTGATTCCCAGTGCCTTGTATTGTCCTTAAAGGAGTTTTTGGGTTGTTGGATACTAAGCCTGCCCAGAGGAAAAGTAAAAAAGGAAAAAACTCCCTTCTCATCTGATAATGTTTGGAAGAGTGGAACACATGCTAGGATGTGGCACTCTTACCAGAAATCATCTGCTAGTAAAGTGCTCCTGACATAGGGGCAGTTTATAAGAGTCCCCTGAACAAAATATATAATGGCTGCAAAAATCATGTTACTGAATCTCACAGCTTCCGTTTTTATATCATAAAATGGAGCTGCTTGCTGAAGCTATGCTGAAAACATTGAGTGTGGGCCTTAGCTCAAGAGAGTCCCTGTTGAGGTGGTTGGCATGGCTGGTTAGTCACCACAGTGAGAAGTCAACTGTGAAGAAGAGCTTTGTGATTAGGAAGTTTAGGTTGTTTTGTATTTTTTTGTTTGGTTGGTTTTGTTTGTTTGTTTGTTTTAAATACAGAAAGAACATTTGAGAAGAATAAGGGTTATACACAGATGCCATAATCTCTGATAGTTATGCAAAACATGCTATGTACCTACATAACTACTTCAGTCATAGAACATTAATGGATTGGAATGGACCTTAAAGATCACCTAGTCTCAGCCCTGCCTGACATGCTCAGGAACACCTTTCACTAGACCAAGTTGCTCAAGGCCTTATCCAACCTGGTTTAGAACACTGCCAGGGCTGGGCCCTCCACAACCTCCCTGGGCAACCTGTTCCAGTGTCTCTTCCTCATATCTAAACTAAATTTCTCCTCTTTTAATTTGTACTCATTACTCCTTGTCCTATCACTGTAGTTCCTCATGAAGAGTCCCTCTTCGGCTTCCCTGGAGGCCTCCTTCTTGTGTTGGAAGGTTACTATGAGGTCTTCATTCAACTTTCTCTTCTCCAGGCTGAACAGCCCCAACTTTCTCAGCCTGTCTTTGTAGGGGAGGTGCTACAGTCCTCTTATCAACCTTGTAGACTTCCTCAAACAGTTCTATGTCCTCCTTATGTTGGGGGTACCAGGGGTATACATAGTATTCCAGGTGGGCTCTCACAAGAGCAGCAGAATACAGGGGAAGAATCACCTCCTTCAACCTGCTGGCCATGCTCCTTTTGATGCAGCCCAGGAGTTGGTTTGGCTTCCTGGGCTGTGAGTGCACACTGCTGGCTCATGTTGAGTTTTTCATCAACCTTCACCCCCAACTCTCTCTCTGCAGAGTTCTCAGTCCCTTCTCCACACAATCTGTAGGTTTGCCTGCGACTGCCCTGACCCAGGTGTAGGACCTTGCACTTTGCTTTGTTGAACTTCATGAGATTTGCATCGGCTCACCTCTCTAGCCTGTCAAGGTCCCTCTGGATGGCATCCCCTCCCTCCAGCATATTGGCTGCACTACACAGCTTGGCATTGTTGGCAAACTCACTGATGCACTTGATCCCACTGTCTACGTCACCAACAAAGTTGTTGAACTGTATCAACCCCAGTACTGACCCCTGAGGGGCACCACTCATCACTGGTCTCCATGTGGACAAATGTTCACCACAACTCTTTGTGTGCGGCCATCCAGGCAGTTCTTTATCTGCACAGTGGTCTATCCAGCAGGGCCCTGTCTCTCCAATTTGGAGATGAGGATGTCATGTAGGACAGTGTTAAATGCTTTGCATAAGTCCAGGTAGATAACGTCAGTTGATCTGCCCCATCCACCAATGCTGTAGCCTTGTCAGAGAAAGCCATCAAATTTGTCAGGCATGATTTCCCCTTTGTAAAGTGAGGTGGGCTGTTACTAGTAAGGTCTTTGTTTTCCATGTGCCTTAGCACAGTTTCCAGGAGAATCTGCTCTTTGATCTTGTCTGGCACATAGGTGAGACAGACTGTCTGTAGTTCCCTGGGTCTTCCACTTTCCCCTTAAGAATGGGGATTGTATTTCCCTTTTTCTAGTCATCAGGGACTTCATTGCTGGCCACAATTTTTCAAACATGATGGATGGTGGCAAAACAACTTTGTCTGGCCGATCCCTCAGAACGCATGGATGAAGCTCATCAGGTCCCATGGACTTTTGCACATTGATGTTTAGATTTCCTCCTGTAGATAATTGTAGACATTCTTCTCAGTTTCTAGTTTGGCTACCTGCTCTAATATTCCTTTTGTTTTCCAAATTCTTCAGCTATGCTTGTACCAGGAAACATGCTCTGATAGATTGGTGTCTGCAGTGTGTAGTGCAATAAGAAGTTGGTCAAGAGTGTAGCATCTAGGCATTGCTGGGTTAGCACCAGCGCTTGGCCAGCTACATCAAGTGTTTCCACCAACAAGAGACACCATTGTATCTTCAGTTTTCCATCTCCTCCTGTTCCCATTCCATGGGGCTAAGGGCAAGCAAAGAGATCTGGTAAAAGCATCCTTTTTACTTAGCACCTGTCAGTCCTAGAGTAGAGAAATCCTTGATGACTCTTTTGGATGTTGTCATCATTCTCTCAGCTGGAGCTTTGTTAACAGGCTGATCCCCTTCTGCAGCTCTTGACAACCCTTTTTTTTTTTTTTTTTTTTCCTGCTGCTCTGGCTTGGTCTTTGTGGGCTGGGATATGGCCCTTCTGAAAGAAACCAGGCAGAATTTGAATCCCAAAGAAAGTACATACAGGTGATATCGGAACTCCTAGGTGTGATGCAAGAGGCAAGCCAACAGCAAGTTTGGTTGAAAAGCTCGTGCTATTGTTTTGTGAAGAGACACTGTAAAGGAAATATGCCTCTTTTATTGGCTACTTATTCCTGCTCTCTGTTTTGGCACAAAAGATGATGTAGGTGGAGAATAGGGTGCTTATCTGGCTGAAAATAAATATGAGAACCAGCAAACTGCTCCATTGCTGGCTGCAAGCTGTTAACAATTTGTACAGAGCTTGCTATGGAAGTGCAAAACCTGGTGTCAGGTTCTGACATCTTTTCATGAAATGCAGTTGTTACTTATCCCCCGCACAATGTTTCTTTTCCTGGTGACTGTCTGCAGGAAAGAAAGCTGAAGTATTAAGTCCATAATTGTTTTGATAAACCAGACTGATCCCTTGCCAAGCCATCCAATTTTCTTTGGTTTTATCTCCACATTTCTTTTAGAGCCAATCTCCATTGAATACCCATGAAACCGTAGTGCCACTATCTGCTTTGGTGACTCTTTCCTGTGTGTTGACTAGCACGTTGGCAGCTGAAGGATGGCCTCAAACTGCTGCATAAAAGACCCAAAGGCGGCAATGCTTGCAGGACTGTAGTAGATGCTTTGACGTTGCTAACATGGAGTGATAGATTGTACTGCTTACAAACATAAGTGCCATTGACTTCATTGAGATGGCTAACCTGTAGTCACCACTCTGATCTGAATGCTTCATAGTATTATATGAGGCCTTCCCCTTATCCCACTTGTAATAATTTCTTTGCAACGAGGAGGCCTGTATAGCACTTGAGGAAGGGTGTTTTATGTGGCTACTTGTTTTCTATAAATATATAAAGAGATATCCATCTAGATGTATAATAAACACCCCATTAAATAGCTTGACTCTACATGGAGATTTGCAGCTGTGTTTATGTAGCCTGACACTGCAATATCCATGCATCATCCCTTCCTCAAGGAAGTCTTACTCCTCTGTTCTCTCTTCTTGCCTTTTAAAGGCTCTTAGAATTTACTTTGTTTGCTCCCACATGATCAAAGCTTACCATCACCACATTGCATCTGGTTCTTAGCAGATGTTGTGGAAACATGACAGTGTAATAAAGTGTTGTGCTAATTTGATCCAAGTGCACTTGGTGAACTTGAACCTGAGCACCACTGATGGTAATATGATGTGAATTAATGAACACGTAGGTCAAATTTAGAACTTGTCAACCTCATGCCAGCAGGCTATGAGTCGCACAGTCTCTTTGGCTTATATGAGACCATTAATAGGCTCTTCCCCAAACTTCTAAGACTAAATTAGCAAAAGAGCTGTTCCATTTGTGCTTTGCTGGTTTCACTTGTTATCAAGGAGTGAGTTCTGCAAAATTCATCTATGGAAAGCAATGCCTCAGCAATGCTTTGAACTTGGACCTTCCAAAGGAATTGCCACCCTCTGGTTTGATTTGCTGGAGTTTCCTTAACTAGCTCCAGGAGCTTGGCTAGGCAGAGCTGCCTTGTTGCTAAGTCCTGCTGTCTTGCATGATACCTAAGTAGGGATTATTTTTTTTCCTTTGTTTTAAATCTTGCAGGGTCAATGAAGCCTATCATCATGCATATCCCTAGGAATACCGAAAACCATTAAACTACATAGACATGTATGTGTATGCATGCACAAACTCATGCAGAAACACAAACATACACTTCTCTAATACTAGAAAGGCAAGGCAGAGGAGGTATGAAGATGAAGGGCAGGAGCCCCAGTGGAGGCTGATGTTCTGCAGCCCTGGTTGTCCCTTCTGGCAGCTGGTCTCCAGTGTGAGGTCAGTCATCTGGACATCTCACTGTGAGACTCCTGGGGAGGGCAATGTGAGCCACAGATGAGGCCAAAGCTTTGTCCAGTTTAGGCAGTGGTGATTTCCAGCAGATCTAAGTGGAGCATGAGAGCAGACTCTCTACTCTTTCTTTCCAATTGCGACCTCCCTGAGCTATAAAACCCTAGGTCATGCACACCCCGGGTCTCCTTGGCTGAAGGCTAAAAAAAGCAATTGATCTTGGTGTCCCTGATTTTGCTACTCTTTGTATTGCACATGCAAACATGATATCCGGGTCTGAGGCTTTCAATGAGTGGAATAGAAAAGCCATGTTTATTTGCCAGCAATTCTCCAGTGCAGAGATACACTGTATGCTTCCTCTAGAGATCACAGCATATTCTACAAGTGTTATTAGTCTCATTTTCACAGACAGAGGTGCTGCAGTGAAGGGAGGGGTGCTACCCCCACAAGTGGATAAGATGACTTCATGAAGCAGTTTAGAAGGAGAGGGCCATTTGCTGACATTTAAATCCAAGCAATGTCATACAGATTGAAAACATAACTTGCATCAGCCTAAAGTAAACATAGCTTTTACTATGTTTGGTCTACTCATCTTGCAAGTTTTTAGTTGTGTTTATCATGCTGTTAATGCTCAACAATATTTGTAGAAAAATTCAGAAAAAACAGCACTGCACTCCTTGCCCAGGTCTGGAATGTACCTTTCCCATTCCCCAGAACTGTTCATCAGTCTTCAAGAATTAAGCATGATACGTCGTCGTGTTCCAGAAATGGTCTGTCAAAAATGATTGTCCATTAAGGTGATTTATAACTCATAGTACAGTTTACAGGGATCCACCCTCAAATTGCTTTATTCCAGATGCTCATGCTTAATGCTTTTACTTCCAGAATTGATAAACTTGTATTTCATAGTAGTTCCTAGTGTGTGCTGCAGGTGTATGTGAGGATTTCTGACTTGCAATCCCATTCTGATTTGGATTCATTTCTCCTGCCGGTTTAACTCTAAACCAGCACACCTTCACAGTGGGGAAATTCTTAATAGTGATATTTTGAAGTGTAGGCAGAATGCCTCAGTTGTGCTTGGTAAGGAATTCATGGCTGCTGTCAAATCTCTTTATGACTCTGTGTTTCTCAGAGCATGTATGCTGTTCAGGTTTCACAGTCTTTCTTGCTGAGGCATTGTAGTATGGTTGCCCCCTCCACAAAGCATCCTTCAAAAGACAACTGGACAGTGTGTAAGTCACAGGAAATATTGCAGAAAATGTCCATAAAGAATTTCCAGCAAAATTTTTCTTTTGTGATTCCTCTCTAACTATAGAACAAATTTATAGAATCATTATGGAATGTTTTGGGCTGGAAGGGACCTTAAAGATCATCTAGTTCCAACCCCTCTGCCATGTGCAGGGACACCTTGCACTACATGCCCTTGTCCGAAGTCCTTGTCCATCTGTCTTGTAAGCCCCTTTTATGTACTGGAAGGTGCTATAAGGTCTCCCTGCAGCCTTCTCCATTTTGAACAAACACAACTCTCTCAGCATTTCCACATAGGAGAGGTGCTCCAGTCCTCTGATTGTCTTCATGGCCCTCCTCTGGACTCAGCCCAACAGATCCATGTCCTTCTTATATTGAGGACTCAAGAGCTGGGCTTGGCACTCCAGGTGAGGTCTCACAAGAGCAGAGTGGAGGGGAAGAATCACCGCCTTCTCCATGCTGAGGTCATGCTATTGTCAACATGGGGTAAATTTTAAAGTCAGTGGATTATTTTACTTTTTTTTTTTTAATGGTTTTGTTGGGATTTTTTTGTGGTGTTTTTTCATGGTTTTCCAGCCCTTGTTTTAAGCCAGATGCTGTTGTGACCATTTACATACATGGCAGAGAGGATCGTGTAATCGTGTACTCGCATATGCCTTTGTGCTGCTTTCTGTAACAGTAAGGCATTTTTTCTGTGCATTGATCAGATAGACATTCTCTCTTCACCCATTTTTGGTGTCCTCTACCTCCCTAACTTTCTGCCACCTTCTTAGAAGACCTGTGTGACTTCCTTCCCGCTCCAGTGTGTGCTGTAGGGACCTGCCAGCTAATCATCCTGACCTTGCTCACATTGCTAGGACCTGATTTGCAGATTCCAGTCATCTTTACTTGAGGAATGGCAGCCTTCTAGTCTGCCTACTGGATCTAGGCCAGCTATTTATTGTGGAACTTTTGCTCTGCTTGGATGTTGCAGTAATTTTCATCCCCCTGGGGGATTTGCCTAGTACCAGATAGAGAAATTCAGTTAAAAGCTCTGGGAATTTGCTCTGTGCTCAGCAACACATCAGCTACTGAATCAAATCCTGTTTCTTCCACAGTAATATATGGTGGACTGTAAAAACCAATAAAAGGTACTTTTACCTGTGACTGCAAATAGACAGCGGACAGGGAAAAAACTGCATATGATGGGAGTTGAGACAGGGTAAGAACTGCTATAAAAAAATGTAGAAGAGCTATACTTTTACTCCGTTTCACTTTTGGACCAAGATTGAACTTATTTCTGTCCTGTGCATTGCTAAGACTCCTTTCCTTTACCAGAATAGATTAAATTGAGCCAAAGAAGCTGAATTTGTCTGTTGTTCACACGAGCCTCCCAGTTCTGCACCCTGTGCAAATGTTGTACCCACAAAAGGGCACCAGGATGCACATTCTATGTCTAGCTTTTGCTCCAACACAAATGGCTTCAGAGGGGCTCCTCACAGAATAATTCCCAAGGAAATGGGAGCCCATGCTTTACATGCATGTCAGTTAAGTGTCTGTACACTATCTTTAAAGCAGTGTTTCCTTTCCAGAAGGCACAAACATCCATCTCAATATAGCTCTTCTGACAGAAGAAACAAGTGTATGAGCATGGAAGCTGCTGCTGCTGAAGATCTTGCTTACCACTAGCTCATATATAATTTAATGTAGATTAGGAGAAATCACTTAAAGACTGAGGTAAAATGCAAACCTCTGAAGGCAGCAGGTCAGCTGGAAAAACACCTTTCTTCTGCGTTTCCCCATGGCATGTAAGGAGGTGACCCACAGCTGGGAAGGCTGATGGCCTAACAATTTCACTGCGCTAACCTTTTGCCTTTGCAAATGTGCACTGTTTTGGAAGTGAGGATTCACTTTATTTCCACAGTTCTGTGTTCAGTTCCTGTAGCAAACTGCCAGGCAGTTTTGGGGATTGAAGGAAGATGTATGGTCTCCTGTCTAACAGAGACCAAAGATCAGTGCTAAGGGTCAAGGCCAGCCACAGAGCTGCCATGTACCCATCCTGAGCCAGAGGCTTGTTGTTAAGCCTGCAGGCACGATCCTCATTTGCAGCTCTGGAAAGGACCAAGCTGGAAATTTTTTAGGGTGTTTATGGTCATTTCAGACCCACTTAGATATCACAGTGCTTAAGAAGTAGTGAATTTGCTTGTACTTTTTACTGCAGCCATGTTCCCAGTCTTGCCCTGGAAACTTTCAGGGAAGAGGGTTGACACACCATCGCTAACTAAGAGCTAAATTAACACCCAAGTACCAGAAAACTTGCCTCATCTGCATGGGGAAGGAGTTGGTTCTTTGTTTTGACGTTTTTATAGAACCAGGCCCAAAGTCACCCTAAACTAAGATTTCTATTTCAGAAAGCCTTGGTAGGGTAGCTGTACAAAAGGACAGGCAATTTGTCACTCTGCAGAATAGGAGAAACTCTGCCCCAAAAGAAGGCTCCACGGATTGTTTCCTGACAGAAAACAGTGCACCTTCTTGGACCCCAAATAATATGGGAATTGAAAGAATTATTTAACAGAGATGTTTCTGGATCAAAGCCCTGATAGAGCCTGAGCTCAGTGAGTTTCAGGTTCAGATCTTGATTCTCACTCTTGTATTTCTCTGCTGGGCTGAACCTCCTTTGAAACTGCTGAAGTTATGAGTGTGTGTCATAGGTTTCTGTGGTTGGATTTTGGTAGAAGGGAGGGCTATCCAGGATGGTTTCTGTTAGAAGCTGCTAGAAGCTTCCCCTGTCCTGTGGAATGAATAACAGCCAAGTACAGGAGGGACTTCCTGTCTGATGGCCAAAGTTGAGCCAATTAAGAATCACAGTCACACCTCTGTGATAGCATATTTAAGAATTTAGGATTGTGGAGCAGTGGAAAAAATTCCACCCGTGAGATAATAATGTGAAGAGAGAGACCAACGTCAGAGCAGGAGGAGGAGAAGGGAGGGACCCCACACCGGAGCAGGGGGTAAAGGACTCAAAGCTATGCCCCCCCTGCAGCCCGTGGAGGAGCAGGTGGGTGCATGAAAGAAGATGTTACACCATGAGAGGCCCAGGAGATCCAGCAAAAGACTTGTGGCTGTGACCTGTGGAGAAGGAAACTCACGCTGGAGCAGGTTTTTCCCCGGGTAGAAGTGTTGCCTGGGAGATGGACTCACATCGGAGAGGTCTATCAAGGACTGTTTCCTGTGGGAGGGACCCCATGGAAGCAGGAGAAGGACTCAGAGCTGTGGCCTGCTTGAAGCCCGTGGTGAAGACTGTGGTGGAGCACGTTGTCCCCCTGCAGCCCACGGAGGACCATCCAGGTGCAGAGACCCGACTGCCCCCCATGGAGTGACCCATAGAACAAGAGCAATGGCAGCAACAACAACCAACTGCAAAACCCCCATTCCCTGCTCCCTCGAACTGCTGGAAAGAGGGAGGAGGGGGAGGAGAGTGGTGTTCTTAAGACTGATTCATTTTTTACTTTTTAATTTTAGTTCTTATCTTGTTAGTAATAAATTTGAGTATTTAGCCACTCTGAGTTTGTGTTGCCATTATCTCTCAGCTGTTTTTTGCCTTTTCTGCTCTTCCTTTCCCTCTGGGAAAGGGGGTAGCCTGGAGGTTTGGTTGGATACCGGCTGAAAACTGCCACAGTGTGTTAAAGGGAGGGTTTATTTTCAGGGGAGATATGAACATAGAAGCTATGGAAAGGATTGTGAAAAGTTGCATGGATGCAGATGCACCTTATCACACACCTTTGTAGTCCACACCTTCAGTCCACATTAGTTCCCATGTATAAAATGCAAATTTAGGACTTAAATCTGCTGTGACTTAGCATGTAAGGTGCATGTGTACATAGTGGCCTTTCATGAAGTCTGACAGGCATTTTTGCTGTATACAAACCCATACATTTTTCAAAGGTCTACTCTCTGGATTCCTCTCCCAGGTTATTGGAACAAGGTGACCCTCTGTGGTTACTACTCGGAAGCGGGTGACCTGCTTGTTTATGGGATCAAGGAAGACCCAGAAGACTCATGACTACTGCAGTGGGACCACTTTAAACGCGCTTTTGTTTTCTGCCTGAGCTGACCCAGAGAACTGGATAGAGCTTCGACTGGTTGTACACAGTCTGGTGCATCCTGACAGTAATAGGCTATATCCTGCTGGGGACTGAATGCAATGTAAAGCCTTTCTCTCAGGAAACAGCCCCATGCAGCCACAATGCACATCAGTTTTGAGCAGGCACCACTGGCTGAAAAGATTTTAGTTTTTAAATCTTTGTCCAGTATGGACATAACTTTCTGCAAATGAAGAAAATGTAAAGGAGTTGAATTCAACATGTTTTGTATTTGCTGATCTTTTTGCATGGTTGCTTCTAAATAATTTGGAAGCCATTCAGTGAGATTTCACTTCCTTTTTCTTTTCTACCCTCTAGTTTTACTTTCAAAACCTAGGACAAAAATTTTAAAATATTTTCCTTTACAATATTTATTGGGTTTGAGAAAAGAACCACAAGCATTAGTGGCATTCTTGCTTTAACGTATATTTGTGGATGCATTCATTGTTTGTGTAATACTCGTATTTTCAACCAGGTTTGTCCCTCTGGTATCTCTTTCATCCTGTTTAGTCAAGCCTGGTTTATTTTTTTCTGGATTATTCTTGTGGTTGTACAAGTGTTTGTAATCTGATATTTGAGAAAATGAGTCCTTTACCTGGACACATATACTATGATTTCACACAGTCATGGGTAGTTCTGCATTGATGGGCTTGGTCTAAGACCCTTAAATAGGTTTGAGCAATTTTAGGAAGTGATGAGGATTGTCCCTTTGAAAAACCAGTCTTTTAATAAAAGATTGATCAAGTCAGGTTCTGGGGAACTAATAAATCCCTTGTGTTTACATCTCAAAACCCTTGGCTTTCCATAAGTAACATGCAGTTGTCCCTAACAACAGACAGACAAAAATGGAGATATGGTGTAAGAGGCAATTTAGCTTACAGTTATGTGCATTTTATTTAGATGATAGTAGAAGTTGCAATACCCTCACTAAGAAATGTGAAGACAGCTTAGATTTACAGGCATGTCTTATGTTCATGCAAAGAAAAATTTGGGGCTATGCTGTTTAATTTCCTGAGAGTGACCACAGAAGTCAGAAGTTGAACACCAGAGTAGCTTATGAAGGATCTCAAAAGGGCAAACAAATGCCTCAAGGTACAAATATTCTGTATTTATCTTTCCACCCCACCTCCCAGTTCTGTTATTTAAACTTCTCTTCAGACGCTAGGTCAACAATTCCAAAGTGGATTTTAAAATTATATTCTTTCATGAAAATGTCTATCTTAATTTTACTCCTGATATCCTTTGATGTATGAGGTGTCAGACTTTCAGGTAGTGTTTCTTCCTTAGGGCAACAGTAGTGTATAAGATCTTAAGGGCCTTTAACAAAATCCAGTACAGGGAAACCCTGCATTGCCAAGGCATTTTGCTAGGATACAGTGGCTATGGAGAGCACCTTATTCCAATCTCCTATCCAAAGGAGAAGAGTTTCTCAGGATCATTAGAAAAAGACAACCCTTGTCTTGCTGACCTACCCAGAGGATTTTTAACCTGTATGCTGGCTTCACAGAAAGCAAGGCAGTTTGGATGCTGGTTCTCCCTGGAGTGGTGCTGGTGCCAGCACCCCTCAAGTTCGCTGTGCTGAGCTTGGCTGGGCACTACCCCACATGGACACCACCCCACAACTGCACCTCCTCTCCTCTTCCTCTCTTCTCCCTGTGACATCACCACCACTTCCCCCTCCTCCTCTGATGCACTGGTGCTGTCACTGAGGCACATTAGGTAATGACAGTATTACTCATGATTTTCATGCTCTCGGATCTCTGGCTAGAGGTGAATTACTGCTATCATGCTGATTGCCAGAGTAGGAAGGAGTGGTGGGAGGGAGCGGGACATGGGGTGGCAGCCCTTCTGGCATAGCTGTGTGGACTCTGCCTTGGAAGATTGACCCTGCCACAAGCAGAAAGACACAGTTATTCTCAGTTGTCACAAGTTACCTCTGGAAAGCCATAATATCGGTATTGGAAATACCATTTATCACCACAAAACATGAGTTGGTTGCTGTTACATACTTCATGTGCCATAACAAGCTGTTCACCTCCATTTACCAACGTTTATAAGCGTTGGTAATGATGCTGTTGGTGCTTTGCTTCCGGTCTGTTGCATGACTTGTGTAAAGGCAGCTATGTGACCCAAGGAAGCACATGCAAAGGATGAGGCCCATGGAACCCAAAAGTCATGTGCATCCACATGATTAAGGAAGATACTTGAGGCTGGACATGTTTTAGTAGAATTTGTACCATGCCTTTTCTTGTGTGTACATTTTATTCTTTGAGGCTTCTGTGCGAAAGGGCAGTGAGCTGGGCCATCCCACCAGTTTTGGGAGAGATGATAAACCCCATGGTGTCCATCAGGTCTGGAAATGTGTTTATTGCCAGTATGAGGCAGGGACTAGACAGACAGGGACAGCAGGGTTGGGAGAAGAAGGGGAACAATCCTTCATCCCACTAATAAATTCACAGTGTCTATCTTTCAGTCGTTAGTGGTGTCTCCCTTGAATTCCTGATGTGAGTGAGCCAGTATCAAGAATGTGTTTGGTTTTTTTTTCTTTTTTTTTGTGTGTTTTTTTCTTTTGTTTGTTTGTTTGTTTTGTTTGGGTTTTTTGTTTGTTTCAGTTTTTTTGTTTCTTTATTTTTTTTTTCCAAAAGAACATGTATGAGGGCATTTCTTTCTTACTAAACAGACAGAAGAGACAGTAAGTTCTGTCTTCTTTTAGGACAGTTTAGGCTAGACAAAACTCTTATGTATATTTCATTGATTGTAACTTACCAAGACACTGATGTGATTAGTAGACAATGGAAAATTTTTTTGATGAGTTTGTAATCCATGAAGCAAGAAGCCACAGACAACCAAACAGTTAGGCCAGAACAAACTTTCTGTACATTTAAGGATTGCCTTTTTGTGTTGTCAGCAATTTATCATAAGCCTTGAGTAACCATGCTTGCAAGGATTAAGACATACTGCATACAGTTATCTAAGGAAGACTATGAGCCTTCGTCCTGACGACCACCAGGAGGCAGAAAAAGACCACCTAGCAACACCCAGGCGCAAGTGCAGAGTATGGCTACTAGTTGTGGAACCCGGTAAAGAGAACTACATAGAGTCTATGACAAGACACTGTCAAGTTGTGAGCCGTTGGTGCACTGGAGACTCCCTGGTCGCCCAGCGCTGCTTTTGCTCATTAATAAAAGCCTTAAACTGCACATTGGCTCTGGCAGTTTATTACAATTGAGATAAGAATAATAATAAATAGTTTTATTGTTGCTGGGCATTTTATCAATCTTTTCAGCAAGCTCTCACATTTAAAGATACAATAATAGATTTTTGGCTCTTTTTAAAGCTCTCTCATACCAATTATTTGGACCTGGAGCCCTGGTTTCAGAGTATTCCAGAAGGAACAGTGCATAGAAAGCAGGGCCAAACAACAAATATGCTGTTTTTTCACACAGAATTGAGCTAAGGCCCTGTCATTGGTACAAAGCTTGAGCTTAGGACTCATACATAATCAGGCCTTGACACTCTTTGGCCTTGGGCAATTCATTTAGCCTCTTTACCTTCCCTAAAGAAATAAGGTAACACCTCACTTTCCCCACAGGCCTTAGTGTGAGCTCATTACTTAGTGTCCTTAAAATACCTTGTAGATGAAAAATGCAACTGACAGCAAAGGCCAAATTCTCTTCTCATTTATACCGGCCCAGCCACTATTAAAGAGAATTGAGGCTGAGCCAGAGAAACCCTGAGGAAGATCTGGCTGTAGGTATAAAGTACTGTGAATGACCTGTCTGTGCAGAGCTCCTTGAGGAAGCTCCTCCAGCAAGGTCTCTGGCCTCAGCTAGTGCAGAAGTCCCATGCTTATTGTGTCTTGTTGCTACTTCTTTTTAAAATTGGCTACTGAGGACTTGCTGAAGCTGGTGGGCTTTGGTGTGGGTCAGCTGGGTGATTTGCAGACAGGGGCATCTCCTCAGGTTCTGTGGTACACCAGACATCACCTTGGAGCAGGCAATGCAAAAGTGACTCAGAGCCACCTGTTTCTAACCCAAACTCTGTGGATGAACTAGTACCAACCTGCAGAAACAAGCCCCAGAGAAGCCCTGTGAGACTGGGGTGACCTGGGCTGGCTACTTTAGTAATCACACGGTAGTCAAATGAACTGAGGCTCAGGTCAGGCAGGCATGACAGCCAAGGTCATCCTCATAAGGAGATAATAAAATGCGAGACTCTGTCAGCAGGGTGAGGAGACTTGACTTTTGAGGCTATTCTCTCCCTGGGTTTAGGGAGGTTGGCACTGGGTCAGACAAGGTGAGAGGAAAAGGTCCCCACCCACAGCCAGCTGGATTGCTCTGCAGGGACCCATCAGCATCACACAACCAGGCCCCACTTCCACTCCTGGGATATTGATTGTAGTGAAAGACTCAAGAGACAGAGAGAGGAAAAGCTTGTTCTTTGTTAAATTGACATTTGAATTGTGAAATGCTTCTAATAAATTGCATCTTGGGGAAAGGCTTCATCTGACCATCGTTTGGATGAGTCTGATACTGAATGAAGTGGTATTGAATAATACACTGCATCTAAGTGCAAGTTAGACTGAACCAGCATTATTACATGGCAGTACATATCCACAGTTTATTGAAGTTGGAAGGATGGAGCCCAAATGTTTTATGCTGCTAAAGCACCTGAGTTCTTTGAGGTCCTTTTCTCCCACTCCAAGTGCAGCCTGATGCTTCCTGTAACATCTTCCTTAATTGCAAGCAAGAGCTTGAAACGTGCCCACAATCAATGGTTGCATTTTGACAGCTCAGGTGCAATTAAAGGTGAGTATCAAGTAGGGTGTCTGCAGTTTATTACTAAATCTATGTTGAAGTGCTGGCACAAAATTAGTACCACAATGCCTTCTTGCAGATCACATAGTTAGAAATCTAAATGGGTGCACTTCCAGACAGAAAATCGTGCTCGAGTTATTGGTGGCTTGGGCAAAGCCCAGCTAACACTGAATAGCTGGCAACTCCTAGAACAATGTTTTTCATTGCACACATAGATCTCTTAACTTGCTAAAAGAGAGCCAGGAGCAAGCATTCAATGGAAAAATGTCTTTAATTGCGGACTAGATATATGGGAGCCAGTCAGCTGCTGGCCTTAAAGCAGTTTTGAATCAAGAGCATTTGCAGTATCCTTGGTATTTACACTCAAAGGCTTCTCTTCGAGTAAATATCTGCCTGAGCATGGAAAAGCTAGATCATATATGCCTCTGAAATCTGTGCACTGGTGGATTAAAATCATAAATGTTTAATCATTCTAAAAAAAAAAAAAAAAGGAACTTAAATTAGGCCAAATGTTCAGTGGGATCCAGACAAAATGGTTACCAGAGAGGTCCTCAAATGTTTGTAAAGGTAGAGGAGAAAAGTAGTTGTTCTCTACCTTCCTCAACTTCTGAGAAAAAACACTTTCAGACTCAGTTCTTCTTTTGCAAGGGACCTTTAAACATACATGAGAGGATTGATGAAAACTCCACAAATCCAGGTCAATATTTCTATGGGGTTTACAAGTGACATATGAGGTTCCCTCTGGAAGAAATACATAAACTGTTCCATGGTTGTCCTGTCCACTGTTATTCTTCCTTGTCTCTCATCAGAAAATAATAATTCATACTCTCTTGTGAAAGTAAGGAAAGTTTTTCCTCTTTTGCTGCCATCTCTTTTCTTGCTGGGTCAATGGGTGTTAGAGACACTACTGATGTACTATCTGAGGCTAAAACTCAATAACAAGCTTAAAGCAGATTTAAGAAAATGAGTCAATAAGCAAAACAGGAAGGAAATGCCAATTTAAGCCTAGAGAACCACCTAGCATAGTGTAGTATTGTGAAACCGGGGATGTGAACTTTCAGGTTCAATGTCTGTGATGAGTAACTTTCCTACTCTGTCTCAAGTCAAAATATATTAATTACAAAAAAATGAAATTGGCATGAGGCAATTGCTCTCAACTGTGTTTCAATTAACACAAATGTAAAATACGGTGGAAAGAAAGCCTGGTGAAAACTTCCTGAAGGGCAGGAGGAGACAGGGAAAGGGAAGATGAAATCTGTACCCAAAGAGTGAAATGCCAATCCCATGAAGGAATCACATGGCTAGGGGAATATGGAGAAGGTGCAAGGAGTTTGACTTTTTGCTGGACATTTCCATTTGAAGGTAAAAAAAAAAAGGGGGGGGGGATAGTATGTCCTGGAAGGTTTTAGATACAAATTCCTGCTCAGCCCATTGCCCAATTGGTGAGGTGCTGCTTGTAAATATTGAAACATAAATTTGCTGAACGGCCTGGCTGAAATGCTACAACCTCAGCACTGTGAACAATGTGTTTGTCAACATTACTGCAGGGGGAAAAGCAAGCCAAATTAATGACAACTGCAAAAAAAAACTGAGCAGAAAAGGTATATTTTCCAGAAAAGGTATATTTTCCCCAGAGTGTCAGAAGTGGACTTTGTGCCAGGCTCTGTCAGGATGTGAAGAGAAATGTGCTCAGAAGCTGCTGAGTCCCCAAACAGGTCTTCATTTCCTACTCTTAGTATTTTGCCATGTTTATATTTGGTCAAGAGTAAGGGCAGAGTGATAAGGATACATCCCTTATTTTGTGGAGCAAGAAGGAAGACAGGACTGCTAGAAACATCTCTTAGTTTGGATTTGGGGCATTGAGGCCACTTCATCTTCTCATGGTCCCAGAACCAGCCATGGGAGCTGAGGGAAACCTCATTGCACTTCACACACCAGCAGTACCTTCCACACAGGGCTTGAAGAAACCTTAGAAGACTATAAACAAGTTATTGAACACACCAGGAGGTAGCTTTTATTCTCTCTGGTTTGCATATTGTGAAACTGGAGCACTGAAAATTTGATTTTCAGAGTTTTCTACTGCTCAACACCTGCATGAAAGGTTAGCATTTCAGAAGCACTGTGGGTGATCAGGATAAACCAAGGATTACTGCTCTTTCTCACAACTTTGAACAGCAGCCACTTCTTTGCTAAGTTGGCTAGCATGCAAGCGCTGGTAAAAACACTGAAGTTGACTAAAGCAGAGTTTGCAATCTGTTCTCTTAGCACTAGATAGTGCCTCACATTATCCCTAATGACTCACAGCTAGGCTTTGTGAATGAAGATTTGGGAAGGGCTCTACTCACGCTTGCTGCAAGCACACTGATGGCTAAAAAGGCCAATGAGAGATAGGGAATTCCTGTTGCACAAAGGCATAGTGGAAAGTCTCCATAGGTGGTATTGGCGAGGCACTGTCTTTTCTCCTCGAGACTGATTATGCATCTCTTCTTAAAGGCAGCAGCAGCAGGGTTATGGATCATGTGTCTCCATGTCTTCCGACTGGAGGCCAGAGTGGACCACTGATGGTGGTCAATATGGCCAAGGCTGAGGTGTTGTTTCAGGGAGTCCCTGTATCTCCTCTTTGGGGCTCCTTTCTTGCAGCAGCCGGTGGCGAGTTCACTGTAGAGCACAATCTTAGGGAGGCGGTGATCCTCCATCCTGGAGATGTGCCCTGCCCAGCGCAGCTGCGTTCTCAGCAGCATGGCCTTGACACTGGTGACCTCTGCCTGTTCCAGAATAGACACATTAGTCATGTAGTCAGTTCAGTGGATGTTTAGGATTGTAGGGAGGCAGCGCTGGTGGAAGCGTTCGAGGAGTCGCAGGTGGTGGTGGTAGATGACCCAAGATTCAGACCCATATAGAAGCGTAGACAGTACGATGGCTCTGTAGACACTGATCTTTGTACTTCAGGTGCTTATTGTGCCAGACTCTTTTATGGAGTTTTCCAAAAGCTCTGTGTGCCTTTGCTAACCTGTTGTCAATCTCTTTGTCAATCTTACCATCTGAGGAAATGATGCTTCCCAGATAAGTGAACTGCTGGACTGACTCAAGCTTTGACTTGCCTATGGTGGTGTGGGGATGATGGAAGACTTCC
>VXAU01004810.1:0-20338 GCA_013399695.1 Formicarius rufipectus
CCCCACGACAAGGGGGTGTCCGTTGAGAAGGGGGGAAAAGAACAACCATAATATAATTTGCAATTCCTTTGTTCTTTCATGGTCTGTCTCCAAGACTTAAAATGTCTATCACGTAGTTGTGCCTTTGCTTTTCTTGTTTCCTGTAGAGTCTGAGGTATTCCAAATGAATGCAGCTCTGCTCAGAGAGCTAGTAAAATGTATTACCCTGCATATTACAAGCTAGTTTAAAAAAAAAAAAAAAAAAGGATGTATGTATATGCACATATGAGAGGTATAATGCAGCCACACTTTCTGGTTCTTGCTCTAAAGTCTGGACATGGAACTAGTGAATTTGTTTTATCTATCCCAAGGCAGACCTTGTGGAGTATTTGAGGTATTATGTGCTGAAAGTCTTCACTGATGATGCAAACACTTCACCTGTCATTGACTAATAAAAAAGCCTAGAAATAGGAATGTCTGTTGGAAATTTATTTTCTTGAATTCCTTTCTGAAGTGCCACACGGAATATTGATCACTTTGGTATGAACGATTTACATCTCCCTCAGGCATCTACTGTACAGCAAACAGATTTTTATCTGACATACTTCTTTTTTTGGTTGAAACCTAGTGCTCATCATTTGAATGTTAAGGTGTTTGTGATGTTCACAGACCCAAAGGCAGATGAACTATGGCTTTTTCCTTGGAAAGAGAGGCTGATTATGTTTAAACTGATGGAAAATTACTGTTTCATCTCATGTTATGCCATATACAACTATTTTAATGTTTTGCAGTGAATATCTAAATATACATTGTGGAAGTAGGATTATTTATCTAAATATATTATGTCCTGTCTTTGGAGAAGGATCAAGGTGACTCAAGGTTCTGTTAGCATCAGGATATTAAGCCTCTTCACTACTAAAACTTATCAACTTGGAGCGTATTTTGCAACTAAAATTAGTGATGAGAGAAATGGTAATGGAAAATCCCTGTGGAAAAAAAATCTGGTTTAAAATATGTTTATATCATATTTTTACAAGTAAGTTACAGTTCTGAGATCTTAACAAGTTTGGTTGTTTTTCTTCCCAGTCTTACAGGCATTGAGTGTAAATTTCTGAATATATAAAGTGCACTCCTCTGGCTGGAAGAAGGGATGGAACTGTAAAGAATTTTATTTTCTTGGTATTCACAGGGAGTTATTACTTTGGTCCAACACATTATTAGCGAGTTTTTGAAAATTACATTGAGTGATTCACTGGGAACCAAACAGTGGTAAATAATGCCTGTTTAAACCTGCTGTCATGTGAGGAAGATTTTGACCTAAAGACAGGTTGAGATTTGCCTAAACTAACATGTATTGCTAGAAAATTTTAGCAAGGTCAACCAATGTAATCATAAATCAGTAGGCTGTGAGATTCACCTTCCCTTACTCCTGATTGCTCTGGCATTTACATTACCTTGGTCTGCTAGCCTCATTACAGTACTGTCTCAGTGGGAGTAATCTGTTCTGCTATGCGTGAAAGCAGTGAGAAACATTAAAAGAGCTTCCACAGTGTGTGTGTGTGTGTGTGTGTCATAGAAGTGTCATGGAGAAGAGAGTGTCCAGTGTTGCAGAGTAAGAGTCTGGCAGAGGGAGACCAGAGTTTGAACTGAAGAGTATTAGTCCTAGTGATGTGCTCAATGGGATCCAGTCTGAAACTGTGGCACAGGTTCCCATCCCCTGGGTGCAGGAAAAGTGCATCTCCCCAGTGAAATCTTCAGGAAGTTTGCTTGCAGACTCATCTACATTCAGCACACTGTACTCTCTCAGCAGCACTATTAACCTTATTCATTATCACTTTTTAAGTTAATGATGGGTATCTGATCTGCACAGCAATCTTCTTTCCTTTGCCATATTCATCATAGCCTCAGCCGAATTGTTATAACGTAACAGGAACACAGGATAATCCCTTTCAAAATAAATGCCTTATAACTGTGTCAAACTATGATTCTAAGGTAGTTGCAATGACTCTGATCCACTGGTACCTGATGCTGTTTTCTCACTAGTCTGTGACCGTGCCTGGGGTACTCTTCTTGACTGAGCAGAGGAGGTGGTCAGGGCTCCAGAACATGGCCCTCTTTCATACAGTGTATCACCAAGGGCGTCCCACCTAGCTGTGGACGTGGAGTAGCTGTTCCATACACTTTCCCCCTTTTCTGCCAGTCCTAATATCAACATACCACTTCAGTATAATCTAGAGTCTGCTGGAATACAGAAACTGAGAGTTGCTTTCTCCAGGAAACTGATTTATCACAGGTGCCCTTTCCTCCACTGTATGGCAGCTCATTCAGACATGGTATTACAGGGTCTGCTCTGCAAACTGGCAAGATGAGCATGGCAAGAGACACATTTGCTGGAGGTGCTCTCAGCAGTGCTGTCACCTACAGGCACCACCACCTCCATTCCTGGCCTCTGGAGATACAGCACTGCCTGCAGTCCAGGTGGGAGTACGAACCAGAGGCTTCTTCCCATGGCATTGCCACCAGCCTTGTGAGTTCAGGGTATATTCTGCTGCTAATTTTCAGGGAGGTTTGCCTTTGGGAGGAGGAAGCGTGGTGCTGAGTACAACTATGATCTGGCAAACATACAAAAAAGGAGAAATAAACCAGCTGGGGATTCCAGACCAGAAATCTTACAGTGTTTGAAGGAGCTGCACTTCAACAATTAACACAAGTCTCTGTTTAAACAGTCAGTCTAGCTTATGGGCACTTTGAGTATCATCTTGATTTGTACTGTTCAAAATGACACAGTTACTGTTTTGCAATAGTCTGTTACTTTTTGCTTTGAGTTTAATTCTTGTTCAGTAAGCACAGTATTTTCCTCTTGTTATTTGATATTTGTAAGCATCTTAACATTTTTTAATAAATTTTAGTCACTTAACCTTAATATATGCAAGCAAACACATACTACACACAGCCTTGCTCTTGTGATAAAGCAATCTGGAGTTTCTGATGACACATCCATAAAATGAGATTGAGGTCGTAATATTCACAACTTTTCCACTTCCAAAGAGAAGAAAGGAAACGGAGAAACTAGGTGCAAATATCGGTTTCAAATAGTCATCTAACATTAAAAAGCCTATGATAGTTCTCATAAAATCAGGAATCTCGCCTAACTCTCCTACACCTGTGTGAATTCCCATGTTGCTTCTGCCTAATGAAACACTCTTTTCTTTCACCCCGGTGGTTGCAGTGAGATGTTTCTAGTGTCACAGTTCAGTTACTGTTTACCGCTGTGGTGATACCACTCTAATTCACCTTTGATGGACAATATCCTTGAGACAGATTTTTTAGTGTCATGAGGCCTTTTTTTTGCAGAGGCACAGCTGGGATCAAGCATTTCAGGATTCTAGCAGGTTGGTGGGCACTAGAATAAGGTCTGAATGGTGGAGTTCTTGGGTTGAGAACTCAGGTTGCAAAAGTGCACGTGCAGTTTTGCAGACTGGGATCTTTGCTGTGGGACAGTAGAACATGGCTGCTGGTTTCTGGTGTCTGAGCTGTAGCAGGCCCTTAGGACATCTGGTCCCAAAGGGGACCAATGTGTTACCTCTGTGTGTGTGTATCGGGATTTAGCAGTCTTTGTTTTGGAAATCCTGCTAATTCAGTTGAAGCTGTAAGCATGGCACTTCTGACCTTGTATTTGTCAACATTCTTGTGTTTGGTTGAGGTTAATGAATAACTTGGAAATTTGTGTAAACAACACAGAAATAAAAGAATTTGATACATTTTGTTTAATGGAACTGATTCTCTTGAGTGCTTTTTCTAGTCCAGTTAAACTGTGTTCAGTATGGGAGGGACCTCTAAGGCCTGAGAAAGGTGGAGGAAGTTTATAAAAGAGCGTGAATGGAACAGAGAGGGTACCCAGGGAATAACTGTTCACTGAGATCTCACAGTCTGAGACACCTAGTGAAAATACCAGTCAGTGGGTTTAAAACAAAGGGGAGGAAGTGCTCCTCTGCACAGTGCATGGTTAAATTGGGGAACTCATCATCATCACAGGATGTTTGGGAGACCAAAGTTATGAATGAGATCACAAAAAGGGCTAGTCAAGCCCATGGCACATAGGCACATGCAAGAGTCTGGGTGTGAGCTCTGACTCAGGAATCGTCTACACCAGTGACTGCTGAAACCAAGGTGTGCAGTGGAGACATGCTGCTTTCCACTGCCTCTCTCTGGGCTTTTTACTGCATCTTTTGACATCAGCTCTAGGTTTCAAAATAAGGAGGAAAGAGGGACTGAGGTAGCTGTTGGACATGTCCTCCCCAGTAGCTCTCCTGAGTGATGAACAGGCTGAAGTGGGTGGTAGCAAAGCACATACCTGTGTACTCTAGAAATCCTGTGCTGCAGTTATTTCTGGCAGGAAATGTTCTGAGAATTGTGGTATCCGGAGGTAGATTGGTAATGAAATATGAGAGGAAAAACAGCACAGTGGTCACTTATCTACCTCATGGATCAGAGACCTTTGGACCAGCATGTGACAGCCTCACTGCTGTGGAGAACCCCTAAAATTGGGCTCATTTAGTCTATTACTAGAAAAAGCACAGCAGCTCACAGGCAAGCAGTGAGTAGCGCTGTATGCAAAGCCTCTGCACTCACAAGTACCTGTTAGCAAAGAGTTCTTTGGCCTTGCCATGGAAATCTGAAGAAATCAGTCACAGGAGGAGGTGTAAGAAACTGCTCTCCTTATGTTACATATTCTCCAACTGTCCCTAGAAGTCCTTTAAATTGGAGTCTAGCACAGGCTCACAGTCTTGGAAGCTCTTTTTGAATTCTTTTAAATAACTGAGTTGGGGAAAATTATATTTGTGATGCTTAGGATAACCAGGCCTTGGGCTCTACCACCAAGCTCTGGCATTACATGTCGCTCAACTATTTTTAGGTAGTATTTTAGGTGAAAAAATTTTGTCTAGTGGCCCAAACTCATTATTTTCTGGCAGACTCCTCAATTGCTCTCTTTTTCAGAAAAGGATGGTCCTAAGGAGCTTTTTAGGACTTAGCCTGAGTTTTCCCCAGTTAAGATACCTGCTGCTGTCCAGGACTTCTTGCTCAAGGGCAGATGTTGGGACTTTGACATCTCAGAAGGAAAATAAAAAGCCAAATAAATTAAATAACTCTGAGTGAAGTTTTAAAAAATATAATACCTGGAACTGCTCAAAGTGAACCTCTGTCCTAGGTACAACTCATAGCACATTTCAGCCTTTCCCGCTTTATTAGCATTGCTTTCTTTCTTTTTTTTTTTTCCCCCAAACTGAAGTGCCAATGACTAAAATATTATCCCATATAGTTAGATGACTTCAAATACTTTCTTTTAGCCACAATGAGCTACTCTGATTAAAGGAAGAAAGAGCAGAAATAATGAATCTGAGAGCATTTCTGTAAGGGACTATATCTAAGCACAAAATGACTGATGCCTGAGTCAAGAACAGGAGATTTTTCATATTTAAAGGCCTAACAGACAGGGAAAAATCATTGCAGATGCATAGTGCATAGTCCTCAGAAATACAGTTCCCAATATTCCCCAAATGGACAAGCTCTAACTTGACCAGGATGTGGAGAAAAAGAACAGGGTGTGTAATGCCTTGGGGGGATATCTTCACCACATTACTCTGGCCATGTTGAGCTGCATATTCTTTTTGGGTTGTGTGCAATGGAGTAGGGAAGAGACCTATGTCAGAGGTTGCTTTCAAGACAGAGCTTTACATCTCAAAGAGGTCTGAAGCTCTGCTAGCATGAAAGGATGAAGGTCTGCTCTGTCATCACAGAAATTTTTGAGAGTTCAAGTAAAATTAATCTGCTTTTTCAAGAAAGCAGTGTTTGAGGGCAATATCTACATAGAAGCAGACCTTGGTGTGGCCATTCCCAAGGCCCCGAGTAAGGCAGCTGCTAGGTGCAGGATTTGCTGGGAAAATAGTTTGGAGTCAATTTATGCAAGTCTGAAAGTAATTTCAGAGTTATTAAATGGTTTTGAATGGAAGAGTTAGCATGAAAAAGAGATGATACATTATGGGAGTGGTGCAAGTAACCCTTGGCTCCAATATTCATTTGTATTTAATATTAAAAATGCAGCTTTTGACCTGTACCACTTGAAACATTTTTGTTGGTTCCCCATTGTATTTTCCCTGATTATGCTTTGCTGGAGAAACTGATGCTTTGAACCTGCTTGTTTTTTTCATTATTTTTTTCTTGGTTTGCCTTTTTTTTTTTTTTTTAAATTCTTTTTTTGTTAACATGACAAACTGACAAAATCAATTAATCATATGACTCTGAAGCAAGTAATAGCAGCAGATTCTCATGGGCTTTCAGAAGGGCTTCAGAGGTCTGGTCTGCAAAGACCTGTTTGAAACAAAACCCTTTAATAACTCTCAGGAGATAAAAGCAAGGTTTTGTAGGCACAAGCATAATTCTTCCTTGAAACCAGTTAACAGGTCTGGTATGTGAAGTTTGTTGTTGACTCAGCACTTTTAACAGTTCTTAATGTGATTTCTCAGAGCACTTGCTCTCTTTGAGCTGTTGAATTAGTTGATCATATGAGAACTTCACATTTGCCCTGATTTTGAACTCCTTAGTCAAGTTCCATGAAATGTTAATGGTGTGCAATGCAGAGGGTTTAAAAAAAAGGCACCATAACAGCTGCAGAGCTTGTATTTCTGCAAAACATATTTATATTAGAGTTCACCATGTTCAATATCCAGGAAATAAGGTTCAGCAACAACAGGTTTGTGAATAAACTTGAAAAAAAAAGATCTGTGAGCCTGCGTTGGACAGAAAGATCTGTAGCCTGCTGTTAGAGCCTCTTATTCAATTCATATTTTAGAGCAGCTTGAATAGAAAGAGTAGAAGTGAAATGTGGGCAGGAGAACATCTGTGCTACCATAATGACTATTCAGGGTATTTTTATTTGACTGTCAGTTTTAGCTTCCTGGCAAAATATATTTTACATGTAATTACTCAGAATATTATTTTTACTGTAATGACTTATTTTTCTTATAATAAATCCAGATTAACCTATTTATTTTCCAGAGGAACTCTGTATGTTAGTGAAACTTCTATTACTTGAAAAAAGGTAAATTTGGTATACCATTGCTGTTGTATTTCTTAATAAACTTAAATAACATTCTAAATGTCAGGTCCCTGATTCATTAGTCTTTTGGGAATGAAAGCTCATGCTATAATTATAGCAGCATTCCAAACCTTGATCACACTGACAAGTAATAATTTTTTTCTAATAATTAGATCTTGTTCAGTTGATTTGTGAACATCATGTTCATTGATATCTTTACTTGGTTTTTGTTCATAATTGTTTGTAAGTAAGCCTCTCTCATTGTGGTTCCTATGCTGTGATTATCAGGAGAGATGGGGGAATGGACTGGCATTAGCAGGGGACTTTCAGACCTTGGACTGCCTGTGTGGTCAGTTAGCTTCAGTGCTGGGATGTTGATTGCTTGAAGGGTTCTGGACTTAAACAAGCCCTGGTTGAAGCCCCAATGCATGCTCACTAAAAAGTAGCAAAGGGGCGTTTTAGCATGAGAGAGAACATCTTTGCATGTTAATGAAGGATTTATATTTTTAAGAAATGAAGATTTTTCTCAACATGTACCCAAGTAAACAATAAGAGGAGGTGTGCTGGGATGGGGGCAGTGAGGGCACCTGGCAGCATGGGGCATGGCTGTTCTGCCCACAGTGACCACCACCCCCCAGAGGCAAGGGAACAGGGTAGGCTGCAATGTGTTAACCAGCATGAGCTGTTGCTCTCTGAGACATTCTATTTGCTAGAAGAGCAGCAGCATGCTGCAGCCTGGTCTGGCTGTGCAGAGGGGTCAGGCTGGGGACCTTGCTAGCTCCAAATGGGCAATGCTTTGCAGGCACCTCATCAGAAGGCAGCAATCTTACCCATCTCTTAGCTAAGGTCATAGGGTCTGCACATGGATTCACTTTAGCACGAAGGAAGTGTTAGCAAGGAAATAGACTCTCAGGGTCCCAAGCCAGTGTCTTAACAATGAGACAAGCCTTGGTTTTGCAAAGCTGCTTTTTAGGAGAAGCTCCAATGAGAGTATACCTCAGGAGGGAAGGACTCCAGGTATGAGGAGAAAACCTGTAAGAATGATGAGCACAAAGAAATTTCCTCAAGACCTGGCAAAAATTTCTGCCTTCCTCATTTACTAAAGAGGAGCAAATAGGTCGAGATACACTTCTTCCTCTAAGCTTTCCAATCTCACTTTTTTTCTTTTTTGACCCTTACTTCACATACTGCCTGTCTATCCTGTTATTCAATGAAAAATTCTATTAGAGGTATAACAATTACCTAGAATTTAAATCAGGTACTGTTGTGCTGCTTCTTTTCCATCTCAATTATACAGAACGCAATTAAAAGTTCCTTAGAATAAGACCCTCACTGTTTTATGAACACCAAACCATACTAAGAATATTCTACCCGGTGACCTTTGTCTGCACATGATTACAGTCTAAGGCATTCTTAAATCATTTCCTAAGTTATTTCTAGTGCTGTTTCATGGTAATCTTAAATACCTAGGAATTACCAGGGGTTATTGCCCTATTTTCAGAGCTTGGCAGCTAGATATGTAATTTTGTGCTCCGATACTACCAGCATACGTTGTTAGTTTTCCTAAATCTGAATTTTAAAATAAATGTTAAAATTGCTTTTTAGATAGTAGAGATAGATTTATAATTTGTCTTTAGAACTTTTACTAAAAGAACCATACAAAAATATGTCTCTATAAAAACACCCATGCTTTCATGTGCTAAAACTAACTGTATATTTTAAGCAATTTCATGATCCTATTAAATGATCATACTTCTGGAGTAAACTTATTAATGGAATTTAAACTCTGCACTATTGCTGCATGTTATGTGCAGAAGAGGGTGAGTGGAAATGGTCATGTATGTGCTGCAGGTCAGCACAGTGGTTTCACTCAGCAAGTAATCTGTATAGTATGAAACATTTCTAGGGAATGGGATGTTACTCCACCAGCCTGAAATGAGCTATTTCTTTACCTCTGGGTTATAAGGAAGTGAACGTGGATAAGGATGGATAAAATTACTAGCATGTGATAGTTCTTTGTGAAGCAGGTGTATGGCATTAACATTGTTTTAAATGGTCTCTTGCAGATTAGCAGTACTCTTTGCAACCTACAATTAGAAAGTGTTGTCAACTGAGACTAACCTTGTGTGCTGTGAAGGCTGCATTGATCAAAATCACCAGGTCAGGTCAAAAGGACCTTTGTGCTCCCAGGCTGACCTGCTGAATGTGGGACTCAGTTCCTAACCAAGTGGTTATTACATTTGTCTCATGACTCAGTGTTGATCAGAAGAAATGTTTCCCTTTTCTTGTATCAAGGTCCACCTCCCTAAGAAAAGCTGTAAGTGAAACAGGGAAAAACACAGGAAGCAGAAGATCATTCTTAATAAGCATATTCAAAAACATTGAAAAATTACTCAGAAACATTGAAACTAAACTCCTTTCCCAATATTAAAGAAATTAAATGCAAATAACCCTTCTGCTCCATATTGTGTATTTTAACTCTGTGCTGCAGCAGTTGTTTTGCAACTGCCACAATTATTTTGACATCTAGTAGTTGACGTGAAAGTATATTGGTTTCATTCTAGAACTAGTTCACTCAGTGACAGGTTGAAACCATAGAAGTTTTACAGAAATCATAAGAATAACGATTTGGGCTGTTTTAATAGTATTTTTTGAGACTGCATCACATAGTTTCCCTGTTTTATTTTCCCACCCCAATTGTGTGAGTTCCACTTGGTGTTGAATATGTTTCAGTTTTAACATACCTTTTTTCCTCTCTATATTCATATGTGTTTCTTTTTATTTTCTTAAAACTAGGTTCATTAATGGGGTATAAAACAATTTTAATGCTATAATGCACTCAGCTCTCTAGCCTATCCTTCAATAGTCTCGATATCTCCACATGGCTGAAGGAGGATGACCTCCTGTCATCCATAGTAATGTAATTAAATCCTGGAATACAGTGAAAAGATCTTGTTGAAGAGCCAACTGCCTCTTAGGGACAGCAGCGATGTGTCACTGGAGTTAAATTTGTCCCTTGTTTATTCTGTACATATATATTCTTTTTTTTTCGTAAGCATGTAAAACTGGCTCTGGATGTATTAGTCTGTCTCGGTTTTGCCTATGCACTCCAAGGTATGGCAGCAATAATGACTCATTATATGAAGATGTGGGTTGGGTATGGAAAACTCCAGAGGGCCTTGAATGTTTTGAAAAGAACCTTGAAATCCCAAATGACATATGAAGAAAATTTGACTGCACTGTGAACTGTACTCTACAATATTCCACAAACAAATCAAGATTCTTATACTGGAAAAATCTAGGTCCAGATCAGTTCTTTCAGTCAAATCCTTTAGATTTGTAACAAAACAATTGAGCGAACAGACATCTTTTAATTCTTGACTTTCCTTCCTCTGTCTGTCCAGACTAAGAAATCTCCTCTAAGACAAAATCCTGGCTGGTAAGTGGATTAGCAGTGGCAGATGTCTCTCTACCACTCTTCTTCTACTCACTTCTTAAAAGTCAGTAAAGCCCCTCTTTCATTCCACCGCTTGCTGGCATTTTGTTGCTGGGACTGCTACAGGTGTACAGGCAGGTAGTTTCAGTAAGACATAGTCAAGGTCTTTGTAAGTACAAAAGAAGGAGTTTCACTGTGATAATTCCCTCCTGTTCCAGGTTTCATTAATATCCTTATGATTTTAGGAATTTGTATCCTCATCTTTTATTAGCCCATCACTTCCATTTTTCAATCACTTTCCCTTCCTTGAATGTCCTCCTGTTTACTCCTCATATGTTGTAGTCCTGAACTTAAAGCTTCTTAACAAATTACTTCATTTTACCAAGAAAATGTGCAAGATGACAGCTAAATAAGTAAAGTTTTAGCAGCTGGGATGTATAATGTGCTTAAGTCCTAGGGTTTTGAACTGATCCAAGCAGGTATTTGTAGCAGTAATAATAATAACAGGACTAGTAGTAATAACAATGATGATGATCATCATCCTCAAACTCAAACAAGATGCCAGTATGACCTTTCTAGTTTTCCAATACCTCTCAATTGGGACCAAAGGCAAATGAGAGATCAACACTATATTAAAGACAATACTTCATTTTCTCTCTCTCTTGTTGTGGTTTGGTTTTTTTTTGTTTTGGTTTTTTGATTTTTTGTTTTGTTTTGTTTTGTTTTGTTTTGTTTTTGGTTCCATTATCTTTTGGTGTGCATTCTTCACTTTTTCAAGAACTTGCTTTTATACACACCTTTGTTAACAAGTGATGCATGTAAAACAGTCAGGAGGTAGTGCCCAAAATGTGAAACTCAACTGCTCATGGTTAATCTTCTCAAGTGTTGTATAACTCTGCTGTGAACTCTATGCCCCAAGATATCAGTGATAACTAAGTTAATGTCTTGAGGTTGAATATGTTAAAGACAGATAAATGCACCAGGGCTTACCCAGTACACAGGAATCATCCCCAGCTCACTGTGGCTCTCAGCCATGTGTTAACTGGATGAGGTCATATTAGTTGGGTAAAGTATCTTATTGGTGTATCCTTATCTGTTATATCTTCCATGGGTACCTGCTTTTGACCACTGTCAGAGAGAAGATACTGAGCCACAGAGAGCTTTCTGTACGGCCTATTTCAAGTGGTCTCCTGTAGGATACTAGATAAGCTAAAAACCTAGATATCCTTTTACTTTCAGCAGGCAGCTTTTGCTGGGTTTGGACTCTAGACAGAATACAGTGGGAAACCTGCCTAGAATCCATTGCAATGGGGCTGAAAGGAAGGAAACACTCGACTTTAAGTCTTTTCATTGTTGAGAAAACCTCACTCTAGTATGACAAAGGGATGTATCAGGGCTTGTGTAGTGCCAAGGCTGGAAGGTCACACCAACGAGCTGTCAGAGGGCATCTCTGATGGTGTAGGTCAGTAGCCTGGGGCCAGCATGGAACCCTTCAAACCACACCCAGAGCTCATAGGAAATACATGTCAAGTAGCAGCTGAGGAGCAGGTAGCATTCCTGCTTACTGGTAGCCTCTCATGTTCTTGTCATTCGGTGGCAGAGAGGACAAGGTGAGGTCTTCCCCTGGTGCTCTGACCCATGTGGGCTCCCAGGATTTCTCAACAGCCTGACATTATTGCTTTGCTGTTTGTATGTTGCACTTGAGAGGCGGCGGGCGTTGGCCGAGTGGTGTAGGCCCCCGCCTGTGGAGCCCGCTCCTCCTCTGAGGACGCTGGTTCGAATCCTGGAGGAACTCGCTGTCGCCGTCCGAGCTGCTCGGCCGTGGCAAGATGAGCCTCAGGAGTAAAGGGAGTGGGGCCAGTTCTGCGCACTCTGTACCTCACTTAAAAAATACATTGCACAGGCTTATCCCAAGATCTTCGTTCGCGAAGTCCAGCCAACAACAACTGGTAGCCTGTGCTGGAGTCACAAAGCACCAAAAGATCCCAGGGATGAAGAAGATGAAGTGCTCACACACATGCACCTGATGTACTGACCAGGCTCAACTTTTCAGAGTTCAACCCTTAAATAGAAAACCTCTGGTATCGTCTATGCTGAAAGCCAGCTGAGATCCAGTCAGATAAAATAAATATCTGCTTGAAACAGGTTTCTGAAAACATGCATGCAAGAAAGGTCATTTTTATGCCTGCCTGATTGAACAGAATACAAAAAAGGGGATGAAATGTTCTATCCACAGCCTCAGTATAGTGATTAGGTTTTCATTTTTATTCAAGAGTCATGTATTGTGTTACTCTACCTCATTTTCAGTTGCATATAATTATGTTTTCCTTTTTTCTTTTTTTTTTTTTTAATTCTCTGCTGCTTTGAATTTGAATGGTATGTCTCATTCAAAGGGCCCTTGCCCTGCCTTTCCAGGCATTTATCCTCAGAGCTTTGGTTTATTGGGACTGTGCAGAGGCAGTGAGCACACTTTGCTCTTCAGGAGTCAGGGAGTAGGATTCAGGGGCTGTAGCTATACTCATTAGTATTGCTTGGTATAGTGTGTAGTGCATGTCACAGGATGTGAAGATGGTCCATGCCCAGAATACTTATCAGTGTGACATGGGGGGCATGACACACTGCTGAAATCTAAGGGCTTTGAAAATGCTGTAAATGGTGCATTTAATGAGAAAGTTAAAGATCAAACATTGATACACTTTTGGGTTCATGTCTTTGACATGCAGGACTTCTTTTCTTGTCATGTTTTAATGCAGTTTCACAAGTCTGCAGCAACCGAAATTGCAAAATGCTAGGGAATTGTAGATTTGTGAATCTGTGAAACTGCATTTCCAAAGTCATAACTGGAGCTCACAAAAGAGTAGTATTAAATGTAAATCTGAAAATATCAGTGACAACTTGTCTTAAACGTTCCTGATATATTAGGACGCTCTTAATGCAAAGGCACAGCAATCTGTTCTCCTTTCATTGTCAAAAAATAACTCTTGGGGCAGATTGAGTCTATGTAAATAAGTGATTTGAGGAAAGAAGAGGGTCATGGAGGTTCATTGCCTAAACTAGAAAGTAAAAAAAAAAAAAAAAAATCCAGACAACTTAGCTTCACCTTTTAGAACTGAGAGTGTCTTCTTTTTCCTTCTGTGATCTGTTGCATGAAAGTTAAAGTGTTTTTTCCTTCCATGCCAAGCTATAATATATGGCTGTGACAGAGAACACGTTGCTTTTGAACAACTGCTTGTTACATTCGTTCAGTGGAAGCTGATGCTTCAACATATACATCATGTAGGAACTCTGGCAAAAGCACTTGCTCTGGTGGCAGTTTGAATTTGTCTGCTGCTAGGCTGAGCAAAGCTAAACATGTTTGTGTCTGAAGATGGGTTTTGAAAGTAGTGATAGTTCCTTTTTTGTTTGTTTTTTTTACTGTTTTTGCCCCTTGCTTTGTTGCAAGATTTTTTTTTACCAAGTAAGTTGAGCCTCCACATATTGCAATGGGTGAGCATTTTACCTGTAAGACATTTTTAATTAAATATAAAATAACAGGGTTAGACTCTAATAGCTTTATACACTTTTCATTAGAAAGAAACTTGGGTCTTCTGAACTTCTGATACAATCAGAATTCCATGGTCCTGCTCCCTTTTAATTTCAGAGCTTTAACATTCAGGATAAGCATTCTGCCATAGATAGTTTTGCAGTTCGGTGCATTAACTGGTGTAATAAATTATTGATCAGTGGGTGATAGTTTAATGTTTGATCAATATGCTGAAGTATTAAAAAATAAAAATGAATCCTAGGCTGAAAAGGTCTTCCTTCCTTAGTAGAGAGAGTGCTTAGGACTCTTTAGCCTTTCTGTCCTTCACAGTATGGAGGCCAGAAAAATTCTGTAAGAATTTAGTCATTAGTTACGCCTTTAGTTACCTTATATATTTCTATAAATATCACATACATCAGCTCTTGCATATGAATTTATCACTTTTTGGACATGAAGGTTACCTAATTTACAGTAAGCAGCGAAATGTTTTAAAGGAGGTTACCACTATCATCTACATGAGTTTAACTCAACTTGATGGTAATGTTTTGCATGTTTCACAAAGGAAATAATTGGCTGCTGGATTTTGTATGAAATCGTTGGGGTTTTTTTACAGTTGGGAGGGGAAAGTCACTTAGATTCACATTTCTGATGAAGTACTACTGGAATAAAACCTTGAAACATTAAGGAACACCCAAGAGGGGAGACATAAAGTTTATGAGAGTATTTGTAATTGTTCTCCTTATATGTGTTTATGTGTCCATCAAAATGATTTTATCTAGAGGTTCATTTATTCCAGACAATGTTCTAAGAAGCCGTGTAAGCTGACTGACAGGTAATTGCATGAAGCCATACGGCAAAGCCTCTTCAGTTAATTAAAGGAGACTGCAGGGGCAAAATTGTGTCTTAGTGAAGATACTCAACAATTTTCTTATATATTTGCTAATTTTCCTTACTAAATGATCTCTCTAAATCCACAGCACATGGAGGCCATGCATGTTTTGGATGCTGAAATGATTTTTCATTCACCTTGAAGCACTATGGAAGTAGAAGACTTAGTGAATTTAAAGTTTTCCTTAATTTTTTTAACTACCTCTTTCTACAGATGGATTGCCTTCCATGTGACTGTAAAAATGTCTCTCCATCTCTGTAAAGAATTCTTTTGTTAGGTATTTGGTAATCATGAACCATGGAAGGAGCTATAAAAATGTACATTTTATAAGATCATGCAAATAGATCAAACATCTTTTGGCATAATTTGAACAACAGTAATAAAAATCTCATAATTTGAAAATAAAAAAAGGCTTCTTTGGGCTTTCACAGGTAATAATGTGCTCATGATTACACACTAGGTTGCCAGGCATTAGCTAAGTCCTGCTTAACAAACCTAAATTCCTCTTATAACAAGGTAACCCACCTAGGTGATCAAGGGAAGCCAGTTGATGTAATCTTTTTGGATTTCAGTTAGGGTCTCAAAACTGTCTCTCACAGGATCCTTCAGGGCAAAATGTGCAGCACAGCTGGATAAACACATCATGTGGTGGGTGAGCAATTGGCTCACAGGTCAAGCACAGCAGGTAACAGTGAATGGGGCAACATTAGACTAGACCTGCAGGGAGACCTGGACAAATTAGAGGGATTGGCAATCCCCAGCCATAGAAAGTTCAACAAGGGGATTCTGCACCTGGGATGGGGCAACCCTGCATGTTGCTACAGACTGGGGAATGAGCTGCTGGAAAGCAGTACCACAGAAAGGGACCTGGGGTTCCTGGTGGATGGCAGTTGAGTCTGAGACAGCAGTGCCCTGGCAGCCAGGAGGGCCAACCCTGTCCTGGGGGGCATCAGGCACAGCATCGCCAGCCAGACAAGGGAGGAGAATGTCCCGCTCTGCTCTGCACTGGGGTGGCCTCACCTGGAATACTGTGGGCAGTTTGGGGCATCACAATATAGGGAAGATTTTAAGATCTCAGAGAGTGTCCAAAGGAGGGCAACGAAGATGGTGAAGGGCCTTGAGGGAAAGCTGTAAGAGGAGCAGCTGAAGGCACTTGGTCTGTTCATCCTGGAGAAGACTGAGGGGAGACCTCATTGTAGTTACAACTTCCTTGTGAGGGGAAGAGAAGGGACAGACACTCTTCTCTCTGGTGATCAGTGACAGGATTCAAGGGAATGGTCTGAAATTGTGTCAAGGATGTTTAGGCTGAATATTAGAAAAAGTTTCTTCCATCAGAGGATGGTTGGGCACTGGAACAGGCTCCCCAGGGCAGTGGTCACAGCACCAAGCCTGACAGAGTTCAAGAAATGTTTGGACAATACTCTTAGGCACAGGCTGTGACTGCTGGGGATGGTCCTGTGCAGGGCCAGGGGTTGGACTCAATGATCTTTGTGGGTCCCTTCCAACTCAGCATATTCTGTGAGACTGTGATTATGTGAAATTAGTTCTTTCTGGGGGCCATCATTAAGCCATGCCAAACAAGAAAAGGTTTCTCTCTGGTGGGTGACTGAAGAGTCTCTGAGAAATAACATAGGTTTTACTTTGTCAAGGCTGCTTCCTTGTTCTTGTTTTTAGTTGTCTTATAGGCCATTAATGCCATATTTCCTTAGCCTCCCAGCACCTAAAGGGGGCCCACAAGAAAGCTGGAGAGGAAGTTTTCACAAGACCATACAGTGAAGGAAGGCAGGTTTAGATTATATATTAGAAAGAAATCCTTTACTATCTGTTCAAGACCAGGCTGGATGGGGCTCTGAATAATCTGGTCTAGTGAAAGGTGTTTGTGTCCAGGGCGGGAGAGTTGGAGTGAGATGATCTGCAAGGTCCCTTCTGACCCAAACCATTCTGTGAATCTATGAATTCCACCAGGAAAAATACTAAGAAAGGCTACAGGCCATGGTGAGTAGAGATACATGATGCTAGAGTGGGAGTTGCATGTGTAGCTGCATCTCTTCCTTGGGCATCATACAATGCTATTAGAGACAGCTGAATATATCATAATTAAATATTGCTCTATATTGCCATTCATGTATTTAGTAATTCTGATAGTATATATTTTTTATGTAACACTAACAGATTTTATCAAGTGTAAACAATGATGTAGGATGCTAAGAGTTGGTCGATTTCATTCAGAGTTATAAAATGGGATAGAAATAGATCAGGACATTGAGTAACGAGGGACCTCATGTCTCCTCCTGCTACTTAGTCATAGAGACAATATTGTGAATAAGCCATGGCCCACAGTGGTCTGGGCAAAATGCACCATGGCCATCCTGCTCTCCAAGGAATCTGTGCACATCTACCAGGAACAAACACTGCACTTCTTGTCCATAGCTACCTCTGCTAAAGATAAGAGGGCCATTTGATGCTAAATTTGGCAGATATGGCAATATCTACCTCTTATTCCTGCTGGAAAGCCAGGAAAGGGTACACATGAAGAGAGGCAGGATTGAGACGTAAAGGAATAATGAAGGGTTTCCACAGGATACGCATGCTACAACCCAAAGATGTCAGAAAGTGACCTGAGAAGAACAATTGAGAAGACATCGGATACGAGGAGCTGAGATAACATAAACATTCAAAGTTTCAAAATAAAAAGATGAAATATGGCTGTACAGAATCCTTTTATTGAAAAAACTGAAAAAACGTGAAACAATCCCAAACCAAAACAGAGAATAAACAAACAAAACCAACAAACCTGAAAAGTCCTTGAGTATACCCTGAGTAAGACTTTAAGGTTCATGCAATGGATTGATAAAATAATTTTGCTACTAATGCTTTGAGAAAACACAAAATTATATAAACATTAGATTGGCATCATGCTTTGTGTCCTTGTTACAGTGTTAGAATCTAGTGGAATTTTTCTTCCCCCTACCACCAGAATGAGGGGCGAATGGGCGTATCTTCCTCCATTGCCTCTAACAAAAGAAGCAATGCACCGGTGATTTACGGAGTGGGGGAAGCGGACAGTCTGGTTTTGCAGTTGGAAGAGGAGAGACGGCTCAGAGAGAAACCGCTGCCCGAGTTTGGTTTCTTTCCTTGTTTTCCTCACTTTTTTTTTTCCCAATCCCTAGATTTTGCGGAGTTCCTTGTACCCAAGAGAGAGGGAGACGACATCGCTAGCTGGGGACTCTTACATCGGGCTTTCCTGAGGGAGTTCAGCGGCGGCCAGCCCAGACGTGAGGGGCCTTTACATCAGAGGCTCCAGCCCAGAGGCAAACAAACCACAAGCCAAGGGAAGAGGATCCCAGCCCTTTGCCCTTCCTGAGCGGCTTCTCCCCACCGACCCCACAGAGGGATTTGCACAGCTTTCGGAGGGACACGCCAAAGCCTTTCTTCCATCCACCAACCCCCCGGGGGCAGCCCAGCACCGGCCACTCATCTCATCGCCTGCTGTCCGTAAATACCACTGTGCCCGACGGGGACAGACTGTGGAGGGGGGTTTGGTTCAGGGGGTTTATTCGTTCAGTCCTGGTTGTTTTGTTTCCCTCTTGAATATATATGTATATCATAGCTAGGAACTGTTATCCTTCCATTTATCATGTCTTAATTAGAAATTAGTTTTGAAATTAAAGGAGGCTTGTCTCCCTGCTTTAGTTCCTAGTCCAACAAATTTTCTGACTTCTTTAAACTTAGACAGTCCTGTACCCTGCAGCACAGCTGCCACCAATGATGACTGGGGGACAAAAGAGAGATCACAAAATATGTTGACATCTATTTTTCCAATAGGTCTTCTAGTGAAGATCTAATGAATCCTGTGAGAGCTCTGCTCACAGTCACCTACTGCTGCACTGGTACCCAGTTTACCCAGCATCATGAACTTCAGCCATACAGGTCATTGCGCTGTAGTTGTCCTGTGAGACCAAGCTTTAGCTCTTTTTAATTTGATTTACAGCTTTTCCAGAGGCCAGATGTGTAAAAAACAGTTTTGCCACCTACTTATGCTGGAGTTACTTTGTTACTTCGTTGATTATTCAGAAATGGATGCATGCAAGTTGATAAAATGAGTGAGAAAAGTGACCTTTGTAATTCATAGTAGTAATCTCTAACACATTTAAATGATAGTACAAAGAATCATTCTTCTTTGGTGCCAGTCATTTTAAGTAAGTTTGATGTTGGTGATAGAATTCCTTGAGAAACCAGGCATAAGATAAAAATACTGTCTCAGCCTCTGGTCTGTAGTAGTAATAAAGGAAAACACTCCAATGATACACAGACTTCTGCATGTCAAAAATGCTTGTCAAAATTGCTAAATTGCTCAAGAATGAAAATATTCAGAAGATTAGCAAGTCGAGATGAGCAGCTGTGTTTATTGTGTTACCCCAGGTTATTCTCCTGTTATTTGTGGTGTATTTCCTGCAAGCATGCAAGCCTGGTGTTTTCCAGATGTTTACATAAAGTTGGCTATAATTAAGATTATAAACTTGAGATATTTGACTGAACCCCCCTATTTAGACATCGAGTAATTAAGTATTGGTTAGTCTGTTTGACATGCTTGTGCTGCATAAAATCATGATAAAAGTGTTTGGGGTGAAATGAAAAGTTCGAGTGTCTATAAAGAAGGAGGCAGACCAGCTGACAGAGGGTGACAATATGGGCAGTGTTTTCAGCTGTGGAATGAATGTTCCCAAAGTCCAGGCTCCTAAGCCAACCGTACAGTTTGTGTGGACTTAACCCATCCCATGCTTTAGGGAAGCCATCCTGGCTGCTGAAGAATGAATGCTGTGTAATGGTTGTGTGGGTTAGAAGAATTAACATACTGGTGTGCCTTCTCTTTGTGACCAACAAGTCATCAAGAATATCAGAGGCAGCAGAAATGCTGGCTGCAGTAAACTTCATTGGAAGTCAGTATTTTGGGATCATTTTAGTCATAGCTGGCTCTTGAATGGAGGAGAACTAGTTGGGAGAAGGGAGGAATGGCAGAAAAGGGAACAGGACCATGACCACACCAATGCCCCCCAAAATGGTGCTTTGCTGTGCCTTGCTTGCTCCCTTCAGTATGGGGCAGTCCTGTGTTTACCATGCCATTGAAGAATTGACTTCAAGTTGCACTAGGATAGGTTTAGATTGGATATTAGGAAAAATTTCTTTACTAAAAGGGTGTCCAGGCATTGGAACTGCCAACCTAGGGAAGTGGTGGAGTCATGATGCCTGGAGGCGTTTAAATCATGTGTGGATTTGGAACTTGGAGACACAGTTTAGTGGTCAACAGAACGGTATTGGTTTAACGGTTGGAATTGATTATCTTTGAGGTTTTCTCCAACCTTAGTGATTCTATGATTCCATACTCCTGTAGCCTTCTCCACGGACACACCCTTG
>VXAU01004822.1:0-19069 GCA_013399695.1 Formicarius rufipectus
CTGTGTTGCCTTCACTGGGCTCAGCTTTCAAACCCAGGGCTCCACCTGCCAGTCCCTGGCACCCACCCCACAGCACGTGCCATGGGGGCTCCAGTGCACTCACATCGCTGGCGATGTCCCGGGAAGCTTTGGCAGACTTGATGGGAATGGCATCTGCCCGCATGTCGTAGCCCTTCTTCTTCTCCTCCTCCATGGCCAGCTTGTACAGTTTCTGCAACACACACCACAGTGCCCTCAAAACACCCTCCTTCCACCACACACCAGCCTCCAGCCACGCACTCTGCACCCACCACCCACCTCGCTGAAGTTCACTTTGTTCTGCTGGGCCAGCAAGATGCCAGGGGTGTCGGGCATGATGTGGATGCTGGTCTTGTCCTTCTCCCAGGCGGACGTGTACGAGCGCTGCAACAGGACCACAAGGCCAAATAGGACCAAACACACACAGGCCAACAACCCCAAACACCAAACCAGCCCAAGGAACAACACCAAGGCCCCTCTGCCTTGCACTCACTCAGGAATGCCTGTCTGCTCCTCACCCAAACCTTTCCAGGCCTTCCCCCTTTTCCACACTGCACCCCACTCCTGCCCCAACCACAAAAAACACAATCCCCTCTCCAATCAAGGAACTCCAATCCCTGAGGCAAGAGGATGCCACATCCCCCTTGCACACCCTGGGCCCTGCAAGGACAGAGCCCAGTGCCCCGGGAAAGGAAGGGCCCATTTGCTGCAGGAGGCAAAGACAAAGCCATCTCACGTGGTCCATGATTTGCGAGTTGTGCTTTGCCAGAACCATGGGCATCGAGTCGGGCAGGCTCGTGAATTTGATGGTGTCCGGGTGCTGCCGGTACTTCTTGTCACTCAGGATCTGGCTCGCCCTCTTGTTCTTCTCTGCGTCCAGAGAACCAAGTGGGGACCAGCCAATGCCCCTCAGCCACTGCAGGTCAGACTTGTACACGTTCTGCAAGGACACACCAGGACACAAAGAGCTCAGCACCCTCCTCGCTGCATTCCAGCACTTCTCCTCCCAAGGGAAGCTCTGCTCAAGGGAACACATTCCCCCTGACCGACCCACCAACCAACCACCAGGAAGGGCACTCGTGTTAAACTCAGCTTCTCACTAATGCAAACAGCTCTCAAGCAATCCACAGACCTTCCCCCTCCATCTTTTCAGTCACCACATCACAGACATGTCCCATTTGGCAATCTCCAGTTCCATGGAGCCAAGGGAGGAGCCTTTTATCCCACCTCCTGAGGCTCCTCGTTCCATTCTCCACTGCACACAGCACTTGCCTTTGCCAACTCTTGGTCCCCCAAAAGGAGATATTTGACTCTCTTCCCCTGACACACTCTCACCTCCTCCAGCAGTGGAACAGAACACAGGACACACTTCTGGGTGTCCCCCAGCCAGCACACAACCACTTACATCACTCTGCAGGTCATACACTGTCTTGGCATGGACCACGTCGTTCTGGTCGGGCAGGCAGGTCCAGCGGTGCAGAGGGTGCCGATAGTCGGCGTCACTGACCAGCTCCTGGCACTTCTTGGCCAACACCACCCCCAGCATGTCCACGGGGCTACTGAAGCGTGTCTTGGTCTTCTCAAAGTCCTTCTTGTACTCCCTGTCACTCTGGATCTTGGCCACGTGCATTGACCACATCATCTTGGGGTCGTCCTCGATGTTGCGGGCACCAATGTGGTGGCCCAGCTGCTTTCTGTAGGCAGTTTTGTATTTGTACTGGTGGAACACAGAAACAACAATTAGCACATCTTGTCAAGCTGCAAGTCCAGTTTCTCTGTTACTACAGTGGTTGATCATTTAACATCTAATGGATTTTAATTTGTTTGTTTCCCCAACATTTTAAGCATTTTATATAAGGTCCAGGGGATATTAATAGATCTGTTTTATATATACACACTCTCATTTTAAATTATTGTATTTTATTTAATTACCTTTACAGCATTAAGAATTACACAACCTTGGAGGAGGAAGCAATAAAACGGTGCTACAATTTTAGAGTTCTCCTCCTTTTAAATATAATCCATTTTTATCCAAAAATACGTCCCCTCTCTGTGCCCCACTGCAAGTCCTACCTCACTGGCAATGTCCCTGGAGGCCTTTGCTGCCTGGAGGGGGATGGCATCAGGAGGAAGGTCATAGCCCTTCTTCTTCAGCTCTTCATATCCTACCTTGTAACGTTTCTGTCACAGAAGGATTCAAAGGAATTATTGCAAATAAATCTTTGCACAGAGTTATTCAATGGTACAATTTTCCCATATTGAAAATAAAGTTCCCAAGCACAATTTAATTCATCAAGTTCCATAACTTGCTCTTAATGACTTATATTTTGCAATTGATGATATAGCATATTTAAAAATTGCTATCTGAATGTTTTCTGATATTCTCATTCAAGATCCAAGTTTTCTTCTCCCAAATGCATTAGTCTGAATGATCCACAGGGCCTTCTCCAGGGGTGAATAACACAACCCTGTGACTCTCCACACAAAATTCCACATTCAATATCTTTGTCTTCTGGAGTTCTCATGACAGAACTGCTGGGATTTCTTTACTTTTGCATATAGTCTGTATTTGTTTCTTTATAACCAGGATTTTTATGTGAATGATATGATTTTATATAATTCTAAAGAGGCAATTTAAAGCAATCAGACATTTCCACAAGAATGACAGGCTTACTAAAAAGTACTGAAATATCTACATGATCAGTAGAAAACTGGTAACATATTGTATATTTTCCCAGTATTTCTTATATTCTAGTAACTTCTCTTCCACTTTAGACTCAGAAATTCCCCTCAATCTTCCCGGTGCATCAGGAAAAATCCCAGGTGTGTTTATGGTGTTAGAATTGCAGAATGACACTCCTGTTTTTCAAAGGAAAAGCACAATTGTAATTCCATCAAGGACAACTGTAGAGACACACTTACATCACTTGTGTTAATCAGGTTTGATTTAGCCAGCAGAATTTCAGGTGTGTCAGGCATGATGTGAACCTGAGTCTTGTCCTTGTTCCAAGCTTCTCTGTAGAGGATCTGAAAGAGCAAACCAAAGCCCTGCCTGACCCAAGGCTCCCCTGCACAGCAGCAATTTCAGTTCACCTTTGCTCTGCATTAGCAAAGTAAAGCTGCACGATGCAAGAATTAAGAATGGAAACAACAGAAGAGATTAAAATCACTTCATACTGTGATTTCTTACTGAAACATAACCTACTTTTCCTTCTTTGCATCCATGCCAAGGAAACAGCATTAAGGCAATATATTTACATGATAACCAGTACAGGTCTTATTTGCAGCTATTACTGGGTAAGTTACCCAGCACTAAAAACCTGATCTTCTGAAGAGGGCACAGTGATGATGAGCAATGAGGCCCTGACTGCAAACATCTGCTGTTTGTCTATTTTAAGCTCATTGTTTTGATATGGTGACCATTTAAAAATGTATATTAATGTAACTATTTCTTGAATCCCACATTCTGCCTCCAGAGGCAACTTACATCACTTCTGTTTTTGGCATTAGACTTTGCCAAAACAATATCCATGGCATCTGGGATACTTGTGAACTTGATGGTGTCTGGGTGCTGCCGGTACTTCTTCTCACTCAAGATTTCAGAAGCTTTCTTGTTCTTTTCAGATTCCAGAGATCCCAGAGGACTCCACCCAATGCCTCTGAGCCATTGTAGGTCTGACTTGTACAAATTCTGTTAAGGATGAAAATCAAAGCCATAGCAGATTATTTCACTGATCATTTCTTAAACCCAATGAAAAGACTAACTGGTATTTCAGCTTTGGTCTGATCTATACTGACATCAAAGGAGTTATTAAAGATACTTTCCAGTAATTTTACAAGAAAACGAGTGAATTAAACCCAGAGGAAACTTACATCACTCTGCAGTTCGTTGACCCTCTTTGCCTCTGTGACATCAACCTGGTCTGGCAGGCAAGTCCAGCGGTGCAGTATATGTTTGTAGTCTACGTCACTGACCAGCTCCTGACACTTCTTAGCCAGGAGGAAGCCCAACATATCCACAGGCATATTAAACTTGGTCTTCCACTTTTCAAAGTCCTTCTTGTACTCCCTGTCGCTCTGCATTTTAGCCACTTGCATGGACCACAACATCTTGGGATCATCCTGCAGGCTGCGGAAGCCGATGTGGTGTCCCTGCTGCTTGCGGTATCCTTCCTTGTACTTGAACTGCAACCAGAGCGAATGGCCATCAGCTGGCACGGTCAAGGAGCAGTACGTTCTCCAGCTCAGTTACCACTGCCCATCAAGTACCCCTGCAAGTGGCCCAGGACAGGCTGGATGGGGCTTGGAGCAACCTGGGCTATGAAGGTGTCCCTGCCCATGGGACTGGATGGGCTTTAAGGTCCCTTCCAACCCATTCTGTGACTCTGTGATTTTATAAATAAGCAAATTGTTAGCACTGCATGTAAAGTTTGAGTAGCCCCTTGATTGAAGATTGGTGGCAGTGAATGCTCTCTCGGGGAAGGAACAGAGTCCCTGGAGAGGAGGAGGGCTTGGCTAGAAGGGTCTCCTGTGCCTCTGATTCACAGTGCTCAGAACTCCCTAAGACTGACACACTGAAACGTTTTGGTGGAAAACATAATCAACAGTGAAAAATGCAGATGCTTAAGCACTGGAAACATTTCCTGATGAGTAACACAAGCTCTTTCAGAAATGCAGGGGCTGTATTTGTATCAAGCTGTGATAACAGCAGCACATGTGTCAGCACATCTGTTTCAGGGCTGTGAGGAGGATTTCTCTGTGGAGGCACTGGGTTAATTGGACCAGATTTGCTGCTGCTCTGGAATGGAAACATTCCAAAGAGCAGACAGGTACTCCCTTTGTATCACTAACGATTTCCTGGATGGACCACAAACTCTGGACTTGTTAAGATGCCAGAGAGAGCCTTGGTACATTGTTTCCTGCACTGGCAAGAACAGACCAGGAAGGGGTTTTGACAACCATGTTGGGTTTGACCCCAAGCCACACCTCAGCAGGGAGGTGTGTGTCGATCTAGTGTGACTGCAGGGTGTGGTAACTCCACCAAGTGTGTGTCCCAGCGCCAGAAATGCTGCTTACATCACTTGCAATGTCCCTCGAAGCTTTGGCAGCCTTCACTGACATGGCTTCAGGTGTGAGGTCATAGCCTTTCTTTATCATTTCCTCCCAGCCAAGCTTGTAGAGTTTCTAAAATTGAAAACAACATTCATTAAACAGTCCTAGTAACATGTATGACCCCTTCTATTTAGATACAGTAATGACCCATATTACTAAATTCTGGGCACCTCACAGGCTTCAGACAGAAGGGCTGCTGGAATGGGAACTGAGAAATGGGAAACTGATAAACAAGGAATGCTGGTCTTCCAAGGCTTAGGAGAGGGATTGAATAGGTTTGCAGCACTGCAGCAGCTTCCTACCAGAGCTTCTCTTGGGGATTTGAGACATATCTAGGGAATTTGAAATGTATACACCTGGAATAACTGTTCACTTGGCTTAACCAAATTGTCATTATGAAGGGTTTCATGCAGCCATTCCATAGTCTAGCTAGTCTGTGCACAGTGCATTTTGAGTACAGGCACTTGCAAGTCAAAGCTTTGCCTCTGAGCAAGGATGCAAAGTACAACCTGAGGATTTTTTGCTTTCTCCTATTTGAAAGCTCACAGAAGAGAGGGAATCACTGCACATATTTTTTTCCCATAGGTTAAAAATATACTCAATTAACTTGTAGTTTCATAGTAAGGAATTTTAAACTGATTTCTATGTTAAGCATAGAGTGTGCCTTATGCCCTTCCAGATTTCCAAAACAAGACTTACATTTTCCATACACCATAATGCAATTTAATCTGTTAGTGTGCTAGTCTGAAGCTGGTACTTAATGTTACTCTGAGAATATTAGTCACATGAAAATTCTTGCCTCTGTTCTAAATCCCTGGTAGATATTAATTTAAAATGTTAGCAGGAAGAATTAAAAAACTCTACCTGACTGTAGTTTGTCTTGTTCTGTTTCGCCTGGAGAATATCTGGTGTATCTGGCATCACATGGACCTGAGTTTTGTCCTTCTCCCAGGCTTGAGTATAAGCGTGCTGTGGATTAAAAATTCATCAGATGTGTACTTTGGGTACTGATGGGTAAAAGGATGTATGTGGTGGTTTAGATTCATTTTACTGTGTAAGAATCTGATCCAAAATTAGCTGAATTATTTATCAGTCTTGCTTCTAATGAAAGACTTTCAGGACCAATAACTTCTATATAAGAATGGGAAGAAGAGAGGTTAGAGAAAAATGGGAAAAGATTTTTTAGCCAGTGCTATTTATCAATAACTGTTTCATTAAGAAACAAAATGAAGGAAGAGGAGCCTGTGTCAGGAGTTTTTCCCAGGGAAGTGCTGCTCCATGAAGTTGGTGACAGAGATTCAGAGGCTGTTTATTGGAATGGGTTCTGTGTGAATGTTGGCCTAATTCTCCCCCTAAAGACTCACTTTGTTCATGATATTTGCATTCTGCTTTGCCAGGACCAAGTCCATGGCATCATTGTTCTTGGAGAAGTGGAACTGGCTGGGGTGCTGCCGGTACTTCCGATCACTTGCAATCTCCGTGGCTTTCTTGGACTTCTCCACATCCAGTGAACCGATGGGACTCCACCCGATGCCCTTGAACCACTCCTTGTAATCCTGCTTGTACTCATTCTGCCAACCAGAACACAAAAGGAAAGCTTACAGTCCACCCTCAGGCCCAGGGTGTGACTCGTGGGGATGGTGCTGTGCAAGGCCGGCAGTTGGACTCCATGATCCTTGTGGGTCCTTCCAGCTCCGCTCATTCTGTGAAGCAGCTCACACAAAATAATCCCCTTGTTTTAATGATGTGATGGAAAACCAGGAAAGAAGCCCCCAGAAGAAACAGGCACTCACATCACTCTGTATCTGGTTCATGTTCCTGTACAGCTCCAGGCTCATGGCATCTGGCAGGAGCATGTACTGGTGGATCAGGCGTTTGTAGTTGGTGTTGGTCACACGGTCTTGGGCCTCCTTGGCTGCCACCACGCTGAGGGCATCAGAGGGGGTCTGGTAGTGGGTCTTGCTCATCTCATAGGCCTTCTTGTACTCCCTGTCTGACTGCATCTTTGCCACCTGCATGTAGTGCACGAGCTTGGGGTCGTCCTGCAGGCTGCGGAAGCCGACGAGCTTGCCCTTGTCTTGTTCATAACCTAGTTTGTATTTGTACTGCAACAACACAGAAACAGAGACTTTAATTGGGTTAAACTGGACATGAGGAGGGAACTCTTCCCTGGGAGGGTGGGCAGGCCCTGGCACAAGTTGGGCAGAGAAGTTGTGGCTGCCCCTGGATCCCTGGAAGTGTCCAAGGGCAGGGTGGAGCAACCTGGGATAGTGGAAGGTGTCCCTGCCCATGGCAGGGGGTGGGACTGGACGATCCTTAATTTCCCTTCCAACCCAGGCCATTCCATGATCCCATGATTCCATGACTCATTTGTTTAATAAGGAATACCTATCCTATAGGAAAAATAACCCCCCAAACTCAAATTAAAAGCAGATTTTCACATTGTTAAGAAAACATCCCGAAGCACGAAGAGATGGTGACTTTGCCCACTTTTCCTTAGGGGGCTCTCTAAAGCAAACCAGATATCTGGAGTCTCTCCAAAAGCAGGGTATTTAAACCACTTTCTTAATAAAGGAAATTGCCTTACAATAGTTAATTGTGCTCCTGCCCAAGGTTCAGTGTAACCTGGAGCTCACCTGCTTTTTAACAGCTTTATAAAGGAAAAAATAAAAATATGAAATACACTGATGGAGAGCAAAAGGCAAAGGAAGTCATCAGGTGTGCTTTGATGAAGGTAGATCTTTGGGAAAAGTGTGGGGTTTATTCTTTTCATAGTCTACTTTAGAGTTCCCCAGATCAGCACTAAGATAAACTACCAAACACCAGAATCCAGGCTCAGGAGCTCCACTTCTCTGCACTGTCCCTGTCCTGCTGCAGTTTTGCCTTAGGTGACTGTTCCCAAGGCACTCTTTATCATACCCACAGCACCTGACTCCTAAAAACTAACCACCAAATCAAAGACTTAACCTTGACCTCCACTGGTCCCAAGATTAAAAAATTCAAAATAGTTTCCAAGATCTTTTGCCATTTTTGGGGCAAAGTTTGTGTCCTCTGCACCAAGAAATTTAATGGGACTTTGGGATAATTGCAGCACAGTAGCAAAAAGAATGTAAGTCCATATCTGTTCCAAGAATGATCTCTGAACAATCTGTTTAAACTATGAATATACAACATATATTTATAAGGTATCCAAGCACCATCACTGAGGAATTAACTGCCCTTTTTCACTTTTCCTAACAGTCCTTCACATATCTCCTTATCTTTCCTGCAGATTAACAGTTCTTTAACCCTAGAAATTTATTACAATATATATTACATTGTATCAAATATGTCAGAATTGGTTACAAGCCAGAGGATGAAGAGACTTCATACATTTGGCATAGAAAATTGACTGGTGCCAAGCACTGAACCCTTTACCACATTCAAAATGGATCATTGTTGATTCTAAGAACTCACATCACTGGCAATATCCCTGGAGGCTTTGGCAGCTTTAATGGGAATGGCATCAGCCTTGAGGTCATATCCTTTCTTCCTGGTCTCTTCAAAGGAAGATCTGTACATTTTCTGTCAAAGCAAAAAGAATCATCTTCAAAAAAAAAGCAAAAAATGGCATGTTTTCCCCATAACACAAACATTGGGGAAAAGTTTTCTTTGTAAGGATGTCAGATAATAAAAAAGACACAAATATGTCTATTTGTGCCCACATTCAGTGCACCCTCACAAGCAATACTTTATTTAGCAAATGCAGATGTGACAACTGGTACCAAAACCTGTCTAGAATTTCATCTGTTCCCAAAAGAACAGGTGCAACCTGCAAGGATTGTCAGCCCAGTACAAAACCTTGTGCATGGGGGAGTAAAATAATAAATAAAAATGCATTAACAAACATGAGGAGTACTCAAACTGTATTTTGTTAGCAACTATTTCATTTTAATGACCTACATGAATATTTCAGAACCTGGCTATAAATAATATGCTTTTTTCTTGGCAAGTTTCGGTATTTAATTTTGGGGAAAAAAGGAGAGAAAAGGAAAATTAGTAAATTTTTGTGAAATTACTACAGGAAAGCAAGGGGAGAATTAGGGAGACTTTCTTTTGCTGCCATCTCACTTATTCCTAATAAAAAATAAGAGCAAGGGCAAAGCCCTCCAAACAGTACTCACCTCACTTAAGTTAAATGCATTTGCTTTGGCCAGAACAATCTGGGGAATATCTGGGGTGATGTGAACTTTCTTTTTGTCTTCCTCCCAGGCTTGTTTGTACTTGTGCTGGAAGGATGAAAAAAAAAAAAGATGTCAGCACCTCTTTTTATTAAATAAAACAATTTAAAATACAATTTCCTACTGAAATATAAAGTGGCTTGACAATGATGTGATACTAACATTTATCTTTTGTTTCTCTTTTTCTATTTTTTACCTTTTTATGTTTATCTCTTACATTTTTTATTTCATTATTAACATGTCTCCCACCAATTCATCTTCTTATTTTAGCACTTAGAGCATATTGCCTAACTGCAAAAGATTGATGGTTTCTAAAGCTGTGCCTACCATAAGATTGACTCTCACCCCAGGTACAGTTTGGTTCTTACTTCTGCAAACATGAATGAATGTTGCTGAGCCCTTTCTCACCTCATCCATGATTTTGGCATTATTTAAAGCCAGGACCATGTTCATGGAATCCATGGGAACAGAGTATTTCAGCCTGTCCGGGTGCTGCCGGTACTTCTTCTCACTGACAATTTCCATGGCTTTTTTGTTCTTCTCAGCTTCCAGGGAGCCCAAGGGGAGCCACCCAACCCCCTTCATGCTTTCATCATACTCTGCTTTGTATTGATTCTGAAGACAGATAGGAAAAAAGACACCAGATACATAAATTAAGTCTGTAAATCAGGACATTTCTTTCTGCTTATAAATTTGAAAGTACAAGATAAAAACCATTAATGAGAAATTATGCTTTTCCTGTGTTGGTCTACAAAAACTGTTGCTCCTCAAGAGCCTGGTGGGACATGCAAGGAGTAAATATCCATTTTGCTTTCATAAAATTCTACATTTCTGGGCTCAAACTGTTTAGCAACAAGTGTAAGTTAATATTTCAGAGTCTGACAAAAATCAAGTGGCTATAATTGCTGAAGAACTCACTTAATTGACTACATTTTAGCATACAGCTGAGCTATTTCACTAAGAAAGCAGTATTATTTACTTTAATTTTCATCTTAGCTGTTCCCTGCTCGTCAGGTTGCCTAGACCTTACCAGCTACACTTAATTCTGGTAATCTTTGGAAAAATCAGTGATTCCAGACCAGTCACTTCCATCCCAATCTGCTCTTAGTTCAATACAACATACATTGGCTTATACATACTTTATCTCCCAGTGTGCTCTCACAAGCCAAGCATGGTTTTATGTGCAATGCAAAGGTTGCAGAGCCTCCTACTCACATCACTCTGCAGCTGCATCATGTTCTTGGCCAACTCAATGCTCATGGCATCGGGCAGGACGTTGTAGGTGTGGATCAGGTTTTTGTAGTTGGCGTTCGTAGCCACCTCCTGGGCCTTCTTGGCTGCCACGACACTGACCATGTCAACTGGGGTCTGGAAATTGGTCTTGGCCTTCTCATAATCCTTTTTGTACTCTCGATCTGACTGCATTTTAGCCACCTGCATGAAGTGCACCAGCTTGGGGTCATCCTCGAGGCTGCGGAACCCGATGTGCTTGCCCTTGGCTTTCTCGTACGCCAGTTTGTATTTGTACTGTCAGCGGGGAAGAGAAACAACAGAGAAACTTGGGTTAAACGAGGCACTAAAGCTCAGTTTTACCACTGCAAGCATCACAGGATGCCAGGTTTAGTCATTCAAACACAGCCACTGAGTTGCAGGGAGGGTATTACACGACTCACGTCACTGGCGATGTCTCTGGAGGTTTTGGCTGCTTTGATTGGAATAGCATCTGGCTGCAGGTCATAGCCCTTCTTCTTGTCCTCCTCCCATCCAGCTTTGTACAGTTTCTGGTTTCAAATGTGAAAGAGAAAAGGTATCATGAAGGTAGAACTACACCTGAATTTGAATATTTTTAAAAAGACACCAAATGACACCAATCTTTGGTCTGTGCACCATGAGCAGAGTCACTCACATCACTCATGGTCATCTGGTTCACTTTACACTGCAGGATTTCTGGGGTGTCTGGCATGACATGGATGCTGGTCTTCTCTTTGTTCCATTTATCTGTGTAGAGCCTCTGCAATATAAGGATATTTTTAGAACTGAAAAGGTATTGACCTCTATAAAATTAGAGTTTGCTTTTGTTCTGTTCATTGGCAATAGTTAGTGTTTTACAGAAAGCCCCCTCAGCATGACAACCAACCTTCACAAATGTAAGTGCTGAGGGACAATGCTATCTCCCTCCTTTCTTTTGTACTTTGAGAAATTAGAAAACTTTGTTTTGATAACTAATAAATACTGAAAATAGGAATTTTCAATCTGCATTCTTCCCTGCTTCAATGGAAGGAATGATTTTTTTTTTTCACAGACACTCTTTCCATGGCAAACGTGCAATAAGGATCAGTGGTGTCCCAGATAACCAGGGATAAATTTTCAAGGAAAATGTACAAAACTGACAAAATTCCAGGTTTTTTTCAGCTCACTGATTATTAAAACTTTCTACAGAATAAATCCAAGGTTACTAAAGCACTTTAAATTGGGAGAAGAAATCTTTCATCCCATACACAGACAAGAAGTCTTTATAAACAGATAAGAAAACTCCCTTAATGATGAACAGTCTGAGGCTTCCATGACCTATTAGTGCTTAGTGTTAACCAAGAAACCACTACACCCACTGGAAACTTAACAGCTACACTGGGAATGCACCTGTCCCACAGGCCAGACCCAAACTGGCTCAGCCACGACCACCCGAACAACTTCTCACCTTGTTCATGGTCTTGGCGTTCTGCTTGGCCAGCACTTGCTCCATGGCATCCATGGGGATGGAGAACTTCAGCTGGTCAGGGTGCTGCCTGTACTTCTTCTCACTGAGGATCTCTGTAGCTTTTTTGGCCTTTTCTACCTCCAGGGACTCAATTGGTACCCAGCCAACTCCTCTCAACCAGTTGTTGAAGTCAGATTTGTACAAGTTCTTTTGAAAAATAAAAAGGGGAACATAGTGAGGCAAAGAAAATTATCATGTCTATACACAGAAACACAGGTAAGGCCTTAAAACTTCTCCTGGTCAGTCATTTTTGAGGGGAAACTTAGACTTAAAATTTCAATGTAACAGAGTCAGTATTTGGATCCTGTACATAACCTATGATCTCTGACAGGACATATAAGAATCACAGAAATAACACTTTGCAATGATAAAACTACATGAGTTAGTAAAACATGCTCCTTCACTGGGAATTAACCAAACATGCAGAGATAACATGAAAGTTGTTTCTCATGGGATGAGTTCCCTAGAACTGACCAGATACATGTAATTCATTAATAGGAAAGCACATGGTTCCAGGCCAGTTATTTACATCCCAACTTACTGTTAATCCAATATAATAGATTATATAAGTGAACTTTTCAGCCTTAAAAGGTTAATTGTACAACACAGTCATTATGAGAGGAAAACAATGAGCTGTTTAATGACCACATACATCACTCTGAAGCTGCATCACGTTCCTTGAGAGCTCCAGGTTGACAGAATCGGGCAGGAGGGTGTAATTGTGGATTGGCTGTTTGTAGCCCATGTTGGTCACCACCTCCTGGGCCTTCTTGGCAGCTGTCACGCTGAACATGTCCAGGGGTGTGTGGTACCTGGTCTTGGTGACCTCATAGTCCTTCTTGTACTCCCGGTCCGACTGCAGCTTGGCCACGTTCATGTAGTGCACGAGCTTGGGGTCGTCCTGCAGGCTGCGGTACCCCACCTGCTTGCCCTTGTCCTTCTCGTAGGATTCCTTGTACTTGTACTGCAGACACAGGGACAGAGAGGCTTGCCCACTTGGCAAGGGGAAACACGGCCTTTGATGGTTTTAGAACACTGAGTTTCAAAGTACTAATGACTGCAGTTCATCCTCTAAGCTCAGAAACTGTGGCCACATGCCCTCCCTCACCATCGTCACTGACATGTCACATTCCACTGCCATAGACTTCTAACCTCCAGGGACATGCAGTTTTTAATTAAGACTATAATAATCAATCATTGAAAAGCCCCACCAGAGAATCAGATACCCCAATACTCCACTGGGACATTTAGGAGGGGGTGGAAGGGTCACTTGCCACTTTTAGCTACAGCAGAAGGACAGGTCTCCAGCAATTCAGAGCACAAGTCAATAACACTAATCAATAAACTCTCAAACAAGCAGGTGAATACCTGAAGCACGGAGAGCCCCATAGGGCACGGCGGGTTTTTAAAGGAACACTTTTTCCCAGGGGTTCATTCAAACACGGAATGCACCCGTTATTTCCCGGAGCCACGAGAGTGCCAGCTCCCAGGTAGATGTCCCTCCACCTTGCTGCCTCTGGATAACCTGCTCCAGAGGGCAGGTGTGTGTCCCACTCCATGGAAATGGTACTCACATCACTCGCAATATTCCGTGAAGCTTTAGCAGCAATAATAGGAATGGCATCTGGTTTTAGGTCATAGCCTTTGGAAAGGGTTTTCTTCCAGTCTGCCTTGTAGTTAGCCTGGGGTGGCAAAAAGAAAGGAGTTAGTAACGTTAGGAGCAGCGATTTTAACGAAGTGTTTAAGCCATTGCTTTTATTTCAGTTATGGAATGAAAATACCCGGTGTAGTCTGAGAAATCTCAAGGAAAAACATCCCCCTGTACACAAACCACAGTTCTACTGTGATAAATAAATCCACTACAAAGTTAATCTTTAACTCCCTAAGCAGTTTTTTGCAGTTTTTATTTAGAACAACTCCATCAGTGGCATTTTTGCCACTAATTAAGCAAAGCCCTTTTTCACTTGACTGACCCTTCAGAAATCCTTTCCTGTTAGCTTCAGCCTCAGGCTTTGGGGTCTTACATGACTGGAGAAGGCAGTCTGGCTGATTTGTTGTTCTCATTGTGGACAGACTTTGCATTTCAGGCTATTAGAGGGGATATCAGCTTTTACCTAGTTCCTGAAAGGCTGATAATGCCCCACAAAACTGAGTATCAGAAAGGCAATACAATTGATACTATCAGTGGAGATCTTCCTGGTGCGGGATGGATGTGAGCAGGGATGGAAAGCAGGCAGACAAGAAGCTGAATGGCAGCAAAAAGCATTCCTATTTTCCACTGGATAATTTCCTTTGAAAGCCCAGCAGTGGGGAGCAACACACAGGGAACTTGTACTGCTTGCCTGTGCAATGGGTTTCATATAAAAATAGATGATAGAAGTCTCCAAACCTCTAGGAATCTGAATATCATGCTGGTTTTCTCATCCAGCCTATCCAACTAGCTTGGCAACAAACCAGTGAAATGTGTTCATGCTCATAAATGCTCTGACAGCTTAAAATGTGCTTAACAAGCACAAAAGTGAAAGTTAAGCTGAATTCAGAGCTTGAGTATGTGGGATAGGATAAGGATAGCATCACTTTTTAGATCATACTCCCTTGCTTTTAATTCTTCCAACCCCATTTAGCAACAGTTCTAGAAGAAAAGGGGAATTTAACAGAAACGTCACAGAATAAGTTGGGCCAAGAGCTCTAAAACTCCAAAAACACTCACATCACTAATGTTGTAGGCATTAACTCTGGCCTGTATGAACTGGGGTACATCAGGAGGGAGGTGGTACTTGTGAATGATTTCTTCACCTTTGGATTTATACAGTATCTGCCAAGAAAAAGAAAGAAAGAAATTTAGCAGCCCAACTTTAATTGTAAATTAAACAACTCTTAATAAAATGTGATTTCCAGGAGACTTCCCCACTGGAACTGTGAATATACACAGACAGTCACCTACACATTTGTTTCAGGAGTTCTCTTAAAATTGGATCATAAAGTGACACAGGGCAGGAATTGGTAGTGTCAGAGTGCTTTCTGAGTTTACTTACATCACTCAGCTGCTTGCTGTTGATCTCTGCTTGCTTCTGCACTGGAGAGTCAGTCACTGAAGTGAACTTGGTTTGATCAGGATGCTTTTTGTAGGTGTGCTGAAGGAAGATAAAAATATATTGGTAGAAGAGGCATATAAAGTATTTTCCAAGTACTGATAAAGTAAATTAAATTACTAATAAAGTAACTTCACTAATTTCAAAATATTAATTTAAAAACATGTTAAACAGGTGAATGCTTGAGGTTCAGTCATCATTTTGGCACTATTCCTCTAATTTTATCATTTTGCGTGTTAAAAAAAGGATTGTGTTATATCTGTCTTGATCACTAGATGTCACAAAAGGCTCTAAAATAGAGATGAGGGTTTTTTTAAGTTATTTATGCTCTTCATGTCAAATTCAAAAGCACTGAAGTTAAGAGCAATCAGTTAATTTCTACTCCCATTCTCTACTTACATCTTTACATTGCTCCAACTTCTTAATCGCTTCATATTCCTGAGTTATGGTCTGGGGGAAGTAGCATTTTGTCTTTTCCTCCTCATAATCTGCTTTGTAATTTTTCTAGGGGCAAAATCAACACTCAGTAAGAAACCACAGCTGAGCTTTCCCTGCCATGCAGGTGTGGGGGGGCAAACAGAACAGCAGCCACACTTACATCACTTTTCATAGCTTCAACTTGCATGCAGTGGGTGTGATGTGGGTCCTCAAAGCTGCCCAAATAGTGCCCCAAAATATTCTTTTGATAGGCCTCTTTGTATTTCACCTGGGAAAACAGCCCTGAGTTGATAAACCAAAGTAGCCCAGAGGGTCAGTGTTGAAGGACACATCCTAAAGCAAATACTTACATCACTAAAATTCTTCAGAGCAGCATCAGTCTGGAACTTGGGAGTGTCACAGTAGTTCATCCTGTTGCCTTTTGACTGTTCATAGGCTTCCTTGTACAATTTCTGCAAAAGAAAATAAGGTCACATGAGGCAGGAAATTTCACTGCAACTCATCCACAGCTTGTTAAAAATCACGAGAGGGGAAACTGTGAAATGGTTCCAAAGGAAAGATTTCCCACAGGATCAAAAAATAGATGGCACTATTTTCCCAATGACTTTTTAAAGTGACATTTTTTAGATTTGTAAGGGAAGACAGAAAGGTCTGACTAAAGGTTTTTGAACTTCTGACTCTGGGAAATACGTAATCTCCATGGAGGTGAAAACAGCGAGAGGCGGTGACCAGAACACAATATGCAAGGGTTAAAAGTAACACAGATTTTATAATTATTGCATCAGATGAAAGTCCTTAAAACAGTAAGGGAAGATTTGTCCTCTTCTGATCCATTATCCACAAATACCTAAATGAACTATAAATTAATTAGCTGTCACAAGCCACTTCTATTGCCCCACTCATCCGTGGAGAAATGAATCTTTATCTGAAACATTCTAGTTGGTGGCATCTCATGACAAATACAGGTCTACAAAACTAAAAGTACTGAGAGAGCCAAAGGAGAAGCCTTGTGAAGAAATGGTGAGTTTGGGTTCCTGGGCATGGCTGAAAATCCCAGTACTTACATCACTCAGGATGTTTCCTGCAGCTTTTAGTTGCTTCAGCAATGGGTTCTCTGTAGCAGGAAGCACATTATAATCTGCAATAGCCTTCTTCTTTTCATAGTCTGCTCTGTATTTTGCCTTGAAAAAATAAAAAGAGTGAGGTTTTAAACATCAGTATTAAAAATCAAATGCTCACTAACCTGTATAATTGCCCAGAGAAGCTGTGGCTGCCCCTGGATCCTGGGAGTGTCCAAGGCCAGGCTGGATGAGGCTTGGAGCAACCTGGGCTGGTGAAAGGTGCCCCTGCCCATGGCAGGGGTGGGATGGGATGGGCTTTGAGGTCCCTTCCCACCCAAACCAGTCTGTGATAAGGTTCTGTTCTATGATATAACATTGACTTTTTCAGGAAAAATGCCCCTGTTACTTAACTTACAATTCATGGTGGCAAAGGACTGTGAAAGGTCCCAACATAACAGTTTCAGCACAAACTTGTCTGACTTTGGAACTGTTCTCAAGCTGAGCAAATGGGACACCCAGAACTCACCTTGCTGACATTTTCTGAAGCTCTCTTATTGGCTTCATATTCTGGAGTCTCAGTCTGCATGAAGTAGATTTGGTCTTTTATGTTCTCAAAGTCCTCCTGGTATTTTCTCTGTGAGGAACAGAGACAGACAGAAAACAAGGTATCAAATACACTTACATTGCAAATCAAAAAGTGGCTTATTGAGGAAAGGAGGAATACCACAAAAGGAGCAGGCAAATTTTACCAGTGCTTTCCATGTCAACATAAACAGAGGATAAAGCTGTGCAAGAGTTCCTGAAGAACTCACTCACCATACTTAGATTTTCTGCATTCATTTTTGCAATAGCCACGTCATAGCACGGGGTTTGACTCCACTTGCCTTTGATTTTGGTTTTATAGTCATCATGGTAAATAACCTGTGAGGAAATGAAACAACCCCATTTAACCCCCAAGACACAGCTCCATTTTCACTTCACAGGTTTGTTCCTCACCGTTGTATTTTTAAAAGTTGCTCCACATTTTACATCTACCTTCTAAACACTTTAAAATACAATTTGGCCAAACCACTTCAGTGTTCAGCTATTTCTCTTAGTTCCTCCCCTGACCCAGAAAGGATAAATAACCTCTTTTTGAAGAGAGTTGTTAATAAGAAAAATCTCTCTATGACACATCACCAACATATTGCTTTAGTTCTGTCTTCTCACTGCTCACATAATATTGGGACATAGAATTGCCCACTGGCTAAGTCAGAATTTACTGTTATTGCTGCTGGAATTTGTTATAAGAAAACCCTTTTAACAGATGGATTATCTCATATTTGTAATTTCTATTATACTTTATTCAAGCTCACAGAAATCAAGTATCAACTGTTTAAACAATTTGTCTAACAAAAAAAAACACCTTCCTGAGTTTTAACTCGGTGTTCCAGGTGCATTTTCAGCCACAGTTGCACAAAAAATACTTCTCCAACAGTTTTTCATTGTTACCACACTGATAAAGAACATATACACCAAAAAGAACCCTAAAAACATTACCTTTTATTGGAGATACTGATACAGTTAATGATTTCATTAATTTCAATGAATTATTATATTGGTCTTGGTTTTTACATATTATAAAATCTTTATGACAATTCAGCTATTAAACTATGGAATAATAAGATCAAAGAAGTTTTCTCTAAATGAAACTATTTCACCTTCCAGATGGGTTCAGTACAATATTTCATGAGTGGTTTTGCAAGCAGGAGGTAATAGTGTAACTCTCCAATACTAAAAAGCAGATAATTTTCAATACTCAAGCTAATAAACAAAATGCAATCATGCATGTCCTAAGTTCTGAACCAAGTTAAAATGCTGCTTCTACTTTACGTGACTATACGACTTGGTTCCAGTTTCTCCAGGAGAAGTTGGGCTTCCCGGGTGTCCCCCTTTGCTTAGGCACCTTTCAGGCCCTGTGGCTGCCCCGGGGAGGTGTCCCCAGGCAGCAGCCCCTGCTCGGTACTCACATCGCTCAGCTGCCTCGTCACCTTCTTGGCCAGTTCCACGTCGGGGGGGTCGGGCAGGGCCGTGAATTTGGATTTGCGCTCGTCGTGCCCCTTCTTGTAGACAATCTGCAGAGGTGGGGGCAGAGAGGGGGGCAGTTAGAGGGGGTGCCCCGGGGAGCAGCAGGGGCTGAGCTGTGCCCACACCACCACAGCCCCCGTGGGCACAGCCCCAGCCCTGCCCCTTCCCCGTGCCCCCTGTCACCCTGCCAAGGACAGAAGTGCGGAGCCACCACAGCGGGTGACAGCGAGACTGGGAGCTTCTCCCCTTGGAGACACACTCGAGCTCTGACTGGCCATGAAACATCAGATCTTTAAATCATGC